>VWZZ01008380.1:1132242-1292816 GCA_013399095.1 Psophia crepitans | reverse complement strand
TCAATCAACACCCCCAGGTCTTTTTCCTCTGTAGAACTTTCCAGCCACCCTGCCCCCAGCCTGTAGCGCTGCCTGGGGTTGTTGTGGCCAAAGTGCAGGACCCGGCACTTTGCCACATTGAACCTCATCCCATTGGCCTCTGCCCATCGATCCTACCTGTTCAGGTCCCTCTGCAGAGCCATCCTACCCTCCGGCAGACCGACACTCTCCCTGCACCTGCCCCCCCGCCCCCTCTACCCCCCGGCTGGTATCGTCTGCAAACTTACTGAGGGTACACTCAATTCCCTCATCCAAATCATCAACAAAGATGTTGAAGAGGATGGACCCCAACAGCAACCCCTGGGGAACACCACTCATGACCAGAAGATGCAAGCACTGTGGCTGTCTGAAGCAGTTGAATCTGGGACTGATTGCTCTTACCACTCGATGCATGGGCTGTGCTGGGTCTGCTTCTGCTGGAGCCAGCTTCTGAGGACATAAGCAAGGGGGGGAGGATGTGGGAGAGAAGGGGATGTTGTTCTCCTGGGGTGCTGAAATGATCCCATGTCATCAAAAGAAAAGCGTTATCATAGAAGAATTGCTGAGAAAAGAAACTGCTACTTAGTGTAAGCATGTGCTGTACAGGCTACAGAATATGCTGATAAATACCAGATCTTAGCTTACAGAAGTCTTCAGAAGTCTGACAAAGTTAAACACACTTTGCAAGGACTCTTTGCCATTGCTTTGAATTACTCCTAAGGAAATTACTTAAAGGGCTTGGAGAACTGAGATGGTAAAGAATGCAGTGCAGAAATAATTGATCCTTCTGGTTTATTAGATTGTGTCCCTGTTGTGGAAGTTTTGTCAATAACAATAACACTGTAGAGATGTCTGTCTGCAGTTAGTCTGTAGCTAGATCAAACATTTCATGGAGTTCTAGCTACATGATTTCTCCTTGAAGAAGGTGATGTATTATTTAATTTGTAAGTAAGTCCTGGGACATCTTGAAGCTCAGCATTGTTATTTATCTTTGCTATTCCAAGCAAAAGTCCACTGGTTATGTACAGCGTCAGCCTGAGTTTGTGAAAATCTGGCTTGCATATGGTTGATAATTATTTTGGAATATTTTCAGAGCAGAATTATACATGTGACTTTTAAATTTGATTTGAAAGCATAGGGTGTTTGAAGGAAACCTTTTAATATAGTGTTTACTGAGCTCATGTTTGTAGTCCTTATACAGTTATTTCATTTGTATTTTATGTTGTGGTTTTGTGTTTTTTTTTTTTTTTAAATGCATCGAATTTTAAATATCAGCCTAGTACAGGGAAAATATTTCCTCTGCAGGTACCAAGATTACATCCCTATTGTTTCTGTAGTGATAATAAAGTTCTATTTGTCTGGATCCAGTGCTGAGGTGTGGTGTTAGCTCACAGTTAGCAAGCAGTCTTGCTCAGGATTGGTCTTTATAATTGTTTGGATGATGGACAGTTAAATTGATCCTGTGTTGACATTCTAAATGTTTCAGCAACCCTATACAAAAATCTGTTGCTGCAATTGGTATGCAAGCCTTTCTGCATTAGTAACATTGTGCAAAGTAGTCTCTGATGGTTTCTTTTACTAACCTTCATATGGTGAATTAAACCTTGAGTCCTAAGTATCTGATTGTGCTGACCTTCACTTCAAGGAGGCTTTTTATTTAAGCTTTTAGCCTTCCATCAGACAGGAACATTATCATCAATAAAAATGAAATAAACACCTAGTCTTGCATTCTCCACTTACTTGAACAGAAGTACCCATAAATGTATAGTTTGGCAAATAAAGGCACTCTGTCAACTACATATACATTTAAAAATTTACTGTGGTTAGGGTCATTCAAATTCAAAAGAAAGTAATTGGTAGATAAGTTGGCAAGCAGAATGACTGTAGTGTTTAAAGGAGCTCTGCCAGGAATTGGCTGGAAAATGTTTGTTGTCTGTACCTTTTGAAATGAGAAGGTAGAGAAGAGATTTGACTGCAGAATAAAATATGTGAGATTGCCTTAGTAAATGAAGGAATGGACACTTTCTGGGATGTAATTCCTTGTGGCCTCTGCCTTGAAAATGTGAATGAAAGGGAAAGACATTTGATGATCTATGGCAATCAGTGCTAAATTGTCTAATGAGGGATGCATCTATAAAATAAAGTTAGTTTTAGGAGTCACTTTATGGAAGTTTCAAAACTCTTGTCTAGAAATACCAGTATAGTGCAGGCCATATAGTGTATTCAAAATATAGTACGAGTAGTCCAGGGCAATACTAAGGGAAGTCATCCTGGAAGTTAGGAGATCCAAATATGGGGACAGACCTGGAAGTTTATTTCTCTCGCTATTAAACATGCAATCATGGGCTGCCAGTATTTTTACCAAAGTGCCACTCCCTTCATCTTGGGTTCTGGCAAGTGGGCTCCAGTGAGCTGTGTTCGGTGCATCATATTCTCTATATAGTTGACGCTTCATTAGTGTGGTGGAGGCATGGAGCCTCTGGCCTGATATTTGTATGACAGCAGTAACAGTAAAGCAAAGACACCCTTTGAACTGTATGCAATTTAGACCTTGCTCGTAGGAACTGGAGGTAATTATTTACATTTGTTTCAGATTAACTGTTTTCCATCCTTCCTAAATGCAATAATCTTTGCCTGCTCTTTCCTTTGTACAGGAATTTCCCTGCCAAAGTCCTCTGCCACTTAACAGTAAAGGAGATTTGGTTCTAATCTGCCACTGTGTGAGGTTTGTTTTGTTTTTGTTCTTAGTGAGAATTTAGCCTCACATTTGAGTCTGATTCAGGGATATTTCTGTGGTCACACTGGCAAAATACTTAGGGTAGGATTAAATTTCTAGTCAATAGGATTTTTTTTTATTAATTAAAACAAGATGGGACATCTCTGTGAAAAGAGTTGATTTAAAAAAAAAACATATTTACTGCGCTGTGTTGTCCAGTCCTGATGATTTTTTTTTTTTTTTTGCTTGAAACAGTTGAGAATTAGTACCTGGCAGGAAATACTAAATCTGAGTGTGGTGTCTGACAGATTAAGCACTAGGGATTCCAACGGAGATTAGACCACACGTATTGAAAGTGCAGATGTCAGTACTATTTTACGTCACAGTGCTGAGTTTAGCTGCCTTATCTTTCACATAAAAACAGGAGCTGTTATAGCATCCTTTTTTATTCTTTTTCTGGTTTTTGGTCACCCCCCCCATCCCATTTTCTCATTTTAGTTGCTTCATACTGGTGCTTTTGACACTGTTCATCCTTGTGGAGGTCAAGTGATAACTGATGCAGCAGAAACATGAAAGACAATATAAGGCTGTAAGACCACTATATGAATTAGGTAGGTGGCCTTTTGGTTGAGTCTGAGAGAGGAGAAAGAGCTAGAGGATTTGGGAGGGGGAGTTGAAGTAGGGTAATTTAGTGGCAGAATAAAAGTAGGAAAGCAGAAATGGGAAACTAAATTTAGAGACACGACTTTGGGGAAATTTTCTCCTGTGTATCTGATACTTGTCAGAGCTGCCAACTTTCAGTTGGGTTGCTCGTAGTTTGCAAGCACTCACATAGTTTACTAGATAATGTGTTTATATATTCATCTCAGATGCACTTTACAAGTATGCATACGAATTCATGTAGAACAAGGAAAAGTCATAAAAGAAATACGTCCTGCCCTAAGGCCTTAAAATCAATGTGGGGAGAAGTGAGCTACGTGCAGCAAAGTGAGAGAATGAATTCAGGTTCACCAGCTAAAAGCAAGACTGCAGCTGATTCTGAACAGAACTCTCCATACGTAACTGATCACCTCTAGTCAGCAATGCAGCAGGATCTACTGAACGTTAACAAATGCTGCTAATAAGTCTAGTAATATTATCAAGAACAGACCTAGCCTTTGTAGCAAACAAGTCATTAGTGACACTTGTTAGTTTTAACTGCACTCAGGGGATGGAGTGCTGGAACAGTGCCCTAGGGAGATAGCGGACTTGCACCACCATGAGTATTTAAGGTGAAATTGTCTACTTTTCTTGAAATCTGCTTTGCTCCAGTTTTGAGAGCAGAGATGCTCTTTAATCTGTATATACTGGAGGTGTGGAATTAAAGGTTCTTTGGCCTGCTTCTTTCCTTCAGTGAACCCTGAAAAAAATTAGGGGTAGCTTTTATTACATAGAACTCTGCATTAGCATGATGATTACATTTATATGTCATGTATCGGGGTGTCTGCTTATTGCCTACCAGGAATGAATTCCTCTTCTGGACTCTGCCCATTCCCCTTACGTATTTCAACTTTGGGGAAAGCAGGGTTCCTTGTGAGTGTGAAAACCAGGTTGTAGCTGGCATCTGGATTATAAATAGGTCAGGGTAGCATAATCTCCAGGAAGCTGGTGCAGAGAATTCCCTGGCGTGTCTTGGCAGTGATTTGCTTGCAGCACTGTGGTCATTCAGGTTTTTCCTCTAGCGTAGCCTGGCAGGAGCACTGGGAGTGTTTCAACTCCGTGCTGCAGAGATGTGGATTGGCTTTTGGCACAATCTGAACTTCCTTCTGCTCATTAGTTCCTGGACATTGCAAAGGCTTTGTGTAACATTTGGTGCTTTGGCTTTTTCTTTTCTGTATAGAATCATAGAATCCCTAAGGTTGGAAAGGACTTCTGAGATCATCAAGTCCAACCGTCGACCTAACACCACCATGCCTGCTAGACCATGTCCTGGAGTGCCACGTCTATGCGTTTTTTCAACGTCTCCAGGGATGGCGATTCAACCACGTCTCTGGGCAGTCTGTTCCAATGCCTCACTACTCTTTCCGTGAAGAAGTTTTTCCTAATATTCAACCTAAACCTCTCCTGACGCAACTTGAGGCCATTCCCCTTTTCCTGTCACTTGTTACTTGGGAGAAGAGAGTGACACCCTCCTCACTACAACTTTCTTTCAAGTAGTTGTAGAGAGCTATCAGGTCTCCCCTCAGCCTCCTCCAGGCTAAACAACCCCAGTTTCCTCAGCCGCTCCTCANCAGTACTCAAGGTGAGGCCTCACGAGAGCCAAGTATAAGGGGACTATCACTTCCCTACTCCTGCTGGCCACGCCATTAGTTACAGTAGGCTAGGTATTTCACTCCTAAATTAAAATGTGTAACTTGGGTCTTTCAGCTTGATAACAGGTTATTTGGGCTGTGTATGACATAGAGGTCAGAATGGGTCAGAGGTCAGAAAGGGTCTACTTTGCCTTGGCCACCTAAGACGTGTGCCTTTCTATGCAAAAAGAAAGTAACATTTTACAAGTCTGATTCTCAGCGTTCAGGTAGCTGAAATTAGAATTAGTCTCTCTGATGTAGCCCCCTATGGCCAATCCTTATCATGATACCAAGGACAAAGTTAATGTTTTGCTTGTTTTCTCCAGGCTGAGATGTCAACAAAGAATTCTTGTTTTCAACCTGACTGTAAAGCAGAACAAATCTTCCAGCAACTTAAAAACCAAATAATAATAATAAAAAAATCTACCAACAGAGGGATTAAATTAGCAGCTAAAGAGGCTGAGAAAGCTATTTAACTTTTTCAAATAGGAAACCATGTCTTACTCATTCCACCTTGCTTCTGAAGTTGGACGTTTCTTTTTTCCAGCATTGTAGATGCAATTTTGAATGGATGAGAACCAACTTGCTTCAAAAGGAGAAGGATTCTCTAACACTCTAATAATATTAAAAGCATAAGAAGTATGATAGTTGTAGTTTCTGCTATGTTAAAACTCTCAAACCACGTTCTCTCTTGCAGTTGTGCCACATGCAGAAGCTGGAGAACTTACTGGAAGCTTCAACTCATGCTTCTGTCTAAACTGTTTTATTTGGGTATGCTTGGAAAGTATGGCAAGGTGATTTTTTTTTTCTTTACTTGGCCTTCTACAGACTCAAGGTTTCTTGCATAACAAATGACATTTTAGTATCATAAAAGAGCTTTGGTAAAGACTTTTAAATTTGTCCACTTGTGGGCTGCAGTATTTCTTTAATCTAGTACTTATAAAATGAAATTTGTAAACTAGGTAGCTCTAGTGCTATAAGCACATACTTGGGACACAGCCAGACTTCTTGGTTTCCCCACAACACTTACAAATGCACAGAGCAGATCTTTGTATGATTAACAGTGTTTTATCCAGGGAAGTGAAGTCCATTTTTTTTTTTAAATCTTCCATATTATTGTGCTTTAATAGTTAGTCAGAGACGTGAAGAGAAGAACCCTACAGAGTGATGAGTAGTGAACTGCTTAAAGGAAGGACCTAGTGTGAGTCAGTGGGGACTGAAGTGGGACCTCTGGCACCCAAAGCACCATCTGTGTAATTCAAACAACAGAGGAGTTTCTCTGGAGGTAGTGAGCTGTGATTACTAACTGCTGCTAACAGCAGAAGATGGAACTGCACTTGAGACCCATGCTGCAAACAGGTGTGGTGGCACCTGTGATCCACAGCCCACAGTGGTGATACACCAATTGGCAAGACCATGTACTAGTCAGGTTTTAAGCTTTCCCACCATTGAGCCCTGTCTGGAGATGGATCCCTGCACCCTACCATGGATGCAGCCATACTATCCTACTACAACACACTCTCTTGGGAACCCGTCCCACCCTTCTGTTTCATCTGAAATGGTAGTGCTGAAAAAAATGCATCATTCATTTTGTCTTAGTTTGCATTGGGTACTGCTAGTGATCCAAATGTTTATTTTTTAACTTTTTTTAAAGCAAGTCTGAATCTTTTCAGACAAAAAGAAATTCTTGATAGAACAGGATTTTTGAAAACATTGCCATTTTCTTTTGTAGTCTGCTAATCAAGTCTCAAGAGCATATTTTGTTCTTTTCAGCATTTCTAGTTATGAATGGGTTTGTTGTGAATAAATTTACTTGCTCTTTTCTGAAATATATCCCAGTCCTCTGCAACTTGTTTATGAATAAGTTAGTGTCTGTTAAACAGGTGTAGCTTTGCTGCTCTGCAGTTTGTCTTGAATGACTGACTGCCTTCAAAAGTAGTTGAAGTTAGGCTTTCTCCTTTAAGGTTTGACATTCAACATAATGCCTTTAAACAAAAGAAGGTAAAAATATGTATATTTGTTCTGAACTTCAATTTCATGTTTTGATTTTGCTGCTTGCATGATACAGATTAATTTTACAATGTCTGACCATTTAGTCAGCAATCTCTAAGTCTCTTCCTACATTGTGCTAATGTCTTTCCTTCTGCTTAGACTGGACACCAGTATGAGTGATTTCTGTTCACTGGGCTCAGGTATCTTTTGTCATGCCTGAGATTGGTGTAGCATCCATTGTTCATATTACAAAAGATGTGTGAATTAATATTTAGACAATTTCTCTCAGTTACGATTTCTTGCTGAGCTTCAGCTACTCCCACATCTAATTGTGCCTTAGCTCTGGTACGCAGGGAAGGAAGGTCTTTCTGTTCTTGGGAACTTGTCTTATTGGAAAGGAGCATCATCCTGAAAAGATGCCAGATGTAAGACTGTGTGAAATTTTCTTCATTATTTCTTTGATTCATTCTAGCATCTCCGTTGATATGGGCATAAAACTGTTTAATTTGAGTCTGTCAAACTGAAGAGTTAATATTACCATTGAGCTGCCATATTTTGATGCTGCAAGGTTGTACTGGATGGGAAGTAAGTTATGTATATCTCAGTCTTTTTTTCTTGTCATTACTGATTTTTTTCCCCCTGTTAAAAAAAAAGAAAAGAAAAGAGGCAGTTCTCTGGTGATTTATGATCTCTTTCCACTAGAATGGTTTCCTGTCCTTGAACCAAACTTCTCACATGCAAACACTACGGCAAGACATTTCTTTTCAATCAGGTGTATATTTTTCCTCTGGTGATAGTGACCTTCACAGACCAGGCGCTGACTGTCCCTTTTATAGGAATGATCCTTCAAGCCCCGTCTCACTGAAATCATGTTGTGTGATTGCCTTTTCATTCACGTAATGCTTCAAGGTGGGATGATTGGTAATAAGCTTCACGCTACTTCTGATGGCTGTATCGAGTTGAGAGAGACATATTCAGGCTACATCTTTATTTTGCATCTGCTGCATCTCATAGCAATATTTTGCTTGTTTCAGCATTGCTAGGAGCACCCATTAACTTGTTTTAACTGAAGGCAGTGACTGTGTTTGTACTTCCTGAAACTTCAGTGCGTATATTTATTCGTTGGTGTGTTTTCATATACAATTCTAACCTGTGTGCTTCCTTTGGTTTCATGATTATTAGCTTTGCATTGTTTTCTTGTGTATTTCTGAGGAAATTTGAATGGTGCAGTACATGGATTAATGTTCATATTGCATTTAATTGTTTGGGCTTTGTGTATGTATGTCTCTTTCCCCATACCTAGTGCTGTCTTTGCTTTGCAAACAGGGCACTGCATTAATGCTGCGCATGCAAAATGTTACCTTCCAAGTCACTGATCCCTGTTGCTACCTACTTCAGTATGGTGCATTATCTTCTTGTCTGGAAGCTGTGACATAATTATTCCCTCTACCACAGCCAGTGGATATAAAGTGTTATACAAAACATTGCTTTACTATCTTGGGTGGGTTATTTTTTTCCAATTCTTGCATGTCTTTATACTAAGCTCATCTGTGTTTTGTACTTGTGCATTTGGTTTTTGCGTTCTTTTGTACCTTCCAAGGTACTTGATGAATGGCCCTTAAGCCTTTACCACGCATCATCTCTGGATGTGGCCTTGCTTACTAGCTTTGCATGTATCTGCAGGTCTTAATAGAGTTCCTGAGTATTTTACTTGTTTCCTGTATTTTTATTTTCCCTTATTAATCTATTGCACATTAGTTCATCTTTTTAAGATTTCATAACAACATGACTTGGCCGTTTCATGCTGATTGGCAACCTACCAATCTGTTTTTTCTCCAATTATTACGCCTTGTTGGCATACGACAGACATTGTAGATTGAAAATGCTTCTAAAATTTTACATAGATCCTCCAGGTTTGTGCTGAAAAATCCAAATGCTCTTTGTAGCCTGTGGCAGCTGTTGCCCATTACAGATGATAATGTGGCCGCTCTTATTCTATTTCTCTCTGTCTAGCTTCACTGCAATTTTTCATTGTGATCAGAAGGATTTCCAATTTCTAACTAAATTTTTTTCATGTCTGTTCAGGGACAGGACTTTGGTACATTGCCACGATCATTGTTTGCTCTGTGTGTGTGTGTGTGCAGCAGGGAGATTCAATATTCTTAGCTTCTGATATCAGGGAAAGAGCTAATTCCTTTCTGTCACCGAATTTACTGCAGGAGAATAACAGGAGATGGAACCAAGGACTCTAACATTTGAGCTTTCTTCCTTTCTGTTTGTGTATTATCCCATCTCATCAAGCACTTTTTAAATGCAGAGCTCTCTAGATGTTGCCTTATATGTGAATATGCCATAAAATCTCCTATTGGGTAGTAGTATAATCGTAAAACAGCAAGCTTGGGAAACTAGCTTTTATTATCTTCTTTTTTTTTTTAGTTAACTCATCTGAAAATGAGTTAGAAAGAGATTGGTTATCTCATTAATGAACATTTGTATAATCCTTGGAGACTTGTGAATGAAAAACTTGATTGAACTGCAAAATTGGTGGTAGCGATAGCTGTCTTTGTTCACACTCAGCTTTATTATTGCAGCTGCACACTGAACCATTTCCTCTCCTCGTCTGTACTTGAGCACTTTCTTCTCCGCACACAACAGTCTCAGCAGCTTGCATTTTTTTAAAAAAATGTACATATGTTGCTCAGTTAGGCCAATGTTCCATGTAGCCCATCACTCTGTTCCAACAGCAGCAGCACTCCCTTACAATCCCCAGCATGCACCGCCACGGACTTAGAGGTACATTCCTGCCACTTTCCTTTATCATCTGTTTATGGACAGACGACTTCTTTTGCTGTAAGATATATTGGTTGAACTTATCAGTATTGAATTGCTTTACTACCTGTTAGCCTGTGCACCTGCTCTTAAATAATAAGCCTTCATTTGCATTTGATATAATTTGCAGTGCTCACTTATTTATGACCACCGACTATTTTAAAAGTCAAATCATCTCCTCCTCCTACCTGTTATCTAACACTGATATCCTACTAGACAGTGTTGATCCTAATTCCCCAGTACTGCTGGATCATGTTGTTTGTAGGTTAATCTCCAGAAAGGTCCAAGGTTTCCCCAGTGATTCACCTGAGCATACAGTTGGAGTCTGTTCCAGTGTCTGTGTCCACTTCGCTTGA
The DNA here is from genome assembly GCA_013399095.1 of Psophia crepitans. NCBI lineage: Eukaryota > Metazoa > Chordata > Aves > Gruiformes > Psophiidae > Psophia > Psophia crepitans. Next base: position 1,282,575 of record VWZZ01008380.1, on the reverse strand, counting down.
CTGGGTCCCAGGATCCCTATCAGGATCCTGCCTGTAGGCTGTCCCCTGCCCTGGTCCCTGCCCTCAGTAGTTTTTGGGGACTGTACCTTCTCTGTGCTCCACCCAGAGCTCTCATTGATTTCAGTTTCAGCTCTTCCTTGGACTGAAGGCCGAGGTGACCCCATGGATTACAGAAGCTGTTCTCCAAAGGTTCTTGTCTTGCCCTCAATCAGTAGGGCACCTCTTCCGTAACAGTTGCAACATACAATGGAACATAGACAGCTTTTGCTGGAGGATATGGTCCAAAGTCTGTCCCTCATGTGCAGAGGCCCTGATCGTAGTGCAGGAGGTGGGGCGAGAACACTGTATCTCTACCTTCCTGTACTAAACCTTACTTGGCTGCCTGATCCCTGTTTTCCCACTGAGCACGACTGAGTCTGTATAGGTTCTCTTCCGCTTGTAGTCATGGACAGAAATGGAAAAGGAAGAGATGCTGTTTCTACTAAAAGTTTACTTACTTTGTAACCATTGGCCGTTCTTAAAATTTTGAAGTTAGTTATTCCTAAAGATAATTCCCTATCCTTGGAATGAAGCTCTCACATTAGCTCACCTCAGAGATGTTTCCTTTTCCTTTTTTTGTTAAAAATGAATAGGTCAAGTTATGATGTGGTTTTCATCTTGGCAGTGTCCTCAAAGAATCTCAGTTGATCTGAGATGATTCAATTTCATTGTTCGTCTCTTTGGGGAGACCACTTTCCCTTAATTCAAGTTTGTCTAAACTCTGTGATTCCCTAGGGAATACACATAAACTTGTGTGATAGAATTACGCTTGTCACTAACTCTAGGAGTCTTCCTTGGCCTGAGCCTGTTTATAAGAATCTCTCTTCTAATTGTATGAGTGGTCTGCGTATCATGACTTAGTGCCCTTCTAGATAGGTATCCCCCTAATTTTAAATAATATCTTCAATAGTGGGTTAGAAATGAATTGGGATTGCTGTCTTTCTCACTAAAGACATTTGCTTTAATCTTACCTTGTTGAGGAAGTACCTGTGTTTTGTAAAGATGTCTTAGTTAAAAAGCGTAGTTAATTGTGGCCACAAAATTTGCACATAGTTGCAAGCATCTAAATGTTCTTCATAATTTTATGGATTTCTTCTACTAGTGATGTATTACATGTAAAGATAATATCTTTATATTCTGAATTGGTGGGTGAAGTCCTCTACTAATTTAATTATGCTAAGGCTTTACCCATCTAAGCTGAGGTGGTGGTAAAAATTGTGTTTTACTGGAGAAACTTAAGAAGCTTAATTAAGAAAAAGAATCTCTTGTTCAAGCTGGTCTTCAAATAAAGAGCAAGCAGTGTTTGTTCCAGGGAGCTTAACAGCAAACTTGATATACATATGTCCATTAAAAATGGATGTAAATTGTGAAGTCACAATATGAATTTCTTAACAAAGTTCTCTTCACAGGTATACAAATATTGGGCTTCTATGAATAATATTTTCTGAAGAGCAGAAACTGTAATATATTTACTCTGTTTATTCCTTTTTTTTTTTCTTGATAGAGAAAAAAATCGGTTCTTGCCTACTAAAGAATATTCCCTGGACTGGGCCACTTAGTTCTGTGCAAGAATTTAATATTGAAGACATTATTTTCAGGTTTGATCTATAGCTCTTGCTTGTCAGAAGAGTTACGTGCAATCACTTTCATTCTCTGTTCCTATGACAGTTTGAGCACTCCCATGTATGCGTGCAAAGGCAGACTTTGGTTTGTAGAAATGCCATTGCAGGCTACCTTGAAAACTGCAGGTTTGGGTGGGGTTTTTTTGATAAAATTTCTGTGAATAAAGATAATCTCTGAAATTGTGACAGAAAGCAGAAAATCCAAAGGGAGGCCAAGTGTGGATGAAATGATCTTACTAGAACTGAAAGCTGTGAAGATCTGGCTCAACTTAATTACATGGGGGGTGGAGGGGTGTGTTAGAGGGGGATATTTTTTTCAGTATTTGATCTCTGTGTAAAGGCAGAGCAAGGCATGGTAGATCGGGAAGGGAGTATTGGAAAGAGAAGGAAGATGTTTTACTTCACCTCTGTCAGGCAAGGCTTCTCAAAGATGCATGGAGTCCTGAAGAGAATGAAGTGATGGTCAGATGAATTGAAAATGGTAACAGAGTTAGCTGCCAGCAGGATTTCTGAGAGAAAAGCAGGGATGAACATTGCAAAGAGAGGATGAAGTTTGAGTTCTGTGGGGTGTAACAATAGCTTCTTTTTTTTACTTGGATGGAAGGGGATCCAACGGAAATAATCAAAGCAATAAAAGCTTTGGGGAAACTAGAAAATAAATTTGGCAGCAGCTTTTTGGGGGCATTCGAAACAAATATTTTTAGCAGCTGTGGGAAGGAAAAATAGTGAAAACTGAAATAACAGGGATCCAATTAGTTTGTACTGATGTACATACAGCATAAGGATGTGCCTTGAAAATGTTATATAGGAAGTAGCTTTGAGGGACTAGAAGGGTTTCTTGAGAAGGAAGAGCCAAAAATGACCCTTTAACTACGGGTCCAAATATTACAACCACAGTGATTATTTGCAGAAATATTCTGCAGCATTAAATGAGATCTATCAATTATTTCTCACACATGTACTGTGCATTCAGAAAGTTGAGATGAGCAAATCCTTGTTTTTCTTCTCAGCAGAAATGTCAGGGAACAAACATTGGCTACCTTTAGCAGAATTCCTGCTAGCTAAAATACAAAGCAGTGCTTTAATGAAATTGGAAATATCTTTAAACTGACTAAATGGAAATTGATGGGTTTTGGTTGTTTGTTGTTTTGTTTTTTAAAAAAGGGTTGTTTTATATATGCCTGTGTAGCAGTGTCATTTTTTTCCAAAATTACAAATAACAAAGTCTCAAAGCTGAAAAATGTGTTCAAACCCACATTATTCTGGTTGTATTGTATTACCCTTCCATTTTACTCCACTAACATTCACATTGCAAAGAAAGATTATATTAATGGGTTGATAGTATGTAACAGAGGTATTCAGGGTATGGAAGTTAAAGGTAATCTAGAACCGGTTTGTAGTTCATGATAACATTATTTTGAGCAATTTGTGTACAATAAAGGTCAATAATACACTAGAAAATTATGGTTAATTTTTCTTTAAAGTTTAAAAAAAGTATGTAGTGCTTTGTCATCAATTAGCAGCAGGAGGGCAAATTATAGTTACATTAAACTGTGCTTGCTATATAAATCACAAATCTTGTTAGCAAAGAATTAACATCATAACTGGCAATTTAAAAACTGCCTTTAGCTCTGAATAAGAATTGGCTGTAGACATATTTTAATGGTACTGAATAAGTAAAAATAGATCTCTTTCTAGAAAGAACATTTCTGGTGGTATTGAAATTAATTATTTGCTCTTTTATGAAGTGGTAGTGTCTGTCTTAGCTTTAGTTGTGAAATGGTAATGTGCTATAGGAAAGACTGGTTTTCTTTTCCTTGATCTGTGGCCCTGATTCAGATTTAAAAAAAAGTAATATTTTTTCCAGTAGTGGAAAGACTTGGTTATATCACAAAAGCACATAGATACCTAATTGTCTCACTTTCATTGGCTGTTCAGGTACAGATGCATGAAAACTGCATGACTTCCCAGATGTGGATTAATAATAAGGAAGTCAAGGGGAGAGGGTGTGTTTTTTGTTGTTGTTGTTTTTTTCCCTCCAGCATATCAAATATGTTTGGTATGTTTCTGAGACAACAGACAAATTGCTCAGTTGCACGCTCCAAGACTTTATTCCTGCTGGCTAATGAAGTAGAACAAGACATAGAAGAAAAATACACCTTTCTCATTGGTTTGCCATATCACATTAATTTTCTTGTGATTTCTTTCAGTGTATAGACACCCTCAAAATGGAGCTTATGCAAACAGTAAAATGTGCTTTGCAATGTATGTTGGGTTTTGGTGTTGGGTTTTTTGGGGGGGCTATAGGTGAGCAGGAGAGTTGTTACGCGTGTCATTACTGCAAATCAAGGCAGTCCACTTCTGCTGAACACATTCCCCTCCTCCTATATTCCCTTTGTGGTCACACACATTCAATCTTCTTTTTTTGCTGACCTCATGACTGTCCTCTCCTCCTCACAACAGATCAGGAAATGCTACGTGAAGAACACCTTAATCTTCAAAAAGTATTTATTTTAGTGTGAGTCTTAGCGTGTTGTATCTTCTCATCTCGTGGTACTTACCTAAGTCAATTCATGTTCTCATATACTGTGAGGTCTTCAAAAGCAGTTTAGATTCTCTTCCCTTACTACAGCTGGTAGCTTTGGTTTGAGAGAAATATGCAATTATTTTGTTGCTCTTTTGTAATAACGCTGCTAATAATTACTTAAAAACTCTTCCTAATTTGTTGCATTTAGGCTTGATCAAAGGCTGATTTATGGCTGGACACTTGCGTTTATTTAAACTCTCATAGCTTAGAGGACTCAGTTAGAACAGAAGAACACATAATGATTGTGCGCAATGCAAAAGAATAAAACAAATATTTTCCACAACCTCTTTAATTTTTTAGATACTTTCCATTTGGTTAACAGATGTGTTGTTCTGTGGTTCTTCAAGCTATTTCAAATTCTGTTTATACATTTTTAATGTTTCTGTAAGCCACAATGCGTAGGCATTAGATACAAAACTCAAATTCATGTTCTTGATGTTTTAAAGGAAGAATTCGTATTTTTCATGTGTCTCTTTTATGCTGCTTTTTGCTTTACCTGTTTGTTTTGTCATTTGGAAGGTGTTTAATTCAGCCTGTGTTAGGGATGAGAGCAGTGAAGAAAGATTAACCTTACAGCGACTTGGACCTGTTGTATTTTTCACCAGTGAGGAGGTCTATTATAGCAAGACTATTCTTGCTAGCATCTGTTGGGTTAGTGTGAGACAATGAAAGAAAAATATTCTCCCCAATATTGTATCAATCTCAGAAAGCCATAATGTGTTGCACTGGATGTGTGGTATTCCAGAGTGGAAACTATATTCTGCGTAGATTCTTTGAGGGGAAAAAACCCCTCAATATTTAAAATCCTTTGTTATGTTAGGACTTGCATTTTCTTGTATATATGGCTGTGTTGTATCAATTCAGCTTTTTGGTATGATCATGCAGGATGCAGTAGAGATTTCCTGAAGCTGCATACCAAAAAGGACTGGTAGCACTGAAAAAGGCACTAGTTTAAACTGCTAGAGTAATTGGATTTTGAATACTAAATTAGATTGGAAGAGGATAACAGGATTAGCTTGAGTGAACTTTTGACATCTTTGGTAAAACTGTTTAAAAAAACCTATTTGTTTTCGTGGAAAATGTATTTAAATGTACCCTTTTTTTATACTGACTATCCCAGACCAGGGGTAGGTTTTTACCTTGGAGTTAGTGGGGTCTAAAACTTCACAAAAGTGGCAAAAATACTTCCTGGGCGTTCTGTATCGACAGTAAGATATTGTGGTGGCATAATGGAGTGAAAAGAGAACAGTATCATAGCATCAAATAAATTCTGTGTAACAACTTGTTGCAATATTTAATGTTCATGCTACAGATCTCTGGTGCCTTTGTGCTCCTTCTCTCCCTAGCCTGCAGTAGGATTTTCATGTTCTGTCCCCACGCTCCCTGTGCTGGACACGCAGCCTCTTGGTCTGAGCACTCAGAGGGGATGTGCAGGAGAAAGTTGCAATGCCTTCTGCAAAATAATGGATTTTTTGTTTGCTTTGTTTTGCAGCATATAAATATTCTGGCCTGTGCTATACTTGTTGCGTATGAATTTGTTCTCTTTAACATTTGTTTTATCACACGCACACGTGTCTACTACAAAATGGGACATCCCACTGACTAAGAATTTTACAAGCACCACTGATCCTGGAATAGACTGAGTTGTGATTACCAGATTGTTTAACAGGAAACGCTTCGGACCAAAAATATGAAGTTATCGAAGTTGCACAGACATCAATGGAACTTTGGTATTCAAATATTTTTATGGGGTGGGGTCCTTTTGCTCACTATACACGTGCTGTCTAACTTCTATTTTTATTTTTACTTTTGAATGTCAGAGCAAATGTTGATAAAGGTTCCTCATACAAACAACAAATTACACCCCCACCCCAATTTTCAATTCTAGATCACTTCTGAAATATTATTAATCTTGTATTCCAACTATGTGCCTCATCTTTCATTTTTCAGTCCACCTTCTGTTCTCTTTTGTTTTCCATTGGTGAACAAGACCTAAAACTAAACACAGGACGTAATCCTACTGACCCTCCTCAGGGGGCTTTGTGGAGGTCTTGCACTAGGCCTGTGGTGTCACTTGCCAGTCTAACGAAGACAGTGCTTCGTGTGTGCAGTCTGTGACCAAGAGTGAGTAGATGGGGTCTCTCCTGAAGCAACATGAACTTCCGTTGCTCTTGGGCGCTTTTCAGTCACGTTGCTCTCGGAAGTCGTCAGATCATATTGTTTTTCTTTTCCAAATTTCCTACCTTTCAGCATGTGGCTGATACTGGAACACCTAATGATGCAGAGCATGGTTGATGCACCCTCGCTGGAGCTACGTTCTTGTGACATAGTCAAGGAGGGTGGATTTCTTTATTGCTTTGCTGCTTTCTAACTTCATCTATCAACTTATCACACAGAGCTACTCTATTTGGGGTATGTTCTATTTTATTTACTTTTCTTTCTGTCGTTTTCTTCTTTTTTTACCCTTTCAGAGAAAAAAAAACCTTGAGCAGAGACTTCTTTGTGTGGTGTGTAGCATTTTGGGTTTTTTTTAATTGGTTGTTTGTTTTAATCTAGTCAAACTAGCTAAAGGGGAAAATGCATTGGAAATGGCTGGACAAGTTGAATACAGTGATTTGGGAGCAGCTAGAAAACGTGGAGGAAGTAGTGACTTGTGCCTCTTTGTGGATCGTCTGTTCTCCCAGGATATGCATGTGTATGTGTTTCTTCACATATAATTCCTCTCAAACTACTTATAGCTAAATTTACTGACAGTATTATCCATGGGAATAAGTTGACCTCATAGATGATCAGCATTATGACATTGCTATTTATGATCCCACTTAAGAAACTGAGGCAAGGAAGTTTAAATGATACTGCCAAGGCCAGAAAAGCCGTTGCCTGTTTCTGGTTACTCATCTGCAGCTTAGGCTCATTGTTCCCTCTGAAGGACTCCTGGGTAAAAGTCACCCAGTGATCTTTTGTTTTAAAAATCCATGTTTAATTCTATTGAAGGTTAATAAAGTCTTTATCTATTTGCTGGGTTAAAAAAGAAAAAAGAAAAAAGAAAAAAGGAAAGCATAACAGATGACTTTATTGGTGCACATATATTATAGCTGCTTTGACATTTATGTTTTCTGTGCTCACAGATGAATGATTTCTGTGGAAGTAAATCAATTGCACCAAAACTAGTGGTACAAAGCACCAGGGTGTCTCTAGTCTAAGAGAACAGAGGTTCTGAAATCCTTTGAAATATGATTTAACGCATTTCTAGTAGAATTTTCTGGAGTTTTTTGGTCCAAAACCACACATGACAAACTGCAACTTGGTGTTTAGTGTAAACATACGTTCAAATTTCAAGTAGCTGCTGAGCTTACTTCTGAACAGGACATTAAGAAACTTCCTGACTTCTTCCCAAACATTTAGTGTTCTTTTCTAATTCACCAGGCTTTCCTCTGCCTGACTCTGGATATTGTCATCCAAAATTCACTTAAACTTTCAGTCAAACTACTGCAGCTTGTTGCAGGATTTTCCTGTCCGCAGAAAGCAATCATTTGTTATTCTTATCAAAGTTATTTTCTTAAGTAATGCATAAATATTTTCTCACAATCGCTTGCTTATGAAACACAAAGGCAAATCAGGTGTCGGAAGGTTGTGCTAAGCAACATAAAGATTTCTGAGAAATCCTTAGGTAATTCAGTGATTAATTTAGTGATTGAGAGTCAGGAAAAAACATTATTATATATTATGACAGAGTTTGTAGGAAAGGTATTTAAAGAGATTTTGAAAAATCTATATCAGCACTTTTGGTGAAAAATTTTGCTTTCATGCCACAATTTGAATAGCAAAACATTTACTTGGTTTCACTGGCCCCCTGTGGATTCCCAAATGATTATTCTATCTTCCCTAACTGTGAAACAACATGAATACTATTATTATAACCATCTACTGTTACAAAGTAACAGTGACTAATACGTAAACAGTGAATTTATAGGATATATAACCATATCGAGCTTAAATCTATAATCGATATGGTCTTTTGAGAATCTGTCCTTTAAGACAACAGTGGAATTAAACTGTCTATGAAATTACCTAGAGCTCTGAGGTTCCTCTTAATCTGTCCTGATCCAGTTGCTGAATTTGGAATAGATCTTATCAGACTGATATTATTTCCTGCTTTGGGAGGGTCTATACTGAACAATGGGATTCAGCGGCTTCAACGCAGGGTCTAATGCCATGTCATGTGTTCTGGGACAACAAAAGTACACACACTCAACTGGCAGGTATAGCACAGCCTACCTGGACAGTCAGCCTGTAAAATGGTGGCAGACATTCCTCTTCTGTGGAGGAGGAAAGAAAAGGGTATAAGGACAAAGAAGGGCCTGTAATAATTATTTTCAAAAGAGGTATTTTCCTCTGAGAAGTTTTTCATTCACCTTTCCTTAAGGTCTCCCCTATTGAAAGATAGCTGTGGGAAGGAAAATGCACTCCTCATGGAAATCAGGAGTTCTGCTGATTTCAAGGGAGAAAGCTTTGATCCTGCGTATATAAACTACCTACCTAGAATTAAGAAGTCTGTTTCTTGCTCTAACATGTGCCCTCATGGCATATTTTCATTGCATCTGTTCCCATAAAACTGGAAGCTTTTGGATGAGACCTTTGTAAGTATATCTTTCTCTTTACAGAATTGACATCCCTATGACACCTTTTTTTCAGATAATATTTGTTCTGGCACCTTTTCCGTCTGCTTTCTCCCAAAGTGTGCTGGGTTTGGGTGCTGGATGGCTAATTTTCTCTGTTAGAGATGACTGGATTTCAACAGTGGATAGAGACTATTCAAAAATATAGTCTCTAAAGCAGTTGGGGTAAAGATAAATCATAAATTCATGTATAATATTTATATTGTTCTCTTGGAAGATTGCTCAATGATTCAAAGTTCTACTACTAAGAATCTTCACTGTGAGGATTATGAAAATATCTGAATATCTGTCTTACATATTTAAGTATGGGTTTTTAAATAGCTATTTCTCAGACTGGCTGAATGTTACCAATGGGGAAGTGACATAAAGGAATGATTCTTCAGCTTTGCAACTTCTTTGCAGTTTCCCTGTGTGTTGCATCTCACAGATTTCTTCAAAATAAGTGCTTGCAACTTTCAGAAAATCTTGTTTACAACCACATTATTTTCAGAATTAACTTTCTGCAAAATTTATTGTCTCCTTAAAAGTGATGGCAATGCAGCTTTCTCCTGTAGCCCATTATTGTGAGTGTGGCCTCATTGGTAGCAATAAGGTAGTTTCTGAAGGGAGCTGACACCAAAAGCAATGAGCTGCCTCGTGTCGTTACTGTTATTCACAACCTTTAATTCAAAGGTGTTGCGATAAGAAAGTGATACCATCAGCTCAAATAGCATTTTGCTTATTCCATCCTTAGAAGTGTCGTTGACCTGTGGGGAAACTATGGGATGACCAGGCAGTTGCAATACACCATACTTAACGGCCAAAGTAGTAAAGCATATTACTAAATGTCAATGAATACATTTAGGCATTGGGATTCAGAAAAGGTACCTTGTTTTCGGGACTCAGATTGAAGAGAACAGAAGGCAGCACACAGATCTATGGCGGAGACATAGATCAATGGAGGACGCTTTTTAAAAATGTATAGCTCTAAAAATCTTTTCAAATGTCTTTTGGAGGACTGGGAGAGTTAGTAATTAATTTTGCATTGACTGGTTGTAAAATATACACAATTAAGGAGGTGTCTTCAGCCCCCAGGTGATTAAGATTCAGGAACTGGAACAGGTAGGAATACAAGGGCCATTGTCCTATCACTGATGATGTGAGCAGAACAGCTATTCCTGTGCACTGTGTCCTTGTGTCAGCACAGAGCTCGTGGAAGGCAATTACCAGTTACAGAACTGGAGCACAGCTGCATTTTTACTGAAGCCTCCCAGGGGATTATATTTTGACTCCTGAGGGATGAGCCAGGGCTTATGGATAAGAGACAGTTTTATTTGTTAAACAATAGCAAAAGTAGTCTTCCATTCTTGTGTGTTATTTGATACCCAAAACATTCTAAGTGCAATAGCAAAAATAAGTAGCAAAGAGTTTATATGATGATAGATCTTGACACAGTGGGTAAGAATAGCTCCAGCAGGAAAAGAGAGAATAAGGTTTAAAAACTACTCATTCTTGTATTACCATTTTTTTTCCAGGGTGGTAGGATGAACAGTTTGTTTGTTGGGTGGTGAAGTAAGCTTTGGTATTTAAATGAGGTCCAGACTTTCTCAAAATGTGACAGAAGAAGAGCTAAAGTTCTGATTTTGGTGTTATTTCTGGATCAGCATTAATAGTGCAACATCCTAGTTAACAGGGAGACTAACTTTCAACAGTGCTGCTTCTTCATTAGTAAAAAAGTTTGCATTTTCACAGAAGTGAATGACAGCCAAGTTTTGTTGGTCAAGGTCTTAAATGTTATCTTCTCAACTTCTAACTCTACTTCTGTCTTAGATTCGTAAATGTCATGCCAGTTTCTTTCTTAAATGCAGAAATTTTCTTCTTGATTTTTTTTCAAGGAGCACACTTGAATAGGAACAGATGGCACCTGATAGTCTCAAACACAAGCGCCTTTTCTATAAGTGATTTTTAGCTATGGCTCTTTCTGTATTTTGGGCATGTAGCTTTGCAATTTAGATATTATATAGATTATATCTGTTACCTCAGAATCCGCTGCATGACCACACTGTCCTCCCGACTTGCGAGTTTGTGCAGAGATACGGTTGCTCCTTTGAAGTTACAAAGTTTATTGCTATGCGTTGCTGTTTCAGCAGAATGGAAAATCATATGTCATGTAACACATAGGTGAATATTTAATTTGTTTTGATTTATGCTATTTTCACAGCTTTTGTAATCTTTTCCCAATTTAATTTTACCTTCGTTGTCTAAAGTCATGCAGCTCAGTAACAGTTGTGCCTGTACTAAATGGCTGAGTTAAAAGGCAGTATTAATGCTTGGGCAAGTCACAGGGGTACACGCACATGTTCTTCTATTTGGATTGCATTAAATGAGTTTTCAGAACCATATGGCAACGTACCTTAACTATTCTTCCTGAAATAGTCTAACTGTTGCAGCCTTCTGTTCTAATTAGTTACATCTTCTGAGCTTTACCAATTCACTGGAAAAACTGCACACTTAATATTGCTTAAATTTTACACAAATGCCTTTTGTTCTTGTGGGTGTATTTTAATACTGTGCGTGTGAAATGCAGATAGCTTCTTAGTTACTTACTTTACTTTTAATATCTCCTCAGACAATACATCACTATTTTGAACCAGTTTTCATTGTTTATTACAGTCAAAAATATTTCTGCTAAATTGTTGGGATTTTATAGGTGTAGAAGCCCTACAAATATGCTTCCTTTGAAACTGGAAAATGATTTTATTGCAGAACTAGGGTGAAATATATCTGCTATGTCCATTCCACACCCTTGGGGTCAGGGGAAAGTGGAACACAGTGTTTCAGATGGGAGTGTGGTAGCCCATCATTTCCAGGTGTTTGAATAGTCTCCTGGAATACATTCTTCTTAAGGGGCTTAATGTTATATGAAGGAATTTTTGATCACCTTTAAAAAGCAGTTAATCATTCTCATAACACAACTAATTAAGCACAGGGTTTTGCAAACTTTTGTTTTGCTCTTACACCTTCTCTCTTGTGATGGCACACAGAGCAGCATGCTGGACCACTGAGCTGTACTGCTTTATGTACTTTTCCTTAGCAGCTGTGGTAAGAATGGTACGGTTTGTACTAGTCAGTCTATCAAAGGTGAAGCTATGTCTGCATCATGTGTAAATTTTAACTTGCCTCTTAAATGCGAATAACAAGTGTAGTCTTTCTGTTATCCAAAACTCTTCGGAAAATGGAAGAGGCACTAAAAGTTGATTGGCATGAGCACATGAACACTGCTAACTTTTTTTTTTTAAGAAATTAGTAGGCTCTTTGTTTGTATGTAGAAGAGAGGAAAATACTTACTGTAGGACCTTTTCATCAGTAAAAAAAAAAGAAACTCCATTCTCTTGTTCCCAAAGGCACTGTGCAAGTAGAATAATATAAGTTGTAATATCAAATCAATCACATTTACATTTCAAAAGCATCTTTCATAAAAGTGTCCCAGAGGGCTGTATCCAGCTAATAAAAACACAAATAAAATAAAATATTTAACAAGCTGTATCAAGCACAGGTAGGGTGTGCATGTTTTGTAAGCCTGACCTTAAAAATGGACAGCAAATCAGAATTTTTCAAAGAAAATTTTAAAAAGGGAAATATCCAATGTCTGTAGCCAGGGACCAAGGAATATAAACACACAGTGCAAGGAATCCATAATACCTGCTCATAGATCAGAGAGGCTAAACAGAGATATCAGCCTGAAGAAGAGAGAAAAATGGTTACATGGCGATGAAACACCACAACACTGCACTGAAGGGCAGTTGTTTTGCAGGAAAAATCCCAGGGCCTTCTTACTTGGTTGTTTGATTTAGGACTAAGGTTGTAGGATCGAACATCCAAAGTTTGAAACACTTGCTTAAAATTTTTTTTTTCCCCAGATTACTGCAATTGTGTTGTACTTCCAGTTATGCTTTGAAAATAAATGAACAAAGCATGGAGATTTATGTTGAAAAAAGGCAAAGACAGGTGGCCTTGGATGGCCTTTGAGCCAAGGACATTTTAAGCTGGCCTTTTACCATAAACATGTTCATGCTATTGCTTTTCTTTAGCATCAAAAAGGTTCCATTTAAAGGACTTAAAACATGGCAGACCCACACACTTGAGTGTAACGTTACTGTCTCTCAGCTGCTTCTGAGTCTTTTGAGTTGCTCTCCAGGCAATTTTATTTAAACTTTCTTACTTTTAAGGTTGTAATGTAGTATTTTCACCCTGTAGTTTTTGCTACTAGATACTGTTCTGAATTGAACTAAATCTATTGCTACCAATGGGGAAACAATAGTTGCCCTTCATCTGGGAAAACCGTTATGAAACAGAGATGCTCTTTTACAGAACAGATGGCAGAGCGATAGCAGCTTCCACTTCAAAGATGAGCAAGCACAGGGTGCATGTGGGCAGAAGGTTTCATTGCATGTGATTTTTATGAAGGCTTGGATATATGGGTGAGAGAAGGTAGAAAGAGTACTAGAGCAGCGAGAGAGGGCTGGATTTAAAGCATCGGATGGAGTCACAAAATCCTTGGCAGTCTAGTCCAGAGGAAAAGCCAAAAACTCCTTCTGGACTGAATGTCAGCTAGAAAGAAGTTTGGCACTGTGTGAGTAAAGAAAATACCTCTTTAAACCTTAATTTCTGTTGCGTTCAAGGCAAGTCTGTTTGGGTTTTGGTTTTTTGGGGGGTTGTGGGGGTTTTTTTTTTTGTTAGCAGACAGAATTGCATGAGATACTGGGTCTTATCATAAATTTCTCATCCAAATCAAAATAAACTGCAGGACTCCTGAGTTGGCTAATGAATTCTGTCAAAAAGGATTATCAGAAGTGAGGTCCATGAATTTGCTCTCATGTCTTAGGGTTGCTGTAAGCAGAAGTTTTACGCTTTCTCCATGGAAATGTTTTGTTTCATGATAATAGATAATGTATTTTATTTATGTAAAAGCCCTAGTAGTCTTGTCTGATTTGTGCTGGCCCATGGCAAGCGCTGAACTTGTATGCACATAGTGCCACTGGAACTTGTTTTATGGTAGTCGATGTTGAACAGCTATTGTGCTGCCAATAGAAGTCCAGATGCTTCACTTGTGACCTTATGCAGACATTGTAATGCCTTTACATTGATTCATTTGTCTTATCCTGATATTACTATCAAACTCTCATAATGAATCTCTCTGTCCTGGGAACAATCAGAACAGACACCAACAGACTATCTAAGGTGTTTCTTAATGAGTAAACAGTCATTCCATCAGTAGTGGAATTCATCCATCCTGGTTGTCTTTGGATTGGGGATCTTATTGTGTTCTTCCTTCCCTTCCTCCTTCCACCTCACAGTATCTCTTGCTTTTCTGGGTGCTTCCCCTCAGCCTTTATGAAATGGCATCTCTTTGCAGTACCTCTGATTTTTTTTTTTCTCTGTGCTGTCAGACTCTTTTCCTTAGTAGCAGGGTGCTCTTAAATCACTGCTATGATGGATCCTGAGTTACAGGAGCCCTGGGTAGCCAGCCAGTCTGGGTGTATTGGTATGGACCAGAAGTGCAATGAGCATGGAAAATTTTTGAGTATACCCTGTGAAGCAGATTTTCACAAAACTTGTAAGGAAATACCGTTCTTGAATGTGGTGCATGGACAGGCAGGATATAACCATCTGTGACTTCTTTTGTTAGAAAAGCAAGCTAAAAATAACAAATGAGAGAAAAGATGCTGGAAAAATAATGGGATGCTGCTCACCACTTCTAGTAATCAGTTCTTATTTGTTTCATGCAAGTATGAAGTGCATCCTGTATTAGTCAAGGTTGTAGTACGTGGTTTTGTAGCTGATAATTTCATAGAAAGGGCAGGGTAGGTAGTACTCACGAGTTTCCTATATATTTAGGCAACCAGGTATAGTATGACTATAATGACACATCCACCAAGTGGCCAAGTCATGGTTGTCCTTCTCTCTGGGCATACCTTCCTTCTCCCCTCTGCATGCATGGATTTCCTCACTGTTTGCTGATGGTATCCGAAATTCCCACTTCAGCTTCTTTATTCCTCAAGCAAACTTCTGAGTTTGCTTTTTAACCTTTTTTTTTTGTTTGCATGTACATGTGCAAATTCACGATAGACACTACCAGCGAATCTGTACCCCCCCTGCTTCTGAAGACAATGCTTCATTTGTGTCCTGACTTTGCCCCCTGGAAATTCGCACCCTGTATATGTATGTCACTGCTGTCAACTCAAACACAGACCATTAGCAGCAGGGAGCTTTTTACCCTGGAGTGTTCTTTTGGTGTCCTACAGTATTCTAAATAACATCAACCTGTAGTTTGTCTGTCTGTGTTTGGCTCTGTGGTATATGAAATTGTTAAGGCCCATTAAGTTTTTGCAGCAATTGAAATTTTTGCTGGAAGTGGTCTTGAGTATTTTAAGCAATACAGAGATAGGTATAAATAGAGTGGCATTTTTAAGTTTTGATTCACTTAAGCGCTCATCTCAATTGAATTACAGTGAAACTGTAGCAGAACATTTCATCTAATTGTTAAAGAGTTCAGAGACAGAGCTCGGTTTTAGATGAGATTCGCAGAATATGACAGCTTGTAAACCAGCCTTTCTAGGGGTGAGGCGTAGACTTCACTGGCAATCTGCCTGTTTGTACAAAATTCAGTCACTGGATTTGAAACAATGGATTAGAACTAATTGATCAGAAATTATCTTCCACAAAAGACACGGTTTTTTGTTTGAAATTAGTAAGAATATAAAAAACACAGCGTAGTATTTTCTTCAATTTATCTTGCCTTAGAGCCATAGAATAGGTTTTCTCACTTCCTTTGCAATTTCTGTCTCTTAGTGTGTATTTTCAAACCTGTGAAGTTTTGGAACGACTTGTAAAACGACACTGATGAAAAGCAGTGCTGTGAAGTTGGAAGGGATGCCTACTGGAGTCAACTCATTTAAGGGTGACATCTTCCGAATCAGCCTCCGGTGCTCCCTTCATGTTTGTGTAAATGAAGGGCTTCTGTAGTAGAATACTACTCAGCATCAATTAAAATATTTCAGTCATGAGGGTTCCTGCTTGGGAGTTAGAAGGCTACAAAATTGGCAGAGAGGTGCCTTCTGAAATAGTTGAGTTTGCTTACGTGCTGGATGCCTTTTTTAGTGACAAACTCAACCCCTTATGAGGGAGTACTTTCCTGAAGTATGATCTGAAATATGTAGACATTTTAATACTGTGTTTTACCTACGGGTTGCTTTCCTTCTTGCTTGAGGTATTCTCTTCATGCGCATTAACTTGACACTTGCATCTAAGCATTTCTGAACTCTGGGGAAACTATGATCAAGCGGATGGTAAAAAATCAAGATACGTAGATTTGGTCCAAACCTTTTCCTGGTCTGACGCTTGCTCTCTGTATACCATAGGCTTTTCTTGAGGACAGGCTACAGGAGGGAAAATACTGGTACTATGTGCATCTGACAAAAGCTGAAGGGAAGAAATGTAAACTGAAAATATAAATGTGTTAAGGGTATGGAAACATATCCTTGTTTTTTTGATAAGGGATGCATCTGAGGTAATATACTCTTATCTCAAGTAATGTGAAGTAAGTGAAAGAGAAATGAAAGGATATTCATTTCACAACTTATCTTTTATCTGCTAACAATATCCAAGAGTTTCTCTGAACCGTTGAAGTTAAATGGTTCAGAAGTCTTGTTTGCTCTCTATTTGCTCGGTAGATATAATTTGAGTATTTATGAGAGGGATGTTATTCTGCATGATAGATTTTTGCCCTCCTTTTTACTGTTTATTTATAAGTCAATAGTGTTACTATAAGGCCAGCAATTCTTGGCCTTGGAAAAAATAAACTTTGTTTTAAAATTTTGTCTTCCTGCTGATAAACAACCAGGGGATAGTTCCCAGCAAATTTACAACAAGATGCTGTTTGAATTAAGTAATTTCAGATTCTGGGCCAAATTAAGTTCCAGTGAAGTGAATAGAGTTTTGGCAGAAGCGTGCAGGGTCCGTGATGATTCTGGCATGTGCAGTTACTCTGAATGTGGTATAGACGGGCGCCAGGCAGAAACTTCGGAGCAGTTCATGACTCCAGCATTCAGATTCAAAATGGTCACTGCTTTCACCTGAATTCAAGCCACAAAGGTTGAGAAACTGAGGACCCAGGATCCCTTATGTATCTTCCATTTGGACTGTTTGGATTCTACTTAATAGAATATATAATATAATAATAATTGCAGTGCAGAGGCAAATTTTTGTGTTTCTTGTCAGTCTCAATTTGGAACACAAGACTAACAAGGTACAGTAGAGTTATGGGTTGACCTTCAGAATTTGTCTTTCATTTGAATGCAGATCAGTCTCTTAATTTCTGTGAGGTGCAGGTCTGACTTCAGGAAATTTATTATTTGTCTTTTGACTGCTCCATTTCTTGAGATTCTGGAAAAAGGGAAGCTCTCCCATATAGTTTTAGTTTAGAAGCAGCATATGTCTAGAAATACCTGATTTTGGCTGTCCTGGGAAGGGTGCATGGGGTACTTAGTGTGATTAAATCCAGCATGAACAGTGAAGAATGCTGAAACAGGGCTATATAAGTAGGCTGCAGGAGAGCCTGTGGGAGTTGGAGTACATTGTTAACATGCTAGCTTTTGCTATGAGGGCAGATCATTCCCAAAGGCAGATAACAACAGTGCATCTTTAAGGCATCTAAATGGCTTTGAAATTTCTAATCCCAGTTTGCTTGCTGCAGGTTAGTGCTATGTCAGGTTCAGCACCACTCAAAGACCACTAATAGGAGATTTTATGCATAGTGGTGAACAGTTATTGAAATGTTAGTGGGACTTGTGTATCAAGGGTGTGCAATCTAGTCCCAATTCTATTTAAATCACAAGATAGGAAACTAAGTGATGTGCAGAAGAATAGGGTTTGCAGGATCGGAGATGGCCTTCCTTATCAGCAGATCAGATGAATCATCTTTGCTGTGGGACTTGCTGTGTTAATGTGATTAATAGCACTTAATCTAAGAAATTGGTGCAGATGTGTCTGTTTAAAAAGAAAAAGAAAAAAAAAAGCCTGCCTCACCAACAGTATGTTTCTGAGCATTTTTTTCTTGTTGTTGTTTTTTTTTCCTTACATTTTCAGGAGCTTAAGCAGAAATCATTGTCTTAATAGTCTGTGCTGCTGTTGTATAGAGTACTGCTTTTGATTTTTAACTATGCAGAACTGGAAACCATGAAAAAGTCCTGTGACCTGTCAACAAAAAAATGACCTGAAAATGCAGTTTGGTGGCAACAGAGAGGCTGTGTTCTGAAAATAACTGAATGGAAGTGTGCTCCTTGCACTTGGGCAGTAATGACCTTTACAGGAATGCTGAATCACTTTAGAGAGAGCCTCTTTATGCATTATGACACAGCACTTCATCCTTCTGTTCATACACCAAATTTTAATTTACCAAAGACAATTTACTACTTTGTTCCCTCCAGTGTAAATGTGTACAGGAGGCACTGCACAGGAACCAGTCCCCCACTGAGGAACAAACAGCCCCAGCAAGTAACATCACACCTGACATCACACCTTCCTTCCAAATATAAAATGCTTCAACTGTGCTTTCTCTGACATAAGTGCCGTGGCATTAGAAGAGAGACTACTGCTTGTATCTCATCTTTCAGACAGCTGATGACAGCAAAAAAGGCCAAGTTTATTTAATGTGTCTCTTGACAAATAATACATCAGTTTGAGCTCTCACCAAGAAATCTAGTAAAGCTCCTTTCCTTGATGCCTTTGGAAGCAGAAATTCTCCATCCATAAGCATGGCAGTGAGACAATATTCTCCTCCTCCTTGCTGTCAATGGCAGCAAGTTCACCCACCAGTGTTTTCTACACCCATAAAAATAAATATCCCACTGATAGGTGGATCCCCAAGTATCAGTGTACGCTAAGCATCTCCTTTCAGATCAGCTGCCTGTCCCAGTAGTTCTTTCCTGGTCTTGCCTCAAATTCTGGCACCTGAAGAAAAACAGTGATGCAGGAGGCAAGTAAGTGAAGTCTCCCTGGCTTTTACTGAGGGCCCTGACTGCCTGGAAATAGTCACTCTGCTCCAGTGGGCGCTTGGTAGCCCCAAGGACACGTCCAGTCCTGGTGGTACAGCGAGTTCTTTGAAGGATTGGGAGACTAGCTGGATGAAGCTCACTAATAGCAGCATTTCCACCTTTTCCCCAATGATGCACATAGAAGCTCTCATTTTTCCCTCTGAAATGTCTTACAGCAAGACTGCGTGATGTGTGCACACAACTGTGTCCCTGGGGAGGAGCTGAGACACAAGGAGCTGCAAGTTATGTTGGTTGTGCCTTTAATGTGCTTTAGGAGAGTATTAATTTACTGTAGCGATCATGTTAGGAGCACCTGTGAGGAGCAGAGCAAGGCATGGTGTGTCTGTCACCTTTTCTCTCTACTGACTGGAGGGAACCTAATGGCTTATGGAGAATGCTGGGACAAAGTCATGAATTTAAAAGCAGTGTTCTTGCTCTTAACCCAGGCAGATATAGGACATGTTGTAGTAGCTTAGAAGCAGAGCTAATGGCTTTATAAATAGGTTGATGCTTGGATTAGTGATTGTGCTCTTAGACCAAACAGCTGAAGGGACTAAGATTTAAACCTGGTTCCTTTTGTATGGCAGTATTTAATGATAAACCACGTGCTGAAATCCAGTAACCTTGAAGAAAAGCTAGGTATGTGCCTTTTGAGAGAATAGGCAGAAAGGAAAGGAGGCCTTGACAGAAGGAAAATAAGTAAAAACGCAAAAATAAGACGCAAGAGAATAAAACCAGAAAGCATGAAACAAAAGCAAAACCAAATCCACTAATAAGAGAATTGTCAAACAGGAAAGGAAAAAGAGGACAAACAGAGAGCAAGACAGAAGTAATGAGACGGGGGGGAAAATCAGATTCAAAATGAAATCTGTTAATAAAAGAACTGTCAGACATAAAACAAGCCAATGTATGACACAGAAAAAAGAGCCAAGGAGACAGAGCAAGGCAATCTTTGAAGAATTAAACTAACCAGATGTGGTTTCCAAAGGTAATCTGAAGAAAAGTTGATAGTACTCCTGATTTCTAATGAAAAGTGAACTCTAAGATGCACATTTCTTTTATGTTGTAAGGAAAAAGGTGGTTTGTGGTTTTTGTGTTTGGTTGTTTTTTTAAAAAATAATAAAGTCTGCAAGAGAAATCAGCGGTGGTTACGTTACTTATTTAAGAGAACTGTTCTGTAGCATTTGTTCATGGTTTGTTCATGGGTTTGTGAAGGGCAGGTCCTGCTTGACCAACCTGATCTCCTTCTACGATCAGGTGACCCGCCTAGTAGATGAGGGAGAGGCTGTGGATGTCATCTACCTGGACTTTAGCTAAGCCTTTGATACTGTATCGCATAGCGTTCTTCTAGACAAGCTGGCAGCTCATGGCTTGGACTGGTACACTCTTCGCTGGATAGAAAACTGACTGGAAGGATGGGCCCAGGGAGTTGTGGTGAATGGTGTTAAATCTAGTTGGTGGCCGGTCGCTAGCGGCGTTCCCCAGGGCTCGGTCTTGGGGCCGGTGTTCAACATCTTTATGGACGACCTGGATGAGGGGATAGAGTGCACCCTCAATAAGTTTGCAGATGACACCAAACTGGGAGGCAGTGTCAGTCTGCTTGAGGGTAGGATGGCTCTCCAGAGAGATCTGGACAGGTTGGATCAATGGGCCAAGACCAACTGTATGAGGTTTAACAAGGCCAAGTGCCGGGTCCTGCACTTTGGCCACAACAAACCCAGGCAGCGCTACAGGCTTGGGGCGGAGTGGCTGGAAAGCTGCCTGGCAGAGAAGGACTTGGGGGTACTAGTTGACAGCCGGCTGAACATGAGCCAGCAGTGTGCCCAGGTCGCCAAGAAAGCCAACGGCATCCTGGCCTGCATCAGGAATGGTGTGGCCAGAAAGAGTAGGGAAGTGATTGTCCCCCTGTACTCGGCTCTGGTGAGGCCTCACCTCGAGTACTGTGTCCGGTTTTGGGCCCCTCAATACAAGGAGGACATTGAGCTGCTGGAGCATGTCCAGAGAAGGGCAACAAAACTGGTGAAGGGACTGGAAAACAAGTCTTATGAGGAGCAGCTGAGGGAACTGGGCTTGTTTAGTCTAGAGGAGACTGAGGGGAGATCTGATAGCTCTCTACAACTACCTGAAAGGAGGTTGTAGTGAGGAGGGTGTCAGTCTCTTCTCCCAAGTAGCAAGCGACAGGACAAGAGGGAACGGCCTCAAGTTGCATCAGGGCAGGTTTAGGTTGGATATTAGGAAAAACTTCTTCACAGAAAGAGTAGTGAGGCATTGGAACAGACTGCCCAGAGAGGTGTTTGAATCGCCATCTCTGGAGACATTCAAAAAACGTGTAGATGTGGCACTCCAGGCCATGATTTAGTAGGCATGGTGGTGTTAGGTTGACAGTTGGACTTGATCTTGGAGGTCCTTTCCAACCTTAAGGATTCTATGGTTCTGTGATTCTAAGGCCATGCTGAAAGCACTTTAATAAACTGTAATGGACCTTGTGGTTTGTGTGCTGAACCTAGTGTGCTCAGATGTCCACCCTTAACTGGATGACTTAACCTATCTGCGCTGGTTTCCCTCATTTGAAAATATATATTGCAGTATACATATATATCTCACTAAGACTGGAATAGAACAGAATTAAAAATGTTCATAATGGCTTTGATTGTGGAAAGCGCTTTTCACCTTGCCAGACCTTATAAATACTTTAAAATGTAGGAAAGATCTTGACAGTGGAACCTACTGAGAGAATCTGAGCTGGTCTCTAAAGAAAAAGGCGAAAAGAAATCAGTGGAGGAAATGGACCATTTTACTCAGAATAAACTCATTGACTTCAAGGGATCTAGGATTTGAAAGACAGACTACTGTTTGAATAGACTAGCTCAAGAGACCCTGAAGTCCACTGAAAATGTTTGTAATGTTAGGATTCTCAAAACTCCCAATGTCCAAACATTTTAATTGTATTTTTATAGAATAAAAAGTGCACATATTGACAGTGCAATGTCTAGATACGTACTGTCTGCTTCACAACTGCTCCTTACTTACTAGCAGCAATGTTATCGGTGATTGCCTATGGAAATGACAGCTCAATGCCCTCTTGAAACTCACCATGTCTTTACTTACTGAGTTTTGGATCAGATCCTAAAATTGGTTCTGCTGAAGTGTTATCAGCATTTTCATTCTTGAATCTTAGAATCAGTAGTTTAGCCAAACAGTTTCTTGCTTGATATATAGCATTCCACTTGACAATTGCTTATGTTATCTTGTTTCTTTTTCTTAGCTAGATGGCTAAAACTTCTCAAGTAGAAATAAAAACCATTATTAACAAAGAGTACGCATAATCCCTCATGTACAGAATATAGATATTTGCACAAAATGTTATCGTTTCTCAGATATGAATTTTGGAGGGAAATATTGGAAATAGCAACTGAATCACTAATATAGGCTGAGCAGACAGTCATGGGCTGAATGTGAGGTCAACACCATTGCAGAAAGAAAGCAACCCATGTCTTCCTATGTACTTCTGTGACCTTTGGAGGAAGCTCTTAGAGTTCTAGTGATGTTAAAAATAACTTTATTCATTCTTTCTACTTTTAGTTTTGAAGATAACATAGAATGATGTACTAGCTCTGTGGACACAACTCGTTTTATATTTTTTTTCTTCTTTTCCCTATTTTTTTTTTAATTTAGAAGAAACTAATGCATTTTCTGTGTATGTGGAAACTGAACGTTTACAGTGGGATATACTTGAAACAGTATTTCTACCCACACGTATGTAGCTATGTGAAAGTTAGTGGGAAGGTGACATTTGGAGAACTCTTCCGAGAACACTCAGGGTGACAGTAGGGAATGAATAATAGAACTGGTGCTTGCAGAGAGTTTTCTCTTGTGAGATTTGTCATGTCCTAAGTTATCATGCTTGATGCACTCAGAGTAGTAAGTTACCGCAAGGTACCTTACAATTAACCACAATTGTAGGTTAATCTTCCTGGAGTTTCTAGGGGGTTGTGGGGGAAAGTGGTCCGAATGGTTTTTCTTGTCAGCTGGAGAGAAAAATTCAGAAATGTAGGTTGAAAATTTATTCCGTTAGGTAAATGTTTGGGTTTAGAGATATTGTCTTGGTCCTGCTTGCAGTTTACAAAAATGGCACTTGTCTACAGTACAGTCTTTGAGTGGAAGATGATTTAACAGAGCACTTGAAAATGAGCTTGAATATAAGAAATTTGGTCTCCACACCGAAGTTCTGGATCTCAGACGATTCCTCAGATGAAATGCACATCATATTTGGAGATGAGGTTAATAATTTATATAACTGTATTGGAATTAAGCTACCTAGGGTTTCATGTGCTTATAAGGCAACTGCATGCAGAATGATGCCTTAAGGATTAAACTTTTGTTGGTGGCAATAAATAATGTAGAAAATTCAAATGTTGAATTCAGAAGAGACTTCAATCAGGCAGAGCCTTGCTGAGATTTCTTTTCACACTGCTCTGTTCGTATTCTTTCCACTGCTATTCCTAAAACTAGTGGGTCTTCTCTTGAGAATTTTATCGTGAGCCATATGTACACTTTGGCACAGTTTAAAAATGAATAGTCAACTTGAAGGCAAAATGAAAATGCAGGAAGATGGAAACCTACCAGGCTCACTTCCCATGGTGAAGCTCAGCTCATGCCACTGAACAATTTCTACCTGAGTTATAATGTAAATGATAGTACAATAATGAAACTCCTGTGGGATTTGAAATCAATAGGGCCAGAGTAGAGCTACACATTTGTTGCATTTATTTTTATTTGTTTTAAAGAGGGAGTTCTTTTATTAGATTTTTATCCAGCAAATAATACAGCTGCTTTATTAGGTAGTCCAGCTAGAAAGTCCTATAAAAATGTTAAAAGGAAGATGCAAAGACAAGAATTCAAAAGCCGAAACATCAAGCAGTGACAGAGTTGGTGAGCTGTGAAACCTTTAACT
Organism: Psophia crepitans; assembly: GCA_013399095.1. Lineage (NCBI taxonomy): Eukaryota > Metazoa > Chordata > Aves > Gruiformes > Psophiidae > Psophia > Psophia crepitans. The sequence goes on along the minus strand of VWZZ01008380.1, from coordinate 1,258,621 downwards.
CTGTATCCTTTTGGGTTTCCTTTATAATGGAGCCATTATAACCTCCATCTACCTGTCAGCCATTATTGTTAGCAACAAGAACTGGGCTCAAAGTCAGGAGCTTCTATGGAGAAATATGAAATAGAATTATTTTGTATTTCTAAAGACTAACCTGGGAAAAACTTCAGCTTGTATGATGGGTGACATTTCTGCACTCACACACACAGACTTTGGTAGCACAGTTTCTGACTTTTTATTAAGTACGTTTCTTAAGGACCCCTTTACGTCTGCAGAGATAAAACTGTTGGCTAGGGTTTATAAAACACTGTGACAAACTGGATCGTTGCGTAGGAAGAATTAGGAGACAGGCACTCACAGGAAAGTAGAAGCCAGGCATCCCTTCCCTAGTGTCCAGGTCTAGTCAATGCCCTTCTCAGGGGATATAAGAGTTTGGGTTTTCTTTCTTTCACCTATGGACAAACTCTGGGGAAACCCTGTACTTCTCTGCAGGACTTAAGTAGACATGCTACAAGTGTACCCAAACCATTTATTTTGGGATGGGGAATGCCTGAACGGGTGGTCAATTAACTATCCCCTCAGCACAGTTGCAGGCATGGTTGCTAATTCTTATAAGAAATATTTTTGTCTTCGAAACAAAACCACTCAACTGTAATGAGAGGAAGCTTTATTAACCAGATTGAAGCTGCTGAAAGGTGTCTCTTGTCTTCCCAGACTGATGTGACAAAACTTAACGCTCTGCAACCAGGAAAGAGAGAGAGCTGGTATGTGTGAATGGGGCTGTAATGTGTTTCTCTCGGGAAGGTCCCCAGGATCCCCACGGGGCACACAGAGGCCGTACTTGCACAGTGTTTGAGCAAGGGTCTGCCTTTTCCACAGAATGGGCAAAGTGTTTGCTAAAATCCTCAATTCACTCATTTCATATCTACATTGCTATCAAAGTGTGTTCTTTCAGTTTGCCTTTAATGGATGCTCCATAGGAAGGAGACCGTTCTGCCAGGGACCTGAGGCAGATGGATCTCTCTGATCCTTCAGGAGTGTGCTGTTCTCTGGCTGGATAACACACATGGGGCTGGGCAGAGGGGCAAGGCTGTAGGTCACTTGTGTTGCTCCTCCACTCAGGGTGTGCTTTTGTTGCTTGCATAGAGCTACATCTAATACAGTGAATACAGGTAGGGATAGATGCTGACAAAGATAGCAATTAATGTTACTTGCTTGTATATTTTATCCCATACCTCTTGATGTCAAGAGGTCAAAGTTTAACTCTTTCTTTGTGACTTTCTAAAAGTGCTCTGGACTTACCATTTGCTGAAAGCATTTCAAGCACAGATGGCCAGTGTTAATCAAAATTATTCTGTCATTGAAATTTATTGTAACTGAAACAACAGAAATTTTGGGAGTAGCCCAGTGCATGTTGCTCATTTAGATAATGTCAAATTGTTAAGTGTCACTTCTGTTGCAGTACAAAGTCATTTACCTCTGCACATTCCTTTTGCAAACAGTTATTATTGCTGTTTGGTTATTTAGGGAACTAACTTTAATATATTTCTTTCCTGGTATGGGAGTGTAACCCTTGTAACACAAGGTACCTCAAAACAAAAAAACAACAGGCAGAAAAAGCTAAATGTGAAGATCTGACCTTTCAAAAAATCTACCTATAGGCTATAACTGACTGCAACTGCTGCGGAGCATTGTTTTGCAACGGCTAGGAAAGGACCATGGCTTTCCTTTGGTGAGAGAAGGATTTCTGCTCTATCTAAAGAGTGATAACAGCAGAAAAACGGAGGGACATATCCCAGGCACTTCACATCAAAAACACTATTTGACTAGGAAAAATAGCAAAAATAGAGTATTCTTTTCCAGCGGTAGAAGCTGAAGAAGCTGGATACTGTTGGAATTTAAAAACATACATTTTGCACGAGAGTGCTAAAGTAACAAGTAGATTCACTTCACACAAGTGAAAACTGGACAATTCAGAAACACAATTCAGTCTTATGGAAAAGGTGTCTGAAATACAGCTGCAGAAAAACAGGAAGGAAAGTAAAAGCCCGGATTCTGTAGAGGATTGGATATTCCCATTCCTAAGAACAGAACCTTTAATGATTTTAAAAATATAGATTGATAATTCCTTATCCAAAGAACACATGTTTTTAATTTAATTCATAAAATTGGAAATGCAATTTGCATAAGAAATAGTCAAGAAAGCTAGTCACCTTAGTTTAAATAGGATTCTGTGCAAGAGTTAGCTGTAGCAGAAACTACTTTGCACTTGCCAAAGTAAAAGCAAATTCCCAGGCTGTATTACTGGGGAAAATAGGTAGCTGGCATTTTATCAGCTACAATCAAAAGCAGCAAGGGCTAAAAAGTTGCCTTGGTGGTTTAGTTGGAGCTGTATATTTGAGTTGAAGCATTGTTTGTTTTTCAAGACCCAAAACTTGATCTAGGCTTGCAACAAGGATGCTATTCCATTCAGTGCAGGTGGGTATATTGAATGACAGCACTCAAAGAGCAGTGCAGCCTTTTAAACAGATATTCATGTTGTTGATGAGACCATTTTGAGAGCCTTAAAGCTGTTGCAAAACAATGGAAATTGTGCCACAGAGTTCAAGCAATATAGTCTACTCCTGTGAAATTGCTATATATAGAGCATGGGCCGATCAATGAAGCTGCGGCATTTCTTCCCGAGGGAAAGAACTCTCCAGAGGCATGCCATTGAGAACGGAACTAACTGCCAGTAAATGAGAGGTGGGAGAGGTGGAATTAAAGCAGGCTCTTCAGACAGATTGCTGACTCAATGGCAGAGGAAGGAGGCTTGCAGACAAGCAGCAAGTTTTGTGCATGTTCCAAGAATGCTGCCAGTGGAAATGCTTTTAGGGTTCGAAGTGGAGGGAGAGAGCATGTGGGAAACCTGAAGAGGCAGCGGAGGGATACACCTGCAAGACAAACACTCTAGCGCTCCCAGGTTTTGTGCTGTCCAGGGAAACTATAAAGTTCAAGAGAGCAAGGTTACTACAGTATTTGAGTTATAAGGACTGAGTTATGTTACTTATTTACCTCCCAAGTAACAAACCCAGACTAGCTATGCAGCTTGGTATAGTGTTCCCTTATCACGGTAAATACCCAAGTTCAGTGAGATGACAGAGCCCAGGGGTACTGTTCCTTGAGTCAGCACCTAGATGGTGATTTCACCTGTTGATGGTCTGAAAAATGTGGAGTCCCTGGAAATAGGTTGGCTCGATATAACCTTCCCTTATGTTGGATATTACTGATGAAACAGGAAGGGTAGCTTGTTACAGAACTAGCAATAAAATCTTAAAGCAGGAGGCTTATTTTTTCAGTTTGCAGAAGGCTGTCTGCGTCTAGAGTGGTATGTATTTTGAAGGCCCATAATAGTCAATGTTCCTAGTTAGATGTTATGGGACACCCCTGTACATCCTTGCAGTCCACTGTGCACCTGCAATTTCATGGTCTTCTCTGTGCTTGTCTGTTCTGTGGTCAGTATAAAACGTTAAGGGATAGCTGTAGCCAAGTAACTTGAATCATGGAAATGCTATGCTTGATTTTTTTCAATTTATCTAATCCATTGGTATAGCGAAATACAGTTGGTTTATTTGTAGATTTAGATGCCTCGCCCCACAAATCCATTCCAAATACAACTGAGTTGAGTTACTCTAGTTAGGCTTTGAGTAGCAGGACACAATGACACTGCGTTACCCAGCTAGTACAGTATAATATAAAGATACTACAAAGCGATTACTAGACTAGACCCTTGGTTCTATAGTCTTCATGACATCTCAGTAAAGGTACTGGTAGTTCAGTATTGTTTATGTCTGTTTTTTCCGCTTTTGCTTTCCCATATTTTCAATTCTTTATCACTGTCAAAATCTGACATTAACCTACATGTGCACTTGGAATCATCAGGGCAGAAACACTCACCATGCTGAGTGTAGAACATATTCCAGCAACACAGCAGAGACATGAAAGCAGGGATAATCTAAATCCGAGAAGTGCAAAAAATTGTTTCTCTACCTCCAAAAAAATAAATCTCCTTTAGTGTATTTTATTGGAAATTATTGACTGCTATGTAGGCTGAAAGCCTGATTCAGTGTTCTTTGGTGAGAAAATTACGGCAAGTTATCTCACCATCTGTGATACTCATGTGGCCTCTTCAGAGGAATGGCATAGTTGTTATCAATCAAATTGCTTTGTCAAACAGAGCTCTGCACTATCAGGAGGGTGTGTTCACAGGAAAAATAGAGAAAAGTTATATAAGGTATTACTCTCCCCTTTTCCTTCCTAAAATGCTTGGGTCCTTGATTTACTGCTGTCCAGGAAGGCAGGTTTGCTGAATTCATGTGTGTAAAACACTTGACATGCGCATTCTGTACAATACCCTCAGCACATGCTTTCACTCGCTGATGCCCTCCAGCTGTTGTACAAATCAGAAATGTAAGTCTGTAGGTTGTAATCCTTTAAGACAGCTTTCCCAATCTTCTGGACTGAGGTATAATCAGGCAGCATTTCTGGAACATGCCAAACCAATCAGAGCAGATGTTTTCCTACGTGTGAAATGGGCTTTTTCAAGATGCTATTATTAAAATCCTAAACCAAAATGTTAATTGAACAATGCCAGGCTCTCGAATGCCTCTGTCTCTTTTCCTTTGTTTAAACTGAGTTTAACATGGAAATGTTTCTCAATCCAGCTAGCCAAAGCCTGGGAATGCAGAACAGTTGTCTCTAGTGAATCTTCTCTGTTTTTCTTTCGTTAATTAAATATTCAACATTGTAGCATACTCATTTCTCAGTTGTTTGAACTGGATCAGCTTCCATTCTCAGAACATTTCAGTGCAACAATTCATTGTAATCACATTGCTGCCTTGAGGATGTATTTAAGCGCATCCTTGGGAATAGAAGCTGTGTGGTTCTATCCATATGCATTGTATATCCCCAAANCGCCCTGTTTGTTCACCTACACAAGGAGGCAGGGATGAAGTGGAAGCCTCCCATGTGCCCAAACTTCATGTAATGTATTTTACCCTTCATTTCTAGTGTGATGCCAGAATAGCATGGCATTTAGCGATGTACTTTTGTCTATTTCTCAGTTTTTAACTTTCACCGTTGATAGAAAAGCTAACACAGGCCCATAAAGATCAGGGACTTACTAAAGCTCCAGTATATGCATCTTTCAGTCTCTCATTTAGTTCACAGGATTTTGAAAACTTAATTGTTGCTCTAATCTTGAACTGAATTCTTTTCACGCTGATGAAAATCAGGAAAAGTTCAATTGGCATGAAGTGTAATACATCATGTTAGCTGGTGTGTATGAAGGAAAAATCAGACTCTGTCAGTGCAGTGTGATTGGGGAGCTATTTGTCTTACATGATTTAGCAAATATTTGCATTTTCTAGCTTCGTTGCATTAAAGCATCTTCTGAAGTAAATTTGAGGTACACATGTATAGTGGCATGTAGGTTCTTCTAATTTCAGCTAGTCATGTCTGATGACATACCAAGAGACTTTTAGGATTTCTTTACAAGATTGGCGATATTTGAGGAAGCGAATTTTTCTCCATGAGTGATGATCTAACGTGGCCTTCATTCTGCTTGTACGCTCCTGCTCACCTGCTCTCTCTTGCTGTACTCTCAGCATGCAAGATGGCAAACGATCTGTCAAGTCTAGAGCTGTGTGCATACCCTGGTCAGCTAGCAAAATGTCAAGCAAAATGTTGAATAACTGAGTTGCGCCTATCTGACCTCGAGTGCTGGTGCTGATCTGATCAGCGGCTGTTTTTTCTCTTGGGAATTTAGTTACCTCTGATATAAGAAACCAGCCTAGCACTTTTTCGGATTTTGTTGAAATTTGCAAATGGGGCAGAAAGGAAGGACAGCAGACAGATGAGTCACATTCAANAAACAACAAACCCAACAAAAACCCACCAACCCTCAATGTTAGTATGTGTTCAGCAGTGAGTTCTTCTATTAGAGATGTTTACTTCCTCTAAATCTTACTTTTCATGTAACAGCAAACTACATAATGCTTCTATACTTCCAACAAATGGAATTAAAACTGTGTAACATGCACTCTTTTCTAGCAACAATTCAAGAAAAATCCTTTTTGCTTGGAAGGATTAAATTCCATCTTGGTTGCTTGAAACTGTTTTTCTGGCTATGCTGTTCAATATAGTTACAACCATGAATTCCTGCATGGCCCTGGATTTGTTATAGAATTTACTGAAGCCAGCATGGATCCAGATTTAGAGTATTCCAGCCTACTTTACTAAATAAGTCTCTAAGGGTTCTTACTGTTACATTTTACATAAGTACTATAAAAAAAATTACTCAACACTCAGTAAGCTGGATCCTGCCTTACTGTTCCGAAGAAATGAAGACTGTCAAGGAATGTTCATAAATGCTTGCGAAGAATAGGTAGCCACTCTTTCTTGTTCTCAAGTGTGTAAATAAAGGAGAAAAATCTATACTTTACAAGTTGTTCAGCCTGTCTTTTTATTTATTTTAAAATTGTGATGTGCAAGAACCAGTAAGTAAATAACTAGAAAAACAATCATTATTTAAGTTCTATGGGAAATAAAGTTGTATAACCATGGTGGTTATCTGCCTATTCATTTGTCTGTCCAGTCCTCTGCTCCAAATAACTTCTGCATTTTCTGAGCATCTGAGTGAGTTACATTCCTTAAAGTTTTGTGAACATTAGTGATCATTTAGAGGAGGAGGATTGAAAGTATGGTCCAGGGTGAAAGAAAGGCAGGCAAAGCTGAGCTATAATACACACTCTGCTTGGCCGCAGCTGTCAGATAATCAACTCATATATAATTTGTTAATAACTACAGTGTACACTGTGTTTGGGCAGGGGAGAGTGTCGTAGAGGACATAGTTTCCTTATTTCCATTATTCATGGAACATCTTGTAATGCTAAATGATATACAAGCAGTGGGAAGATGGAAAACTCATCTCTTTCTGATCATAAACTGCAGAAACTTCCAGGGACTAATGAGTATAATATTGCTTCATGCTATTGCCTAGGCCCAGTGACAAACATTAGGCTAGATGCATCACAGCTAGATGCAGATGAGAAATCATCCATCTGTACCCTGACTGTCTTTGATCTGACATTACAATTAAGTAATTGCAAAGAGTGAGCGCTGTATGTGTGCATGCATGTGCACATGCATACACATGGATATTTTAGCTCTGGTACTTGTTTCTGTAATTTACAATGCACGTGAAAATTGAGAGGATGTCTTACTTCCATTAGTAGTGTTATCGTTGCCATTATATTCTGAACAAGTGCACTGTTTGTAGTGATACGAGATCTTTCCCATGAGATTCGCCTGTTTAAATATCCTTCTTTTGTTTGAAATAAAAGACACTTTAAGTTTCATTTTTCTTTTACTTCTGCCTCCTTCAGATGTTGAAGAATAAGGTACCCTATTAATTCTGCTTGTAGGAATTCATTCTGCTCTCATAGGACCATAAGTGCATCTTAAACTGTGTGTGTGTTAGGAGGGGTATCCTCCTTTGTTCTTTGTCGCTGTGTGCCAAACTGCTCTACTACGAGAAAATGAAACATGCCTACAGTATTTTTATCACACTGTCTAAAAGACTAGCCAGAAAACCAGTGCATCAGGAAGAAACAAGATCAGAATAAGAACCTCTTGTTTTACAACAGCAATGTGCTGCTATCCAACACCTTTTAGATCTGGTTTCCAGCTCTCCTACCACTTCTGCTTCTGTTGAAAGATGATTTAGGGAACAAATCTGTATGGTCAGGTCTGGATGATCAAAGCAGGAGAGAATCAAAGGAAAAGAAATGAGGACATGAGTTTAAAAGAAAAGGATGGAAGGAGGGGAGGAGTGGATAATGAGTTTCTTAACCTCATCTGCAAGTCCCAGTTCCAAGTTTCTTTATACAGGACAGTCAAAGTGGGCTATCAGCAATATGTGGCCTTTACTGGAACAGCCTCTAGTGAGTTTGGATGGCTCTCAGAAGTTAAGAGAAATGTTCTTTTGACAAATTTAGGATCAGGGTTTGTAGTGGCCTCGTACTTCACCTTCAGGTTTCTAGATGCACGCAGGCTCCTAGAGTCACTGTGCGTGTTGCCAGTGGAGTCTAGACAAAGATTAATCTTCCATCCATGCGGGTTGATCTTCTCAAAAAGCAACTGTGCAACAAATAGAAAGTATTTTCAGATGCTTCTGTCTCTCTATGTGGCTTGTTTTTCATTCATCTCTTGGTGCCTTTTGCTTAATAGCTTCGCTAACAAAAAAATAAAATCAGTTTCACTTCACCAGATTTCCCAGAGAGATAGCAGAAGTACAGGTGGTATTTTTGGTGGAGTTTATTCTTCAAGCTTTTTTATAAAAGAACTCTAGGCCTTACTGAGCCACAGCAGATACTTCTGACTTGGGATCAAGGGTGATACTGTGAGGTCCTTTTTCCAGTGACCCTCTGGTGCACGCATTTCATTTGAATTCAGCACATTTAGCATGCTAAATAGTCTGTCAGAAAAAGTGCTCTTGCTTGGTGCTATAAGCTATCATAAAATTATAGCTATAGTAATTGTTTATCATGTTCTGTAGCTCAACACATTGCACTATGTTAAACTAACTGGGGATTCAAGGGATGGGAGGAAGGTTCTTTCATCCACCCTTTCCTTGGTTAGTCACAACATTATAAAGACACATCCATTCACTTTCATCTTTTCTGAAGTATTGGAATGTGTGATTCTACGTTTTTCAGTTCAGTGATTTGCTTTTGTTCTGCACAATGTCTCTCTATAAAAGACAGTATAGGAATCATCACGTGGGGGAAAGCCGCAGTAGAGTAGAACAGCACTTTCCATCCATCCAGGTTTACAGGGTGTCTGTGTGTGCATAAAAACAACCCTGTCCTCTCTTCAGCTTTTGAAACAGAACATTTTGGTAAAATCTCAGTATATTATAAAGAGGTTTTGCAGAAAAGAACTCTATCCGTAACAACTGAATACATTTTATAATTTATTAGACAGATAATGCAATCTGACATAGAGCTCATCAGAAAACACGGTAGCTAATTTCCATTGAAAATGTACACGTGAATACAAGATTCTCGACATGATTACTTCGTTGTTTAGTGGATGCTATTGCCACCATATAGACCTTACAACTAAATTTTTAAACCTAGAATCAGATATGTGTTTGGGACAGATCTAATCAGAATCTGTTGAAGTTGATTTCACATAATGGAAAAGCTCAGAAAAATTGCAAACCTGTGCTTTAAGTGTTTTATTTGTCCTCCTTACTGTATGTATTTACTGTCAGCTACTGCTTAGGGTTAAATACTTACCCAAGGCCATACAATTTGCCAGCAAAATAGGTTACAAATGAAATCACTTGTAAAATGTGTTCTTTTTATGGGGCTCTATTATTTGATTGGCACAGTCCTCCTTATCTTGAAGTTCTAAAATTCAGAGATTTTTATTTATATCCACTTCTAAGACATGGTCATGTTCAGCAATAATATAGGCTATACATATAACAACAATCCACTTAGCGTTTTTCTCCTTCTTGTAGCACTCCAGGATGTTGGAGTTTCCATAAGATGAAGTTTTCTTAGGTAGAATTTAAGTCTAGTGACTGGAAGTTCAAGGTTTACATCTGCTAAGAATAATATTCCTGGACTATTGCCTGTTAATTATTCTCTCACAATAGCTGTGCAAGCAAGTATCATGGATCAGAATGATTTACACTTCCTTGAAATTAATCTAATTAATAGATAATTTTACTGTTGTACTTTCTAAAAAGATGATAAAGTTCAACAATAATGGACTCTACCATGGATTTTTCTATCTATTAATATCATTATAGATCAAATTTAGTGATCAAATTAAATCATAGTTTGGTATTAAAAACCTTTGATGAAATGGTAATTTTTTTAATCTCATTCCAGTACTGTGGTAATTGTGCTGCATAGGAGGAGAGAATAAAATGAATCAAATCTAATTTATTCATTGCTAGACAATAGCATAATTAAAAAAATCAAATTTTGCTTTCTTAGTAGTATGATTACCTTACCTGGTTTGAATCTTAGGTAGTATGAGTAACCGACAAATTTTGAGCCGCTTTGCATTTTGATCAGGTTGTTCTTGAATTTGTGCCTTAGTGGACTATTACTGTATCATTTTCTTTCCCTCTGATGCATTTTTTAATGGGCTTTTAGTCCAGCTTATTGACCTTGTTGATTCTTAAGAGCAGCTTTGCTTGCACTTGTAATAGTTTTACAGTTTGGTTAAAACGAGCAAACTACTTACCCCTATATAATAGAATAACAACATTTCACCCTAGTCAGCAGCGGAGCCTGCTGCAGCATGCTTTTGCTGCAGGTGGTGAAGGGCATCTTTTAAGGTCTTTATTTCTTTTGTGGTGCAGAGGAGGTACTCTAACTGAGCTTGCGTACCAGGACTGGTTGTTTAATTGCAGTGTGGTTTTTTTTGCTGCATAGCTGATTTGTCAAAACCTCTCTGATTCTCCTTTCTCCTAAGTCTCTGTGCAGTAAAATAGTCCAGTAATTTATCCATGATTTTTCTATGTATAAATATCATGTAGGTCTATCCTGAAGTCAGGGAAGACAGAGGAAGCTCTGAGATTTTTAACCGGTACAAAGATTTCCTGTAGATTTCAGTAGACTTTGAATCACCAAAGGAAAATACTTCAGGTGTAAGAGAGGAAACTGTGTTACTTCTCTATTTCAGTGAGTATCCAACAACAAGAAGAGGAGACAAAAGTGAAAGATGAGCAGTAAATGTTTTTCTGCACCTCTTATTTAAACTCATTTTATGATCCCTGGTTTTATGATGTCACAAAATCTTTTTTTCTTTCACTATAAATGGATGTGTCAGCTGCTGTCTCTTTGAGGTGACAGTATGAGGCTTTTAGGAGATGACAGCTCTCAATAAAAAAAATAAAAGCAGAAGGATGAAATAAAATGTGTGTAACCGTAGTAGTTTACTTCATCCTCTAATGCTTTGTACATTTTTGCCCTTCAGTGGACAATATATGTACAATCTTGATCAAAACTTGAGAAGCTAAATCATTTAGCGTGACAATTCTTCTTACCTGTTTAAAAGCATAGTGAATATTCTTAGGTAAAGCGATGTGGCTGTGGTAGGTTATCTGTCATGGTACAGCCTGTGCACAATGTGGTTCCTTGAGATACTTCCTAAGTAGTGTGAGTTAATGCTGGCCTTTGCAAACTGTTTTTGAAGTAGTATCTAAAGACTTAAAAATAGATTGAGATGCTGTTATCAAGACCCGTTTCTGTAGCTTCTCTGACAGAAAGGGGGCAGTACCTTCCAAATACCTGACCCTCAGCCCAACAGCTCCTATTATTCCAGCTGCTGCAGCCTCCTCTGTCCTGCCTGGCATTACTGAGACCCAAGCATTTCTGAAAGTCTTTTTGTAAAAGTTTTCTGAAAGTTGTTTGACTCCTACAGTTAACACCAAAGCTATAGTTACAGAACACTCCAGGGATGTTCTTAATGTTAAAAAGAAAAAAAAAAAAGAAAATAATAAACAAGAAATTTTTATCAATTAGACAAATTAAACCAACGACATTAAACAAATTACATAGGATTCATTATAGGTGTATTGATCACTCACGAGATGATCAGGAATCTAAGCAAATTTGAACCACGAAATACTTTAGATCAGGGAAGTTTTATGGCTGATAAACGCACACTACTGAGATCCCTTTTGAAGGATTAAGTGCAATACCTATAGTCAAGGAAGATGACCTAAAAGCAGAAGAACAGGGGTTGAGAAGCTGATGTGTCAGGAGAATGGAGGACCTGCTTATTGGAAAATACAGGAAACAGCTTGCTAAAACTGGTTGAGAGGAGATACGTCAAAGGTAAATTTTTGAGAATGGATAAGACTAATTAGATACGTTAAATGCAATCTGTTGTTTAGAAAACTGCTTCCAGTCTACTGGCCTTTCATTTAGATTAATACTTGCTAGACAAATACATTATGACGAGGTGGTGCCCTCAGTAATCCCCCAAAGCACATTCTTTCCCCATAGCATTAGATACTTCCAGCTGCATGCATCTTGCTGTCGATGGCGCTTTGGGAGGCCTAAGTGGAGCAGTAGTTTCTTTTTCCTAATACAGCACCAATCAAAACATTTCAATCTCAGTAGCAAAGGCTTGAAAATACTAACAGGGCTGAAATATAGCAGCCCACGAGCATTACAGCAACCACAGGAGTGATATCATAACAGAAAAACGAAGGGTAAACGACAGGAAAAAGGGGCACACGAACAGGTCTGCAGAGGGAAAGTGACTCTATTTCCAGAAAGAGAAAGGATATTTAATATAATAAAACCAACACATAATATGAGATGAAAGATGGTGTTCTGAGAGGGAATTTAGGATGAAATTACTCAGTTAGAGGTGTATATATATAAATGAAGACTGGTGAAGTACAAGATTCTTAAAAACAATTATGAAAGAAGAGACTGGCAGGAAGGTTTAAGACTTGAACAGGAAGCTGGGGCATAACTGCAGAAAAAAGGTGTGATGGAAGAATTAAAGGTGTCTCTTCCTTAAGGTCAATAAAAAAGGAGAATTTGAAAACAGTATCGTTGTGTAGCAGTAAGGTGCTGAAGGAGAGGCACTATCCAGCACAGCGAAATGGGGAGTGCTGCGTGATTTTTTGGGAGGATTTGAGTATCTAAGAATGATCAGAGGGTATAAAATCAGACTTTGTGGCACTCAATGAGGTACTAAACTTTCAGGTAAGAGAAAATGGAGTAGGACCTGCTCAAACTTGACTGGTGACATTTGTGCTGAATTCTGAATAACTAAGAAGAAAAAATATCAGGACTTAATGTCTTGGAACATTAACATCTGAAGTTGGATCTTCTAGCCAAAAAAGTTGTTGGGGTCCCAACAGACTTAGGGTTTAAACCGATTAAGTATATTTTCTAGCATTGTGGGGTTAGTTCCATGTGCAGAAGCAAGTAAATTGCAGAGAAATACTCTGACTGCTCACATACTCTGTTTCTGATTTAATGAAACAAAGTATAAAAAAAGAAATCTAATGAAAAAGGAAGGGCATCATTAATTTTGGCATCTAAAATAAAATGAAAAATGATCAGTTGATTAGTGATGTGCATTTTGTTCTTTTAACTTATTCAGTAATGTGTGAATGTCACATTATATAATACTTACAATGAATAAACCTGGAAATGAAATAAGTTAGGATGGATCTTTGTGTTCCTCCTCTGACTAGTGGACAACTTGTCTCATTAATCTGTATAGCAGTGTTAAATTAAACAGCATTATTTGTTGAGATTTATGGCTAAAAGCCTTGGAGGTTCACTGAGAAAATCTTTTGCTGCTTTTTTCAGAGCACTGGGATAACTTTTACGGCATGCTTCTTTTTTTAGAAATAAGCGAGTGTGATTCTGGTTCCAAATGAACTTTAGGAAAAGTCAGCTTTGCCTCATACTTCCAAAAGGTCTTGGGACACATTATTTAATCTCACTGGTGTCTCTGGCAGCTTCCCTGATGGAAAGGAAAACATTCTTTTATAACCCCTGGGACAGTGCGATGAGTTCGTTAGGGTCTGAGTGGCCTTATTCTAGTTTTAGACCAGAGGGCTGTTAAAGTTAATTGAAAATAAATGGCCTCTGGGCTGCTAGTGTGTGGAAGACATTTGTATTCTACAGAAAGCTTGTAGGCAGAACCTGTTTCCTGCATCAGCAGCAAAACTGGAGATGAGAACTTGATTTTCATCTCCAGATCAAGGTTTGCACAGTTGGCAATTAAGAAAGTTTCCTTATGGCTGTAAGCTACAAGAATGCCGTATTTGGTCCCACAGACCTCAACAAGAGCCTTCAGGACCTGTGTTTAGTGACATCAGATTTGACTGAGTTTGAGTAACTGATATGCAAAGGCACTGGAAAGGAATAAGAATAAAATTTTATAATGATATTTTTCTTACTGTTTCTTTCCAAATTTAATTATGCTTCTGGCTTTCTCTTGTTCTTCTTTAAATCAATTAAATATATATTTAAATGAAGAAGGAGTAGGATTCAGCAGGTGGTTTGGTTCAGTGCAAATAACTCGATATGGTGGCATAGAACTGAGTACATAGATCATAGAATCACAGAATGGTTTGGGTTGGAAGGGACCACAAGGATCACCTAGTTCCAACCCCTCCGCCATGGGCAGGGACACCCTACGCTAGACTAGATTGCCCAAAGCCCCATCCAACCTGGCCTTGAACACTGCCAGGGATGGGCCATCCACAACTTCTCTTGGCAACCTGTTCCAGGGTCTCACCACCTTCACAGTAAAGAATTTCTTCCTAATGTCCAGATAGTAGATTATGTCTTTGACTGAAATACTTGGTGAAAATACTTATTTCTAATTGGGTCAAGCTTTGCTGTTGTTTGAAAGCAATGTGGGATGTTAGGCTACCTTTACAGACAATGAAAATGAGGAACAGAGTAGCAGTGACTTGCCCAAGGTCAGGCAGCACAACAGGAGCCATCTTTGTCTGTCCCATAGTAGAGGTGCATCCTTTATATTATGAGCCCACCTTGTCATCTAGAGAACACTCCATAGACTGTATGAGGCAGTATTGCCACTGTAACTTCCATTTACAACCATAAATTAAGCTCAGTTTGAACATTTTGGGGATTTCTACTGCTTTTTTTTTTCTTTCTTACATGCAAGTAAGTAAAATGTGCCTGAAGGGAATGGGGTTGGAAGAAATTCTGACACCTGGCAGTCCCTCTATATTTTGTGGACTAAAGGATGGAAAATGTGCTAGGTGCTTATTTCTGTCACATTTCTTCCATGAAAATGTTCTGGAATGGCTCTGGTAGAGTGACCAAGAGTGGTTTCTTTTAAGAAAGCCATGAGTAGGATATATTTGCCTTTTCACATCTAGCACTTTTAGTTTTTAATATATATTAATGTCCAAACGTATTTTTATCTGAGCTTTAATAGATAGAGACTGATAATCTTCTGTATGAATTTTCCATAGGCTTTTCCTTGTGCGTGTGCTAGTTCAATGACGCATTTTCATATGAAACATATAAAGCCTTTTTAAGCAAAAATCAGAGCACAGAAAATCCAAATCAGTTCCATTACACTTGCAGATTAAAATAAAACTGTGATATATATCTATTGTATCGAAATGCTAACTTTATGAATTTTTGATCTGCTTTAAAAATGTAAATCTTGGATTTCATTAGATTAGCTCTGGAGTAATCTACACTGAATAAATCTGTCTTTCTCTGATGCGATTTGTCAGTGTTTATAGTAGGTTTGTACACACAGCTTTCACCATTATTTTCTAGGCAATAAAAGTACCCATGCAGAAAAGCCACCCATAAATGCCAGAAAACAGAGATATTTTGTTGCATTCCAAGGGCTTTGAAGGTCAAGTTCAATTCAGTTAGCTCACCCAGTGTGAGAGGAGTGTGATATGATGGTAGAATGTGTGTTTGGGTAGGATATATATGTTACTGTCCCTGTATTATTCTATCAGGATAACAGATCAGTGAGAGATTAAACTTTACTGCTTGGAAGAATTTCTTTTGGAAAACTATCAATTTTTATGATTTCCTCTAGCTCCTATTGAGATGCTCTGCAGAAATAATGAATCCACAGAATTTATAGCTTTTAGCACAATAGAGATTGGCTCCTGATTGTGGCTTTTGGGCGCTGTTCCACTGCAGGTATGCTGTTCAACTGTGTGTATTCACAAAATAGGTCTCAGATCATGGATTTTACATGAAATTGTGTTTTGCTTGCTTCTGATGAAAACTAGTTCACATAAAATTATTTTCCTAATTCCTAGAAGTGAGAGGTCAGCACAAAAGGCAAAGATTGTTCACTGTGGATTTGTCAGAACAGCCAAGGAATCTGTTCTGCAGTGTCCCACTAGGCCTTGCCATAAGTTCGGTGCTTTGTGGACGCCTTTTGTTTTTATTTTTACTTTGGTTTTCTTTCTCTTTTTTTTTTTTTGTTTTGTTTTTTTAAATAAAGACATGATCAATAAAGCTCATAATTAAATTGAGGCCCACTTGATCAGTGCTTTTGAGTTTCAGTGCCCTGATTTAAGGAGCATCCTCGTCAGTTGAGGGATAAGTCATCAACCTCCTTAACTATAACACTGTGTATTCTTTGCTATCTGGAGCGTCTCCCTTGTGGTAACTTCTGATAACCTCTTGCTTGTGTTTTCTAAGGATGAATAATGAACAGACTCCTCCATGTAAAAGGAACACAATTGTACTCAACGGGCAAGAAATTTTGTTTAGTTTCCTGCTGGTTTGCAACATTTTCCTGTGATTGTATCAGCAGAAGTGAGTAAAGTGAGGTCAGATCATGCCAGTACTTTAAAGGAAAGTCTTTGCAAAATATGCACAGGCCGTTTGCCCCTCCATGTCAGCACAGATGCTGCGGTGCTCAGTGCAGCCCCTCCTACAAATGGGATTTAAAATGTGGGCCTGCTTTCTTTTTCCACCTGGATCATAAAATTGTTGGGTCTGCTGTTATGAGCATACAGTGTTTAACAGAGTTGATCTGATCCTAGATGGAAAGGTCTATGCTGTAGTGCTGTGCTAATAATATGATTGCTAATGTATAGTAGAAGTGCCTCACTGAGTTCTGCATACCTTTGTCCCAAAACAACACCCCAAAAAACCCACCCTAGAAATGAATTCAATGTGTATCCTACAGATGATGTGTTACTCTTGCACTGGAAAATGAACTCATTGTATAGAATGAGCCCTAATGTGACCACCCCAGCAAATACCACATCCTTCACTTGCTTCCATTTGCTCAAAAGTTTGCTGCCCCGAAGGTTTGTATGCCACAGAAACAGTTTAATAGTGACATCCTAATCTTGGCTTTGAAGATCTCTTCTGCAATGCTGGTGTCTAGCTTCTTTATCAATCCTTTTTTATTTTTTTTTCCCCAAAGCACTTTTTTCTAAGCTTCCAATAGAGAAAACAACATAAAGAACAAGAATTAAGTGGGAAAAATGTATTTTTCTCACTAGAAGTAGTATGTTTGCAGTTATATGGCAGAAAATGTAGAATTCCTATCACAAAATAGCTGGTGTCTCAGCCTAGACTTCTCTGTAAGTAGGTCTTGCTTTTTATCGGCTATGAATGATTATGCCTATTGAAATGTTACTCTGTGTGCCAGAAGCAGACAATGCTTGGAGGCATTGAATAATACACTTTTCTGATGACATATGTGGATGAGGTAGGCTAGAGTAGGTTTATCCAAAGAAAATAGGAAGATTTCTGTGTCTGATGAAGGGAAAGGGCCTTGCCAAAGCAATTTAGAGTCCAGGTTTACTTGGTTTATGTAAAAGGCTGCTCTTGCTCTTGCCTCCTGTCAGCCCAGGACAGCATGGTTACAGCTCTGCTGGAGACCTTCTTGGTCAAATGTGAAAAAAAAAAAAAGAAACTACATGACTCAAGGAACAAAAGACGTCCTGCAAGCTGTCTGAAGACCATGAACTCCATTTAGTTGCTTCTTTCTATTTCACAGTGGTCCTCCTCTTTTTGGGAAGACCGGTTTGAAATAATTTGTCTTCCTGCTCTCTGAATTTGGACCTTTGCCTGGTGGCTGTGAAGGAAGTCTCTAACCCTTATATTCAGTACTTGTGTCTTATATTTCAGAGCAGAGCCAACCGTTCAGACAGACCTTGAAAGAGCCCATATGCCTCCTTACACTAAACAGTGTTTGCATCCCTGCCACTGGAACAAGACATTAATCTGCATTGTGTTAGGGTGCGCTGGCTGTCTGAGGATGCCTAATGCAAGACTAAAATGAATAATGACCACCTGCTTCTGTTTTCCTTTTCATGCTTCTGAATAGCAGGTGCACTGCATACACTGTGGTGGAGAGAGCATCCAGAGCAACTTTCCAAAAGTACTGACTTCCGAAAGAGCAGTATGGGATGAAGCTGGAGTGAAAGGCCAGAGCAAGAGTCCTGCCAAGTGACAGACTGGGCAAGATCTCTTTCGTCTTCCAGTGTTGTCTGACCTTTAGAAGGAAACTGAGGCATGAGGCCAAATTTTGTGAGCTTCAGGTCCAACATGGCTGTCGGGAATCTTTGCAGAGGAAGATTCAATGGAGGAAGTTTGGGCTTGTCCAGATGGTGATAGGCAATTATGTTTCATTTGTGTGAAATTCTCATTATGCAGTTTTTGCTCTGTAGCATAAACTTTCCCCCACAGGTAGAAGTGAGCCGCAGGCAAGTGAAGGTTTCCAGCAAAAGGCATTTTCTTCGCAGATGTGCAGCCTGAGAATACTAAGAATATGGGATTGTTATAACGTTTTATTTACTTTCATTTCTTCTGCCCCTGGGCTGCTGTCATATATTTAATTTTATTTGATTTTTTTTCTTATCTAGAAGTTAGTACTTCCGGAGGTTACATCCCAGTGTAGTGTTTTCTAAACGTATAGGTATGTGATTAACATCCATTTCTCCTGCTGCGTACAAAATGCACTGAAGACTTTACTGCTAGGAGCAGAAATTGAATTATCCCACTTTCACTGTAGAAGCCATCACATTCCCTTTCCTTTGAGTTTTTCAAACAAGAAGTTGAGTATTCCTGACATTTCATATAAAATAACAAAGAAATGTAATAGGCCTTTAATAACTACATCTTTTGTCAGATATAGAGCTCTGCAGACCGGAGGTCTGCTGGTATTTTTTTGTTTTCTAAGAATCTTTCTTGGTGCATCTGTGGGGCTTTTTCTTGTTGCTTTCCTTCTGGTTTATGCATTTTTCAGTCTATTTCTGGTTTAAAGAATCAACTTTTTGAAAGGGATTTTTCATTAAAATTTTGGCAGCTATAGGATTTCTGGCAGAATAATTGTGAAAACCGCTCAATTAGGGATTCATTCTTATGATGTTGCCTATCATGAATCTTTATATAATCTCTGCAGAGGAGAGAGAGGTTGTCTATGTGAGGCATATCTGGCAGAGTAAGAGTTAATACTCACATATGGGTGGTTTTTTATTTGAACTTTTTCTCAGCAGGTGAAAAATAGCTACAATCAGGTGGTACTTCAGTAAGTAGTAACAACCAACTGCCAGGTTGAAAGATCACAAATTCTTGTACCAGCAGTTCTATTATAGGGAAGCATACGTCAGCCTGTGTGTGTGTGTCTGAAAGCTTGCCAAGCTATTGATAAGAAGAGCTGGGCAATAATCCAGAGTTTTTTAAAGAAAAAAAAAGGCACCATTTGAGAGCTATGCTGCAGAGGGTTTTTTTCCTTCTTAATACTATTTTATCATGCAGAGCCTAAGTTAGTATTTATATAATAGGTATCTACAGGTACTGGTGTTCACCCTAGTTGTGAAGGACATCAATGGATCAGTAACAGTAATATTAGATTAAGTATTTTTAACAAATCTTATAGAATGAAAAATAAACAACCTTCTTTAGAGTTTGCTTCTCTGTCATGGGCATTTTAATGGACCAGATCTTTTAAGCTACTGGACAGCTTGCAGTATAAAATGAAGTAGCAGGCTGGCAGAAGGCATGCCTTGCTCAGAAGTTCGTATTACTGTGATGGTGCTGTGACTTTGTGGTTTGTGAAGATTGGAGCTGTGCTATTAATGTGTTTGTGCCTTGTTGGGAGTAGAGGCTGTTTGCACAGGGAACCCTACACCAGAAATAGGCTGCTGAAAGGAAATACACCTTCAGCTTTGAGTAAGCAGGAAAGGAGTGGGAGAAACAATCACTATAGGATATGGAGAACTCAAACTGCTGGAAAGCCTGAAATCAGTTTAAGAATATTTCCAGGCAAAAAAATGCTCCTTCTTACCAGGCTTTGAGTTTAAGGCAAGGGGGAATAGTAATGCAGATTGATTGTTGAAATCTGGCAGTGCTTTGCAATTTGAAGGGCTCAGAATCACTGGGACTTTTCAGGTGTAGTAACTTCTTAAGCATGATAGCATATGGGGGACCTCAAAATGCTTCAACAGTTACTCCTTGAAACTTTGGAGCTCTTCACCTTCAACAGTTTCATAATATCGCGCAAATATGTGTGCTGTTTCTGACAGGAATGCTGTCTGCAATGAAGTTATGCAGCTACCTGAGACTAAATGTCAGTAGCGATAATCCTCCTATATGTAAGCAGTGAGAGCTTTTAATATAGACTGCTGCTGCTATATCAGTTGTTTGGACAATACTGTGATTTCTGGTTTTATTCACTGCTCAGGTCTTACTCCAGTGAACTCGAGTGCTCTCTGCAGGCTTTTGGCTTTAGTGAAGGAGATGTTTTGAATATGTTCTGGTTTTGCTGTGAAAAACACTATGTCAAGATGTTATGAGCCTAGATGCCCCACCATTTGTACGGCACTGCACTGAAAATCATGGTGAACACTGAATTATGTAACAAGTTTTCAATAAATGACGATAACAGAGGTACCATGAGCTGTGTTCTTGAGAGCTCTGCAACTGCCTTAGCTATATAAAAGGCCAGGGCTGCTACAGAGGAGGCTTGCAGGAAGTAATATGTCTTCTAGTCATGCCTTCTCAAACATTATAAGCCCTGAACAGTCCTGATTCAGGGTATGTTCTTGGAAGAAACGCTTTCTAGGCTGTACGGAAGGCTAAAAGTCGTATGTTTCTGTCATCGTACCTCTTCTATCTGTTTTTATGTATGCTATATTTCTTGCCTTGCCTCTCCATCACTGAAATTTATTTCTGCTCTTACTCCTCAGCTTCCTGGCTGCTTACATTCCGGTTTAGTAAAGGTGCCGTTTTCCAGGAAAACCGAAAAAAAAATAAATTGCTTTAATCTCAATTTTACTGGGTTTTGAAAACAAACCAGATTTTACTTGTGATATAACCCCTTACCTGCTTTGTTCTCTTCTGAGAGAAACATTGACAGCCATCTCCTCTGGAGCCTTTGAACATCTTCAGGTTAACTTTCACTTCTGGAGGAGAAGAAAGTAAATCTTTAGCTACTGATTTTATGCAGATGTTGTTTGACACATGTCTTTTTCTAAAAGGATCTTTGCTATATCGTCTTGCTCCCTCTTTGAAAACTTCTAGGACCCCTGCCTGAGTATCCCTCCAGCAACCCTGTTAAAGGGAGGACAAAAGAAATAGCTGGAAGGCATATTTATTTCCAATAGCAGTGAAATCAGTAAGGTATACTGAACGAGTGTGCTGAAAGAATTTCATTTAATGTTCTGTTGTAACAGAAAGCAGCATTTGAAGAGGATGCTCAGGACTATAAAAGAGAAAATTAAATAAAACTATTTTTACATATAGTGGTCTACAAAATGAAACAAATTCAGTGAGTGTAGCCATTATTGTTTTCAATTGGTATTATATGTGAGTAAAAAACCTGAAACCCTGCATCAGTCCTGTAATAAAAGTAGTATAATGTGCAGAGATATTAAAGAAGTGATTGAGTTATTCAGTATGCTCATAAAGGAAGGTATTGTGAAACTAATACAGTACTACTGCATATTGTGTCATCTAACAGACTCAAAGCCTTCATGTAAGCCTTTACCTTTGATTTGTCCTTCTAAATGCAGTGTTATCATATATCCATAAAAATAACCAAAAAAATGAATCCTGTAAAAAATCAATTTTTGAAAAAAGATTTATTTTCAATTACTGTTTTGGGCATGGAACTTTACTGGTTCCAAGGATTCTTTACTAGAGTCTCTGTAGTATCATATTCAACTTTGGAAATTAAAAAATTCAGGCAGTTAGTTGTAATAGAAACAATAAACAAATAAACCAACATAAGTCTAGAATAAAAGCTTAGGAGTAGCTTCTGTTGCTTTCTTTGTGATCTTAGGTAAGTTGCTTTCAGCCTCAGTTTATGCATCTGTGAAATGGGTTTTTACTGTTAATCTCACTAGGATGGGGCTTTATTACTGCTCGTAAAGTGGTTTGATAGTCTCTGCCACGTAATACATTTCAAGGTTTTGCTCTTGGGCTAGAAAGTAGACTAAAGATACTTAGTAAATAGCTCTGTAAAGTTTAAAACTTATAAAATTCTGGCTTTATGCTGACAATGTTTCCTTTCTTCCTCCCTGCTAGACAACTGTATAGAACACAAAAAAAGTTTGTGTCTTATTATTCTATCAGGCGTTATTGAACTATAAAAAATGGTCGTCATCTCACGCTTCTTAACAGATTATGAAAGAAAAATGACTACAACTTGTTCAGACTGTCAAGTTCTTGCCAAACTGAGGCTAATGAATCACCCTGGCACTGGTAAATAGCCAAAACCAGATGATATGAAGGTTATAAATAGTGTTAGCGATCGTGTTGCCAAATATATATATATTTACACTCTACTGTTGTTATTGTTTTATTTCCATGAAGTTTTCCATGACATCCTAACCAGCACAGTAGTATGGCACTCCTGGTTTTATTTCAATTCTTATTTTAACAAAATAAATATAAATTGAAGCCTTAGAAGTGTGAATCATGCCTGCTGCTTATTGATTTTGATATACACACTAGACAGAATGAACCTGATGTCTGAGAAATAACTGAAACCAAAACTGGGATTATATTCTTGTGGGGACTGAGTGAAAAGAGTTGAGAAGAAACTGTCCAGTTCTAGCGTGTGCTTTCTGCCCAGCGGGGTCCCAGGTATTGCACTACATGTACTGTGGTCTGAAGTGTGTCTGCTTTTCTCTCTCTTGTTTTTCTTTTTTAAATTGTGAATGCCAGCTGCTTAGACTTGTGTCATTAACAAATAGTTAACTTCATCACTCTTCTGCCATAAGATCCTGTATTCATAAGTATGGTAATTTTCTTCTTGCAGCTGTCATCTAGACTCATCATGTACTATAGTGAATGAAATAAAACGCTATAAAAGCTGATATACTGTGCAAGTTGTCCAGCTAAGAAACTGTTTTAAATGTCTTATTGTTTACTCCTCACTGAATATTTATTAAAAAATGTTTATAACTGAATATGCATTTTTAAATTTAAATGTCGGCACCATGAAACTATAAAAATAAAGATTGACTGAGATTTATACAGGGGATGTTTCCATGTTAGAGAAACATATCTTTTGTTAAGAGACAATTTGCATTTATAAGAACTGAAAATTAAGAAGGAATAAGATTTGTTTCTGTGCAGACTTACTAATTAATGTTGGTTTAGCTCTCCCAAATGGTAGGATATTTAAGTGTTTAAAGTCTGATGCAGACAAATTTTGAGACAAATTAGAGTCTGGTATTCATTCCTGTATATAGTAACTTCATACTTCTCTGCATATCCTAATGTCATGTAGGCCACCTGGAACCTCCATGCTAAATTTTAAGTTTTATCAGAGGAAAGATAAGAAGAAACCATTTATCTGCAGAAAGGGAGATTTTATAAAAAGAATTTACCGACAAATAGCGCCTGGATATATTTTTTTTTCTTGAGCAGGTAAAGAAGGGAGGAACTTAAGGGGAACAAATTACTTTGAAGGTGCCCTTTAGAATACTCTTGACTGCTGAGCAGACTGCCTTACTTGATGTTTAAGAAGGTTAAAACTATGATCAGTCCTTTGTTGTTCTTCAATATTTTTACAGTGAAAATGTGTAGAGCCACTGAAATTCCAATTTGCAATAGTCTTTCCCTTAGAGAATGCATGTTGTTGGATCTCATGCCTTTAACAAAAGTTACAGGGGAACTGGATCCTTAACACAAGCTTCCTTTGTACAAGTTGATAAGTAGACATTGTGTTTGCATAGCGCTAGATTTTTTTTCTGAAACAGATGCCTTGAATCCTTTCTGTTGTAAAAATTCCTTTCTCTCATTGCACTAGTTATTGCAGGTTCTTCCTGGCTAAACAACACACCCAGAAAAATCTTTGATGTTTTCTTTTTCAAATGATATTTTCTCCCAAACTGAAACTAAACTAAAACAAACTAAAACTAAAAGAAGGCCATACTTTTTTCTTTCCTCCTGTAGTACAGTGTATTTAAAGGGAAGGAATATAAAAATCAGATGGCATCTTACTAAAGGCCAAGAAATCTAGCTACACAATCTGAATTCTTCTTGGGGCAAAGGCTCTTTAGAACAGCTCCCTGTGAGAAGCACACGTAGCTGATTGCAGTGTTTTCAAGTTCAGAACACATCTGCGCAAAATAAAGGAAGCAAAAATGGTATTCAACAAACCAAGAAGATAGAATATGTGGAAATCTGGTACTGGCATCATGCAGGGCAGTATTGCTGCTTCCTGCTGTGAACGTTTTGATTGAAGCATACTCATGTAGTGGAATGAGGCTCTAGATTCCCCTTTAAATATTTGCAATATTTTAATTCTGATTTGCAATAAATAATATGACTAATCCACGCTCCTTCTCATTGCTTTATGATTATCACTTGCACGGCACATTGTGGCTGCTCTTAACACTTACAAGGCCCTGATATATAGCTAAACATTTCTGACTCCATCTGGTACAAAGAGAAGTGACACAGAAGTACTCCCCAGCCAGTTTATTGCAATTTAATGTAAATCTGTTATAATGGAGCTGATGAAAAGTGCAGTGGCTTCCATGAATTCTGAAAGCTGTGATTGGGTTGCGGCTGCTGTGCTGCCCTCTGAAGATTTGCTGAGTTTAATTTTACATTACACAGCCATTAGCTGACTAAGATTCCTCACTGAAACACATTGCCACAACACTTCTCCTCTTCATCATCTTCTTCCTTTTCTCCTCGCAGTGACCTCATTCATCCAAGTTTTCCATCTTGATATTTCATTGCTTTTATCTTATAAATTGCAGCCTCCTAATAAATCAACGGAGCGCCATGCAATTGATGCTTATAACGTATGATTTTGTTAACTCTTGTGTGTGGAAATACAGTTATATCCATCCAAATTTGCTGTGTCTGCTTTGTGATTCTCGCTGTTTTCTGTGTCCAGAAACTGAAGCAAAGCATGGCAGCAGTGCCTGCAGGCCTGGCGCGTGGCCGTGTAGCCCTTGTGTGCTCATGTTCAGTAAAACTTTGCCTACGTCTTCCCAAGTATGTTTGCTGTGTAAATATCATTGTTTGATATTTTGAATTTTAGTTTCTGCAGACTGTCAAATGAACTTCCAGGCAAAGAACACGTTAGAAATGATTTAACGTGATTACAATTGGAGCTCACCTTTCACCCCTCCATCATCATTGCAGCGTGTGTGATCTTATTGCCATCATGTACAAAAGCTGCCTTAAACGTGCACTCTGCTGGTTCCTTTTAGTGCGTGGCATTTGTAGACAGGATTTGGGGTGATCGCATTCTGCCATCCAGCATTAAGTGTTACTACATGCTTATGAAGGCTCATAGGCAAATAATTCCTCCTCCTCCTCTATTTTCTGTATATGCTACTGTTTAGAGACACAGAATTACATTCAATAGGGTGATTAAACTGTGGCAAATTAGGTAAAGCTAGAATGTAATTAAAGTATAGTAAAACCATCTATAAATGACCCTTGTTCCATTCCCTCAGGGAAAATTTAAAAATAACCTTTACTGTAGAGTATCTGTTATACCTAGAATCTTTACATATGCCAACTAACATGTTTTGTCCTTAACTAGTTTGTCTAGAAGTAATCGACTGCAGTATTTGAAAAATAGCTAAAAATGAGGGGAATATTATATTTCTTACAAGGTTTTTCTTGGGCAACCTGGGTAGTTACCCAGGGAAATAGTTGATGTTGTTCTGTGGTTCCATTAACCAGTTCTGCCAACTGGATAGGTTAGAGATGAAAAGCAAAGGTTAATTAGATACAAGCTTCATATCTGTTACGTTATTAATGTTGGAGGTCATCTTATCCAAGATAATAATGCCTCACTTCATAAATTTGTGAACATGGAATGAGGCAGAACATTGTGCTGACATCACATTTATTCTAAAATATTTAATGTTAGAGTATGAGTTCTGTTGCACAGGAATGGTTTAAAATTAATGCACAATAAAAACAATTTGTAGAGATCATCATCTTCACAATAAACTGTGTGTGGTATGGCTGCAAATGGCATTTTCACTTTGTGCATTTGTCATGTGTCTAGAGCACTCATGTTTTTGAATGGAGACTTTGGTGTGGATGTTTACGTCAAATTCTTCATTCCAAATACAAATAAAATTTAAATCAGTTCTAAAAGAAACTCCTGAAACCTCTGAAATGCAAATTTTTTGAAACAAAATGATCCAGTCACCTGTCTCCTGCTGCTTCTGCAGGAAGGTGACTACCATAAAAATAATTTCACGTGAAGCTTTCTGAAGTGTTTTCCCTTCATCCCACAATAGAAGAGATGTATTTTTTATTAAAACCATTTCTTAATTTTAATAATTTATTTTCTTTCTTCTTTTCATTCCAGAGAAAGTCTATCGTTGCTGTGAGTTTCATTGCAGCATTCCTCTGTCTGATCATCGTTCGTCTCACAAATGAAGTAGCTTTCCCTTTGATCCTAAACTGCTTTGGACAAACCAGTGTTAAATGGATGCCATTTTCTAATGGCCACAGGCAGCCTCTGCGCACTCATTATGGATACATAAGTGTGAAAACACAAGAGGTAAGATCTGGTATCAAGAGCACAGCCAAACAGACCAGTAGACGTGCTTAGTTGCTGGGAAAACTGATAATTACACAAGCAGGAGAATTTCGCAGGTTAATTTCAAGCCTTCAGTCCCTTTAACTGAAAAGGATATTTTCTTCTGTGGGTTTGTAATAAACTCCTAAAAATGTTTTGTTTTGCCTGGGATACCCAAGGCAGTAGTAGTTGTAGTAGTAGTACGTGGAAGAGAAAAGGGAATGATTTGTGAAATGAACATACGTGAGTGTCGAGAAGTCACAGGGCTAGAGGCTGACTGGATTTTCCCGCAGCTGTTATGGTGACATTGGGTAGCTATTTGAAAGCCAGGTATGTGAAATGCTTTGGCCTGTATCTGCTTCACAGAATGCTTGCTGTGTGATAAAAATACTTGTGTGATAAAATTCTATTTTACAACAACTCCTACTTTAAACTGTCTTGGCAAAGTATCTAATGACATTGTTGGGTTTTGGTGGTAGTGGTGCTTTTTCCCCAGACTCTTCCCCCCCCCACCCCCGGTGTACTATTTATAGCAGCTGCAAACTTGCAAAATAAGCTAGTTTTTTGGACTAAAAAAAAAATCAACTCTTTCTGAAAGTTGTTTCTGATCAGTTATGGCACTGTCAGCCATGAGAAATGCTATCAGACTTCCACTTAATGCTACTTATTTTTCTTTATAAAATTGCAATTCTTATATTCATGATAGAAATTCATTCACGTAACAGCTTTTATAGAGAATGAAAATACTTTACCACTTCATGATATTCAGTCCTATAAGTGTATTGGCCAAGTTAGTTATGATTTTACTTTTAGGGTGTTAAAATGAAAATCAGAATGAGAGAGAGTTACAGTTTTTAGGAGGCATCTTCTTTTAAACATCTGTATCTTTTAATTGTTGTCCACTGAGTGTGTTGGAGGTCAAAGCACAGTATCTACAGAGCAGAAAAAGGACAAGCACCCAAAAGGAAATCTCTTTGACTCAGCATGTGAATCGAAGTCCCAGTGAAAAGAATGGGAGCTGCTGTTGAGTTCAGAAGGGTTAAGGTTCCATCCAGCATATCTCACATAGGGAAGGGCCATGAACCCACTAAAAATGAGAGGGCAGTGTGTTCTGCTTGTCCCTTGGTTATTTCCACAGCAGCAGGTGTGGAATCTGAATGAGATAGAGCTGCCATGGTCACTTGATCACTATC
This sequence comes from Psophia crepitans, assembly GCA_013399095.1. NCBI lineage: Eukaryota > Metazoa > Chordata > Aves > Gruiformes > Psophiidae > Psophia > Psophia crepitans. Next base: position 1,230,842 of record VWZZ01008380.1, on the reverse strand, counting down.
AGTCTGAACTGATAACTGGAGAGGAGAGGAGCATGCTAATCCATTTTTATTCACCATTGCCTTCATCAGAGGTTAGATGTAGCTTGTGGGAACCTTAATTCATTCTTAAATTTGATAACACGCTCGGAAGTTCTCACGGTAAATGGAAATGAATGTCCTGAAAGCTGGTGACCAGTACTGATTAGTAAGAAATTTGTCTCAATTTAGCTTAGGTCATGAAGGACTACTTAAACTTAGTAATTTTAATTGTTTTCCCCCTTGTATTGGCAGATTACATTAATATTTGCTAATTAAAATTGTAATGAAGAAACTGAACATGCCTTGCTAATTGGGAATGCCCTGTCTTCTGACTTAATCGTTCCCTGTGCGAGGGAACTTTTATTGTGCTGCCCATGTGAAAAGGAGCATGGCTCACGTTCCTAACTCACACTCAGAGCTTTCTCAGACTACAATTTTTATAACACAGATTGCTTTATGAAATACACATTTTTATACTATTTGTATTAAAATGGCCAACAATTCTCAACTGTTGATAGAGATTAAAACACAGATCTCTCATTTCTCGAAGTGCCAAATGGATTGAATTTCTGCTCATTTCATAGAATCAAGATATTCTTTTCTAGTTTTTAATGCTGCTATGGGATGTAAGATAAGCAGACGGTCCAGTCTGTGAGTGCAGCTAGTGCCCTAAACTTATGTGGCCAAGGCTTTTGCAAAATGAGACACATGCCATCTCATCAATGGGAAAGGACCAAAAGGTGAGGAAACCGTACCATAATGAATTATGAGAAAATTATGTGATGGAAGGGAAGATAGAAGGTTTTTAAAGAGGTGATTTTGGCTTTCTCTTTTCTCTTTCATTGAGAGAATATATGCACACCTGATGAATGTGTTCATCGTCTTATAGGGTGTCCTTTGAAGCCTGTCACCCCACTGGGTCCTACATGTTTCCTGCTGTCCGATAGCCCTCCCTCCTGTTCCTCAGCCGCTTCCAACATCCTTTCCTCCTTTTTTGCACATTTGTTCTCTGTTCTCCTTTACCTGTTCCTCTGAGGCCTGGCTGCATGCAGCACACCAGGGCTCTCTAATCCCAGTTTCTCAGTGTAGTACAAGTACAAGGTCAACAAAACAGAGTAATTAGAGTAATTTACCACCAACCCAGTCAGTCATCTGATGTGACAGGGAAACTAGAAAATCTGGATGAACCTCTACTCTACCTTTCTTGTCCCACCCTTGCATAATTACTTTCTGAGGAAAAAAGAGAGGGGAGGGAAAAAAAAAAAAAAAAAAAAAGAAAAAAAAAGAGAAAACCCAAGACTTTAATCCATAGGAAAAAAAAGTTGAAGTTAGAAGGAGCTGATTTCTTTTGGGGCAAGGCTGAGTGGGATGAGACTTGAAAACCTTATAAGATGAAGGAAAAATCATTTACTTGGTGATTAAGGCTGAAGTGATCAATGATTTGTATTAAAGAAGATCAGAAAATATGGTGATATGAACATCTGTGTTTATCTCAAGTGAAAAACAGTGACGTGTGTATTATTAGGTATGATCAGAATAATATAGTAAAGATGTCTCAGGGGTGATGTGTATTTGACTTGACAGTATAATACTATGGAATTTTTATTGTTAAAAAGTCTGAAAAAATTAAGATGACTGTAACTAGATTATACGGGAATATTTAATATAAAATGCAAAGAGACACATAACTTAATCCCTAATTAAGGCTGTACATAATACAGGGTTGTTGCTATGGTTTCCTTGATTTGTAGCTATAGCAACAGCTTCGAAAAAACTGACTTTATGTACAGTAAACATACTATATTTGAAATATAAATAGATGTGAAGTGTTGTACTATACTGGCCCATTACGTCTAGCCACATTCTAGTTTGACTTTTGAGACATTTCTGAAGTAGATGATTCTTCACCTAGAAAATCTGTATCCAGCGCCTGCACAACCTTCCCTCAACAGAACAGGATCCCTCAGTAGTCCTGCACAGTGTGATCTCTTTTCCCTTTTCAGTGTCCACTTCTGAGGGGACTCCCTGAGATTTGCGAGAGATTGTGGCTGCCTGTTTCGCAATATTGCTGCTGTCTTGCTCAAGTACCTGAATTTGAACCTTTCCGTGAAAAGGTGTATAGGCAAGCTGACCTTTCTGTCCCCTATTTTCTATACTTTGTACCTATGGATTTTTGGTAACAGGTCCTATGAAATCCATCTTTAAGAAATGTTATGCCTATCGAGTTAGTTACTTTTATCCTGTTCCTGATACTTTTTCATAGAAAATATTGCTTTGATACAACTCCACAGTGCTTACCTAACTAAAACCAATTGTCATTTGAGTAAGATTCCCTCCGCGCCACCCCCCCTCCCCAAGCTGATTCTTCTTGTGTATCAAAAATGGGCAAGCAGATAAAAAGAAGCAAGTATAGAAAATACAACTTTTCTCCTTCTTTCATACCACTCCTACTCTACAAAGAGTTCTGGCAGAATTAATGAACTTCATGTATTTAAATTGCAGCATTATGACATCAATTTAAAACCCATTAGCAGATTGAAACTTTATGCTAGGCAAGTCTAATAGTGTTCTTGGATATTTGATTGTGCTTCCTGAAAGGTGAATATTGAATAGATTTTTACTCTACCGTCAGTATTAAAATAATATAGCATTTTCTTACATACGTAAAATCTGAAATATAGCTGCAATAACACTTGGAACATAATTATAAGAAGTATATTCAAGTACTATACAAAGATTAAAACTGTTCTTGAAAAAGGGTAAGTTCTGAGATGACCTAAAATTTCTACATTAAACTGTAACTGTGAGATCTAATGCCTTTGTCTAAAATGAATTCTGAAGAAGAGAAGAGCCTTTGTGTCAGGAGCATTGAAGAATCTCTCAGTATAGTGATGAGCACTAGATAAAAGGCACGTGCATTGTAGCAGGGTTGGTTTTTTTTTTTAAATCCTATTGTAACTGAAAAACTCATCAATACTGTGTTGATATTGAAGAAATAATTTTGGATCATAGTATCACACGCCATTTTGTCCTGCAACCTGAACTAGTACACAAGCATCAATTGCTTGCCAGTTGTGGCACACACAGTCATACATGTGTGTGAACATACGACCTAAGTCTAGGTTTTTTTCTTTTTGCCAGAAGTTCTAAGGTAGAACCAACTGAAATGAGTGGAGATTTCCACAAATGAAATATCCTAGATATGAATAAAAATAGGAGGAGGCTACAGAGCTTATACATGGTGGTGTAGTCTTTTTTTCTTTCTTTTTTTTTTTAAACAGAATTAATTAATTGCATTAAAAAACAACAGCCCCTGAAGTACAGAGAAAAATTAACATAACATGCAGAAAGACGGGCTATGTGATGTGTTATCTGATTGTAAGCTAAGGCACATACCATTTCAACCATAGCAAAAACATAACTGTCAAACATGTTAGCAGTAATTATAGGAAGGACCCATACCAATCATGAGAGACCAGATTCTTATTAAACTGGAATTAAATTTAAAAATGCACAAAGAAAGCAAAGAGTGTGATGGATGTTTTAATATTAGTTTCTTTCCAGGTACGACAGTGAGAAAAAATTAAAAAAAGTTCTGAAATTTTTATATGAAATACTAAAAATAAGTAAAACTAGTGATCAACCTGGGAAGGTTTAATTTTTGCCTCTGGCAGTGATGGAAGGAAAGTGATACTTGCTATGAAGAGAAACTTGGAAAATAGTGCTGGCCTTCACATCAGAACAGAAGGTACCAGGCTGTGAACTTGCACGATGTATTCAGCCAACTTCAGAGGTGCATGTTTCCTACTCTTGCTGGGAAGAGCTTGGTCCTAGAGAGACTAAAAAGCTACGTCAGCTGGAACTCACTGTGACAGAAAGTTGCTTTAGTATTTAATTTCTGACACATTCATGACTTCTATCCTGTCTTTTCCTTTGGGATCTTATTCATTGTTACAGCTTAAGAATTCATAGGATATTTCGTTAAGAAAAGGTCATCTGTTTCATAGTCATTTATCATTTATATCCCTTCTAAGACACAATTTTATATCAGTTGCGCAGTTACATCATTTCAGCCTTAGTAATCACGTAAAAATAACAATGGAAGTAAAATGAAACATGCCATTTATTTTTCTGGATATTTTTCTACTTCTGCCATACAATTTTCAGGAACAACTTCTCTTGGAAATATTACAGAAGAATTGGCTACATAACATTTTTAATGACAATCATATTGCTTATTGCGCTTCTGAGAGAGATTTATATGGTGGGTTGTTGGTTCCATCCCCCCACCCCTCTGTGTTTGCTAACTGTAGCAGAGCTTCTATTCCTGGCTCTGGAGCCTTAGAGACACACTGGAAAATTCCCGCAGAAGACTTTAACCACCAAATGAGCAACTCTGGGAGCACGTTTTATATTACAGAAATAGACCTCACTAAACAAATTATCACCAATAATTATCAAATTATCATTTATCACCACTGCCTTCTTCCTCTTTCCACCACCCTTTTTGCCTGGGAGAAGAGAGAACCATCAGGATAAGCTGCAAGGTGCACTGGAAACCACTAGGCTGTTATGATCCTACAGGAGAGAAGGGAGCACAGATGATGTGTGTCCTCAGTAGAGTAAATCCTGCCAGCTCAGCCTTTTTCCTTCTGTATATATGGAATTAGCTTAGGATTTTAATGCCGCCACAACTCTGATAGTGTCTTATGAGGAAAAAGTCAAGTGCCAGGATAAATATATCGAGTATTCTATACAAAGGAATTAAATCTGCTCCACACAGAGCCTGAATGTGATGAGTCAAGCAGTGCTGCCTGTGTGGCAGCTCTGCTTTTTTTCAAAAAAAGACTGAGACTTGAGAAGAGATTACTATCAACCAGTGAGCTCTGCCAGCAAAAGTCAATCCCTAAAGAATCCGTGCTGGTAGAAATAAATGTCTGTGATGCACAGTCATTGGCTGGATTGATCTGTTGGACAGAGCTTACAGCTTATGCTGGAAAAGATGCCTGGTGTCAGATTTGCCATCCACCTTGGTTGTATGTAATTTCCAGAGATATGTCCCACCTTCTTGAGGATTTTTTTACTGTTAGCAAAGGAGAGGTTTCTATTAGATAATGTTAGACGCCCTATGAGTAGTGCCAGTTGTGTTTTCCATGTGAGAAGTGTGAGCAGAGCCTCTCCAAATGGGAGACATGTCACTGTGAAAATTGACTTGAGACCATATGGAAAACAGAGGCAAACCTAAGTTTTGCAGTTAGCCAACTTGATGGACGAACCCATATCAGTAAAGTTTTGTTTTAGTTAAAAGTGGATGGACCAGCCAAAGTGAATGGGATATTATTTTGGACTGGTAAAGGAAAGAGCAGAGAGGTTTGGTGTACTAGCTTCTTCAATGAGACCAAACTCCACCCCCATCTGGGGAAGATAGGAAAGGTGGGCTCGCTAGCGTAATGAGCAGATGAGGATGAGGCTTGCGGTCAAGGAGAGGAACTTCCTGCTCTTATTCTGGATGAGAACTGAATTCTGTTACTCTGATGTGATTTCAGCTTTTGTCAATAAGAGCTGCTAAATGGAGGATGGGCTGGGTTGCATTAATAGGAAACAAGGTATCTTAGTGTTCCATTTCATCAGCTGGGAGTGCAGTGCCTTATCCTCCCACTACTGCTATGTAAAAACTAAGATGCCTCCATCATAGGCAGTTCAGTGCCACCCTCCTGAGTTTATAGCATAAGTCTCTTTCTCATAGAGATTCAAGGTATTCTTTGCAGCAAAGTTGCTAGTTTTGGATGTAGCGATGACGGCTAAGATACACTTTGTACTGGTGTATGAAATACACCACTGAGTATAAAGAGCCAGTGAAAATGGAATTTTACTCGTATAATTGTTTCTACACAAGGGGTTTCTGCTGGCTATGGCAATCAGCGATTTTAGCTCTTTGAGCTCTTGCCCAGCATAGCTGTTCTGCCAGAGATGTGCAGCACTGAGATGACCTGAGGCTATTAATACTTCCCTGCAGGGAAGCAGCGTGCCAGCGAGACACACACAGTCACACACACATACGTGCACAGGTGTGCACATAAACACAGCAGCTAGAACTTGCTCAAGAGGCAGGCTCCTAGCACTGACAATCATGCCAATTACCGGCTAGTTTTAAAGCCACAGCCATCTTCCTTGAAAGCCTGTGCTTTCCAAGTTTGCTCCCATGGCCATCTGTCATAGCCTGCATTTGGCAGCTTCAGGTTCTGCTGCAAGGCTCTGTGGATTGAATACATAGTTTTGTCTTTTTTATTGTTCTTCGAGTTGGTGGAAAGTTTCTACCACGTGAGTCTTTTCTCTTAGGCTTTTTGTTAGATTAAAATGTGAACCTTAAATACATTTTTGAGCTGTTAATCTGTGCTATCTGCTCACAGATCGGGCTGGAACAGGTGGACTGGTTTAAGTGCTGCATAGAGAGAAATGAGCTCAGAGACCCTCTCCGAGCAGATGCAGATTGCAGTAGCAATAATTGCTTTTCTTGGGATAGTCTCTCTTGTCTGGCTGAATACATTATTCCATACTAGCAAATATGCGTTATTTGGTCTGTAAGAGGTCCTATATGACTTCTATATCAAAAACCTCATGCCCCTTACTGGCATTACTATGCTGGCAGTGTGTGCATCTTAGAGCTGTATTTGATAGAGTTATGGTATCCATAACAAGGAGCTACATTTTCTGTGGGTGTAGCTGTAAATTTTGTCTACTCATCATAAATCATTTTTGAACGACCTCTAAACCAATAAGTGATATTACCACTAACATTGAAAAGTTCACGGTAAATTGTGTCCATGAGGCTGCACCCTAAAATGAAAACCAATTCAATCTGGGGAGGAGTGGGGAGAAAATGAAGTTCTGTGTTATTTGCAGTATTTCTTTCCTCCATCTTTATTTTTTCATCCTCCCCGTTTGATATATTTTTCATATTCAGCTAGTCAGAGATTACAGTAATCGGTTGTTTCCTGTCACTCAGAAAAGTGGTTGGCATGTCCATTAGATGAATAAATACAGTGTTAAATGAAATTCCCCAAATGAGTACAGAGAAATTACTAGAGTGATTTTGGGATTGTCCACTTAATAACAACAATTCACCCTCCATTTTTATCTCCAACACCAGGGGTACACATTACTGCCTTTAACTTGTTCAGTCATTTTCCACAAGTAATAGCATCATTTTTTTCAAAGTACAGCTTCTTGAGTTTGTCTTTAAGAGTCTCTTGTAGGTAGGGCCCAGAGTTTTGGATCTGAAATTGATGGAAATGCCACATGTCTTGGATCAATACTTCTCCAGGGGGTCAGAACCTGCTTGCTCCAGTTACAGGCTGCTAAAAATGCTCAAGGGCCTTGTATTAATATTACACCAGCCAAAGTATAAGTTGGTTTGGGTTGGTTTCCCTGGTTCTAGTTCAGTGATGCTACCACTCTCCCTCCCTTCTGCCTTTTTGAGTCCTGGTGCCTAGGATCCATGTTTGTAATTTCTGGAGTGCATCAAGTTGAAAAAGTATTTTCCTAAGTTTTTTTCAGATGCCTTCAGACTCCTATGAAATGCCTGACTGCACGCACAGGAGTCACCCCAAGGTAGTTCCAGGGCAGTACACGGAAAGCTTAGATCAGCACTGGCAAATATCCTAAAATAGAAATTAAACACCAGGGTGAAGGGTAAAGCTTGCCCTTTAGGTAAAAACAATAACCCTGCATTTGATGACATACAGTATATTGTGGAATTGATCAATGACTGACAATTTTGTTCTCGGGTGTTTTTTGTGTAATTAATTTTATTGATTTATTAACATTTTCTAGCTTACAATACAGTTTCTCATGTCATCTTATTTCTAGCACGTAAAAGATCTGTAATGTCTATCCTATTTCCTGTTAGCTTTTCCTTTTTAGATCCAGTGCATGTTGTCTGAAACGGCTGATTTCTTTCCTCATCCTCTGTTCTCTCTGTTTTGGCTTGCTCTTCACTGCCCAAAATTTCTTTCACTAGATCATCAGATTACCTCTTCTCCAAAAACACGCTACCACTTAGGAAAGGAGATGAGAAACTGTTCTTAAGGCAGCTGCTGCAGCACTCTGCACAAGGTTTGGTTCCTGAATGGATCCAAGATGTAACCCCAAGATGAATGCCTTATATTCATCCCATCTTTAAGTGACAGGCTTTGGAAAAGCAACTGGGAGTATTTTTCAAACCAGAAGAACCTATGGCAAAATTGTGTCTCAGGTCAGACCTCATATACATTTTTAAGTTTCTTTCTGATGTCTTTATAAGCATAACTTCTTTCTCAAATGGGGTGAGTCCCTAAAAACTTATGTGCAGCCATGCCAGTGTCTCCCAAAGGCTGAGTACAGGCACTTTTCAGTGTTCTTGAGGCTAAACAGGCACTCCAGTTAGAAGCCAGAGAAACGTAAATTTCTCAAACACATAGTAAATGGTGTTTCTTCATTAATCCTCTCAATGGCAGACCTTCAGGGAGTCCCACAAGAGAGTAGTTTGGAGGCAGAGGGACCGTCCTGTGGGGATCGCCCATTCAGATGAGTCCACTCTGGAGCCTCTCCTATTCATTTCCGTGCCAGCTGATCATTGGTGTTGGATGTGCCTTGTCATCACCAGTATCAGTGACAACTGATGGAGCTGATAACATTACTGCAAGGCAAATTATGATATTTGGTGTTGATCTTTTAATTGGAAGAGAATGAGCAGAGGAACAGGCTAGAGCTCTTATGAACTAGCTTCAGTTTCTGTCCTGCATGGACCAAAGTGCTCCACTGCTTCAGGTTGATCATGTTTGCAAATGATTCAGGTTTATAATGAGCAAGTAACATTTTTTGATCAATTCACTGCTCATCTTCAAAAAGTGAAATGAGGGGTAGTCAGATTGCCTGTCATAAAATGATTTGGGATCTACTATCCCTGATAGATTATTAGTGTATTACAGCCACAACGCTATTGTCAGAACAACAAAAATAATCTTTGCACTATACTAATGCTTTACTCTGATCGACAAAGGATGAGGCAAGCCAGGTACTGGGACAGCAGTGTTGGCTCATGTTCTATAATGATATATAGCAACTTCCATAGACTGCCATTAATTTCTGCATGAATTCTGTCTGTCTTTGATAAGTATGTGTAACTCCTAATAAATTATTTTGGAGCTGAGCACAAGAATCAAGGAGAAATGGACTTTTGTAGGTGTGGAGGCTGGTGATAGCCGAAAATGAGAAGGCAAACCTGACAGATAATTGGAGATGAGAAGTAATTTTCAAGCAATGGGTGGGGGTGATATTGTTTCTTGTTTAAAATGAGTTGCCACCTCTGCTGGCCACATCGTGAGCTAAATTCTGTCGTAAAATCTAAAACATTTGCTATGTCCAGGCTGTTCATAATCACATAGGAACCAGCATTGTGGAGCTCCCTTCACTTGCTCTTAAATGGCTTGCTCCCATTCTGGTGGGTGTTACCCGCTCTTCATTTCCTGGGGAAGAAATGGCCTTTTGTGAGGTCGTTTATCTGAATAGCGCAGAAATAATTTTCTGCAAACCTAACTATTATCGTAACAGAATCCTTAAAAAAAAATAAAATACAGTGACACTCTGGGGTTTCTGAGATTAGTGTCTTCCTTTAAGGCCTCTATTTCCTCTGGTATTACTTCCAGTCCTGTTCACTGAAACTACAGTGCATGTCTACCATGAACAGTATGAATAATGCACGTATTTTCTGCTAGTTTCAGTGTGTGCTAAATAGTTGCGTATGCAAAAAAATAAAATCTGGAGCTGAAAATTATTGATTGGCTGCTTATCTCCCTGCTAGTACGTGACTGACCCATATTCCACGTTAACGTAGGTTTTAACCTGTCTGCTTTTATATTTACAATTTTTGGACCTTTGTTCACATCCCTTAGAAGATCACGTGGTGGACTAATAGTTCCAGTTTTCCCTCAGACTGAGATACGGAAAATATTACAGCTGTTTATACCTCTCTATTCCCTGGTTCTTTAAAGATCTTAAATATTTCCACTTCTTTCTTACAGTTCCACCTTTATCACCAGGTTATCAAGCAAAAATCTGCCTTGTTTTTCCTAATTCATCCATAACAAAAGCCCACCCCCTCCTTACTTCTCACTGTCTCAGTTTTCCAGGACTCAGCCTGGGATTCAACTGTAATGGGAGAGAGATGACATAACATGTCACCTCTGCTTCTAGATACCAAATTACCTGGGATATTTTTTTTTCCTAAAACGTCTTTGATGTTTTTTCATGAGATGAGTAGCTTCATGGTTTCCCAAGATAATGCCCAGTTTGTTACTTTCTTCATGCTTTTCCACTCTTTCTGCAAATAGAATTTATTTTGTCCTGAAGATTGTTTGTAAAGATAAGGCAGATTTAACAAGGAAAAGATCACAAAAGTGGGTGCTGTATGAGGCCAATTAAAGAAAGTTTAGAACTACAAGGCAAAGTGATTTTTTGTGTTTGTTTTAGTTGGTTTGATTTGGGTTTTTTATTTGTTTGTTACAGTCCATGTGAGAAATCTTAAGAGTGGTTTGAGTTATTTTTGGCAATAGGATTTTTGGCCATCATTTTTTCCATTCAGTCTGCAGTAGTGTCCTTGCAGTTTAAATGTGTTTGTTGATTAGAGGAACAGCTTTCATAACGGAATGTCCTGGATCTGTTACGAAATTAGCAGTTCATTTTACATTCCAAACATCCAATTTGTATATACATTTGTAGTTCTTGTACATTCAGATTAATTTTCCAATTATCTAGGAAGTTGTATTCTGAATTCCTGAAAATCAATCTTTTTATCAGTCCACTAAATGCAAAAATGCTTCTAGTAATTTCCCTTCCCCCACTAAGCATGTCATTTTTCTTTGAAAAATCTAGGTTGTCTGGCAAGATCTTTATAAACATAAATATAATTTTAGCAATTACGTATCACTAACAGGCATTTCTACATTAGATGTGAGTGAATATTATTGCATAATACATCTTAAAATCTGTTTGAATTCTTAAATTGCTGGAGGATTCATGAATGTAGCGTTTTTGTTTCTTTCCAGTATGAGTATCTCTATATATAACCATTAGTTATTTCTGGATGCAATGAAGTATTTCTCTATCTAAGAATGTCCTAGAATTCTACTTTTTTGTGTGTTTCAGATATGATAATATTTAAAAAGTGTTCTATGAAGAGGTAGTGTCTATAATAATCTAGAGGATTTGGGAGGGTGAATGAGTTTCTAGATTGCTTGCGTTGAGGTTTGCTCCCAGGATCACTTGAAACCTCAGGTGCTTGCACTTTGTGGAACCTCTGTGTGTGTCTGCAGTCCTGCCTTCCTGTGAAATAGATGTGGTGGGTTGACCCTGGCTGGACACCAGGTGCTCACCAATCTGCTCTATCACTCCCCTCCTCAGCAGGACAGTAGGGTAGAAAACAACATGGGGAAAAAAAACCCACCTTGTGGGTCAAGGTAAAGGCAGTTTAATAAAGCAAAAGCAAAGGCTATGCAAGGAAGCAAAGGAAAAGAAAAGATTTATTCTCTACTTCCCATAAGCAGGTGATGTCCGGCCACTTTCCAGGAACCAGGGCTTCAGTATGCGTAGCAGTTGCTCTGGAAGACAAACATCATAAATAATTATATGTTCCCTTTTCCTCCTCCTTTCTCTCTGCTTTTATTGCTGAGCAGGCATCATATAGTATGGAATATCCCTTTGGTCAGTTGGGATCGGCTGTCCTGGCTGTGTCCCCTCCCAAGATCTTGCCCACCCCCAGCCTACTGCTGAGGGGGAATGTTGGAGAGACAGCCTTGGTGCTGTGCCAGCACTGCTCAGCAGTAGCCAAAACTGTGTGTTATCAACACCTTTCTACAAAGCACAGCACCATGAGCGCTGCTATGGGGAAAATTAACCCCATTTCAGCCAGACCTAGTACACCTAGATTTGATGCTTTGTCAGGTTCACGGCCCAAATTCAGTCACCCTTTGCCAAAGCGTTGGTGACAGCTTCTAGCAATAGTTTAAGAGCGAAGCAGAGTGAAGCAAGGTGAGGAGACATCCGTGTATCGACAGCTGTTATACCCAGCCATATGATCAGCGGCATTTTAAAACCCCATGTTTTGCCCCATCATAACTAAACTGTTTATGGTAATCAGTGGTATTTGTGGCTGTAATATAAATTCTACTGTGAAAGGATGCCCGGGTTCATTTTGCAGCAGAAAATGGATGTGACGTGAGCTTTGGTCCATAGGCAATAGGTTCTTGAAGACTCAGAGTGTTACTTTCAGCAAAATGCTAATCTGGCAAATTGGTACATTTAAGAGTCATCCACAAATGCACCCTTTTGTGTAATATGCAGTTGATTGTAACAATTATGGATGCTATTTAATGGTGCCATCCTTAAACCTTCCACTGTGATACTACCTAGAGAATTTGTTACTGATGAAATCATTATAGTGTCATAGAAATGAAATAGGTTGCTACTGAAATTACTCTCAAAATCTAATTGTAACTTCACTGGTATATTCCCATGATGGATGTTAAGTGTATGCATATTTCTTATTTTTATAGAAGCAGTGTTTTTATTTGTATGTTTAATTTTATTTCACTACCTACTATGTATATATTAGATTTTGATTCTCATTTTCAGTTGTGGTCAAAGATAGCTTTAGTCCAGTTTGCCTTTTATCTGATGTTCTTCTGTTCTTATTTCCCATCACATGAATGAATAAAGCAACATATTTCCTTCCTTGAGACCTGCCTAGGATTGCTCAAATTAACACAATGAAGAGCCCTATTTTATCAGTACCTGAAATGATGCAAGTCCTCTCAATTTCCTTTTGAGGGCTTCCTTGGGAAGAAAAACATGCTTTATTATTTTTTGCCTGCAAATCAATTCAGATTCCTATTACCTTTTTTTCATCAAATCTCTTGCTGTACCCAAAGGTTTCTTTATAGGCTTGTGATTCCCCCTCATCTTTCGTTCAGACTGAGTCTGATTAAAAAAAAAAAAAAAAAAGAAATCTTGTTGCTTGATTATAGTTCATAAAGAATAGATGAAATCCCATTGCTGCCCGAGTTCCCTGAGTGCAGTACACCATGCTTTCAGGCCATCCTGTTACGTTATCTCTGTATTGTTCTAGATCTTATTGAAAGATGTGATATTTCATCACTTTCAGAGGGACAGCCTGACATCCATTGGTAGTTGTACCATTCTTTCTTCCTGCCCTTGATCTTACAATAATGATTGATCCTATGAAAGCTAAAACACCCCCACGCCTGTTCTTTGGATCTTCTCCCTGTAGTCAGAAAGCCAGGGCACAGAGGGGGTAGATGGCCACCAGCCGCCACTTTTGTCACCAGCCATAGAATAAACTTGACTGCTGGGTTCAGAGTAAAAAGTGCAGAAATAGATTTTATTTCCTGTACTCTTAGGTTTCTTGCATTTTTTCTCTCTTCTTAAAGCAGCAGACTGATTGAGTGATACTGACTTAATTTGATAATTATTGTCACAAATTTGCCTTCAGAAAACTGGAAATTCATGAGACTGTGTTTCTAAAAACTTACAGGCATATTCTACGTCTATACAAAATGTATTTATGTGTTCTTGGACTCAGTACTCTCATTGTGTTTAAACGTGGGCTACTCTTGCTCCTAAACAGAGAAAGCTTTGCAAAGTTAGGAGGGCAAAATATCATTGCTGTGGTTTGGATAGTCCCATGGTTTTCTATTATTTTGCTTAACAATTGCTTCCAAAGAATCTCAGACACCAGAAGCTATTTGTTAGGAGCAAATATTGTTAAGACCATTCTGTTTACTGTTGTGAAAATTGCCATGGGATTGTTACCTTTCACCCAGGTGGGCCCCACTGATGGGCAGAAATGACCTTGATTTAATGTCTCATCTGAAGGCAGGCGGTTCTAACTGTGCAGTGACATCCCCCAAACGCTCTGTTGCAGCGTCAGCATTGGATGCGAGCCCATGTCTCAGTCAGAGATGTGCATCTCTGACCTTCCAGCGCAGAGGCAATAGTGCTGCCAGCTGTGTTATGCTGACAGGCAAAGGGCTTGTTTGTGAAACCCAGAAGTAAAGAAATTGAGCTAAACACAGCACAAGCTTCTGTTGTTGAAAAATTGTGGCAATAAAACCCAGACAATTTTACCTTCAGTTTCCAAATTATTTCGTTTTCCAGGTTGCTGGGAGTAATTTAATTCATTAATGCAGTTCTGCAGCATGATCTATTCAAATTTTATCCCAGAAAGAGTTCTTTTAGCTGAATAAAAGCCTTTTGAAAAACCTGATTTATGTCACAGTCACAGCACTAAATATAGCAATTCTGGTTCAGTGGCAAAGTGGTGGGGTCAAGGTCCGCGGTCCGTGTTTTCTAAGTGCTGTGAATGGATTTGCATGCACACAGCTCACATTAGCACTAACACAATTTGTACGTGTGGCCCCTGTGCAGTACTTCGGGAATGTAGCCCTCGATAGAGAAGATATTTACAGCACTGAAGCTCGTGTTGGGAAATATGAACAGCTGTGCTCCAAACAGAAAACACACATCTGAAGTAAGACAAGCATACTGAAAATTATGTCCTGGCAGTTAACGTTTTTATTTGTACACACTGCTATGCAAAACGGAAAGGAAATATCGTTCTTTCAGGATTAATATGTTTTGCAGAGCTAATAGGAGAAAAAAACTGTCATCAGAAAAGATTTTTGCTGATTATAATTTTTTTTGCTGCAGTTCTTGCAGTGTTGTTACAAAAGAAATATAATTAATAAGTAAAAGCTATGTCGCTCTGCTAATGATGTTTTACTAGCAGTGAGATGACCTTTTGAATAGTCAATTGAAATTGTTCTTCTGGAACATATGTTTGCGTAGATTTTTAGATTTTACTGTTTTAATTTTTTCTTCTAATATCTGAGCACCTGCTATGCACAGGAAGTGAGACCTGGGAAAGGCTTTATCCATCATTCCATTGTAGGATCCTTACATTTGCTTGCATCATGGTGAGTTGACCAGTAGCTAAATCCACATCAAGTTAAGAGGACTTTGCAAAAAAAAATCAACAAACAGAAATTTTAGCTCATTTTAAATTTGAGGACTGCTGCCTCATTTGCTGAAGAAATGGGAAGGTGTGGAAGAGTCGGGACGTTACAGGAATGGAAGGAAAGGCTGTCATGGTTAAACCTTAATGCCAGCTGCTGGATTTTATTCTTGCCTCTGTTGCAGAATTTCTGTCTGATTCCAATCTAATCAAGCCATGTTTTTACTAATTGTGAGTTGTTTACTTTCTGAATGCTTAGTTTGAGACCCTTGGGTCTGATTTATGAAGCACTGATCTTTCACAGAGATAGCTCAAGTCAATGAAAAGTATTTCAATATACAAATTACCAAAGAATTCTAATTGCTTCAGGTTCTGTGTGTCAGTGACTGTGTACTTCTTAATTTAATTTATAACTTTCACCTTGTTTTCTCCAACCCCTTCTGCTTAAGAGAGCTAATACAATCTTTTCCTGTCTCTCCTTAGAATGGTATTTGAGAAGTGAGGAGTTACTAGAATGTAAGTACTGTATGACAGCCCAGGCAGAAATTAATGTCTCAAAGCAGGGTGTGAATAGTGCTCAATAAATGAGGCATGGGGACACATTGACTAATAAGAAGAAAACAAAGGCATTGAGTAGCTGCTCATTATGTCAGTCGGTGCAGGCAGGGGTCCAGTGGAAAAAATAGTAGGTGGTCGGGTAATTAAAGACAGTATCATAATGCGTGCACACAAGGTTGCCCAATTAGGGCTGCACAGCAACCTTCATTCTGACACTTCCCTAAATTTTCAATGCTTGATTTTACACATTTAATGTTCCCTAGCATATTTTTGGTGTATTTACATATATATGCTCCCCATTGCCTCCTTCATTGCCAAACTGTTAATTAGGTAGAACTACTGAGAAACGCAGTTAGTTGGATAAACAGGGGTTTGCAATGAACCTTGGATATCAGGCTGCTGAGCAGGAAACTTCAGGCTGTCAGAGCTTTGAAGGGTTTACATCAGTGGTGATGAATTTGTTGGCTTAATTATTTTTAAGAAGTTAGTTATGTTTTCAGTGCAGCCTCTTTTCTTACACACTATGTTAAATTATTTCTAGTTCTGCTTCTACATTTATTCTTCACGGCTTATTGATGATGATGTGGATGAAACATCTTTTTAATGAGAATTGTGTTCCTAAGACTCTTCTCCCTTGAGTGTGAGCAGTCTTTAGCTATGGCCCTCAATTTAGAAGATAATTTTATTTCATCTATTTTTCCTTTTGGAAAAATACTATCTGGAGCCAGGTATTTTGGTTCTAAAGTGCAGCTTTCTAATTGGCATTAACTGCTTGTGAGATTTGGAACTTTTCAGAATATCACTGAAGAACAATAAACATAAAATTGGAAAAATGGAGAGGCTGGGACAGGAGAATGATGAACACGAAAGTAAAGAAGGTTTATCCAGACTTTCTGTATTGTGCATGTAAATAAATTGTTTCAGTGCTCCAGTGATGCTGCTCTCCTGAGTTGCGCCTCTGCAATTGCACTGTAAGTGCCTACTTGAAGTGGGATGCCGTTATTCTGAAATATGCTCTCACTTGAATACAGACATGGCCAAGGGTTGGACAAGGGCTTTGCTCCCTGGGCTCCCTGCGTGAGGTGAGATTCCAGGGTGTCTAAATTGCTGTTGTCAGAGGCGAGATCCCTTTTACCTACCTGTCAGAGCAAAGGGGTGAAAAGGGTGATATTGGAATGTAAGGACGTCTGAGTTAGAGCCACCTTTGCCAGCTACAGCTCCAAAAGGCACCTTCTTTGCTCCAGTGCATGTCTACCTTCATAGTCTTTCCCTAAGAGCTTGTGGAGTTAAAGCAGTCCCATTTCCTCGTAAAACTACATTCTTATATTCTTACTCATGCTAAATCTATCTTCATACCAAAGGGACAGCTGGTGGTGTTAGGTAATCTTCAGCATTAGTAACAGTATCAAAATACAAACCCAAGTAATAGGTTCAGGATTATAAAGCCTGAAAAACTCAGCCTTTTTTCATCTTGCTCTCTCCACAAACTCGTAACTCAATTATTTTCCTTCCCTTTTCTAATATTTTACCTGAAATAAAAAACTGTTATCATGGGGACAAGACATCATGAATGGATGTGTCTGCATTATATATATATCAAGTCATGTAGACATCATCTTTAAAGCATTTTTTGTGGTTTTTTCCCAGAACCAGTAGTTCTTGGACTTAAAGTCAAATGTGCTATAATAAACATCGATGCACAGGAATTAAGAGATTTTTTTTTTTCTGCATTAAGGAAATGAATTTTAATAGAATAATGGAAGAAAAGAAGCCTAGTATAACTTTTTTTTTTAATGACAGAAAATAAGCTGCAAGTGACCTTTTACTTACACTTAGTACTTTTTATGTATTTTAGTTTTCCATCAGTTATATTTAGTTGCATCTTTTCCTTTTGATTGTTTAGAATTTAGGCATGGTGCATTAAAAAAATCTCTAAGACTGTGAAAGCCTTTCACAAAATACCTAAAGTATTAGTGAAAATAGATGGCTAACTCTGAAATGATATCTACTCTTTTATTGTAGTTTTTATATCAATTTTACCAGACTTTTACAAAGCTTTCTCTTCTTATAATGCTCTCTCTTTTAGAAACTGTATGGAAAACATTCGGCAATGAATTACGTTATAGCATAGCCTAAAATTGTTTTAGCTCATATTATGAGGTTCTTTGGAGTCTATTTTTAAGACTTAGGTTGGCACAGGCTCTGACAGTCTTGGAATGTATGTAAATTACAGAAGCTTTTCAGATCCTTTGTTATTTTGAGCTCCATGTCTGAATTTTGTGACACATTTTTCACTTTTCTAGTTAAAGATTTGTGGAGTCATGTTTTCCTGTAACACCCTGTTCATGTGAATTAAAATCAGAAACATGGAGAACATAGATGACCTGATGATAACAAATAAGGATGACAGGTCAAGCCAAAGGACATGCAAAGCTCAGTACTTATTCAGAACTTAAAATATCTTCTGCTGCTACATTTAGGCTTCTTCAAGAAGCGGTTCTTGATGTGTCCAAATGCTTTTACTGAACATTATTTAAAACTTAGTATGTCAGATAGACTAGCAGCATTTAAATGCTTACATACAGATAGAAGTGACCTCTGTGAAGTCTTTTTCTGAGGCTTGTTTAGCAAAACACATCAGCTCATACTTAGCACCAGATATATTTAACAGGGGCCTCATCCAAAACCAGGTAAAAATGGGTTTTCCATGTGTTTTGGAATGGATCCCAAAGCATTTAAGCACATGCTAAATTCTGTATTGGCCAAATTACCTCCAATTTGTAAAAGATAAAATTTTAAAGGGAGAATTTAAATTTCAATGGGTGTACAGTGAAGCTAAGAGACATTTATACTACATGAGGATATTCCCATAATTCTCTGTCTTTTCCCTTTTTTGTTAAAAAAAAAAAAACAAACCACAAAAACCAAAACATCTTGCTTCTACCACAGCTTCTATCACAGAAACCCATGATTTGGGTTGATTTCCTGCTGTATTTTTCAACCACAGTGAAATTCCTTCTTGCAAATAACAGAGCTCAGGCTGCTTACTAAAGTATTTCTAATGTGGGCCTACTCTCTGACGGTTTCAGAACATGATATCAATTGAAAATATACTGCACAGGTGGCTTAGTGTATAGTTTATCATCACCACCAAATCCTTTCCTTGTTCTGGGTGTTGTACTTTCCATTCCTTCCTTTCATTATTTAGTCTACATGATTTTTGCTACCATTCCATCTCAGGAGCTCACACTTCACCATACCACTCTTTCTGAACCCCTTTGTAAAACATGGGTTTAATCTGTCAAAATGAACCCAGATAGGTCTGGTCTTTACATATTTTGATTCCTGGGATAGTTGCCCAGAACATGGGCTGATACCTACACATAATTGCAAATTTAAAAAAAAAAAAAAGCCCAACTGACTGAAATTATAGAAGTCAATCTGTTGGCCCTCATTCTTCATTGTTTTAGTGTAATTACATACACTGTGGATACAGAGAAGAAGATACTGTTTGGGTTTTACCAGCATTGCCTAGTGATTGCATAGAGCTGTCTGGTATTTTGTCCCAAAACTACAATTTTAGTTCTCCATAGTCTTGCATTTAAATGTAGCCAACTCAGATCAGCTCCTGTGGACCTGAATCTTCCTCTTCAACTTTCTGTACAGACACAGCTTATAGCTGGTTCTATACAACCAACAAAAAGCAATAAAATACATTTAGCAGAAACTCTAATATCCAGTGAAGACTTTTATTTCTATCTATGTGCTGTTTGCATATCTAAGATATATATTGCCGATCATTGACAGAAACAGTGTGTTAGACTGGAAATGATGCCACTATGACTAAGAAAGGCACACTGGCTAGCGTAGCAGGTTGCAGGTCATTTGTTTCCCTTTTAGCAGAAAAATTTTACTATCCTTTTCTGGTTTTATGTTTCACTTACATTAGATGCCCTGATTTATTTTCTTTGTAATGACGACAAATGGTGTAGAAAAGCGTAAGTGATTCTAGTGGGTACCCGTATGGCACTACACATTCTCTACACTAAAACCTTGAAACGTTCCCTTTATAGACATCCTTGTTTTCTTCTCTATGGAAAGATTTATAACCTGCTCTGTTTTCTGTCTTTCTCAATGCCATGCTTTCCCACTTTAGAAATCAATCTGTTGAATGAAGCAGTATCAAATCATTCTTTGAGATCCAGAAAAAATATATCCAGCCTTACACTTTTTTCTTTGCTGAACAGCGAGAGGATTTCAAGCAGGTTTTTTACACACAGATGCGTGTTTAAAAAAAAAAAAAGGAACTCTTGTGACTGATCTTTCCTGTAAACACAGCTCAATTGGGGTTGATGGAGATATTTGCCTCTGGATTTGGAAACTCTGGAGATCGTCTAGTCCAACTTTCCTCCTCAAAGTAGGGTCAGTCAGAGCAGGTTGCTCAAGGTTTGGTCCAGTTGCATTTGGATAACTCCAGGGATGGTGACTCCACGGCATCTCTGGGCAGTCTGTTCCAGCGTTCAACCACCCTCACAATATAGAAGTTTTGTATACATTTGAACAGAATTTTCTGTATTTCTGTTCATGTCAGTCGTATCTTGTCCTGTCACTGGGCACTACTGAGAAGAGTCTGGTTCCACCTTCTTAACTCTCAACCACCCCAGTCAGTATACCAGATCCTCAAACAGGCCAAAGTCTTCATCTTCCCATTAAAAGTTGCCAGTTCAGATTTGCTCCCCTAGGCCAGGATCTACAAGGTATATATTGTTAACTGTCTTTTAGACTTTGGCTCCATATGGGCTCTGCTCTCCCTGCCTACCTTCTGCCTTGTTAAACTTCTGTTACCTCCCTGCATCTGTCTGTGGAGTCTCCCCATAGGAGAGAGAAAATGCTACAGAGCACAAAAAAACCTGCATAAAAACACATTTTGCCTCAAACTGCAGTATTCTGTGGTCTGGTGAACATAAGCAATAGCTCACTCCAGGAATAATGCTATTGATTGTAGAAGGCCTATTCAGAAGGAAGTGCTACTTAAGGTGACACTGTCAGCCTTAGAGTCCAAAGGAGTGTGAGCTATGTGCCATTTGTTCTGCATTTGCTCCAAGACTAGAAAAATCTATATTTCTTTGAGAAATAACTTGATATCAGAACTAGCCCTGATGGCCACTCTACCAATTTAGAAGTTCAGAAATGGATATATCTGCTGAAGTTGAGACTCCTAAATTTGAAAATGCATCTACAGACAGACTCAACCTTTTCTTCTCTGTGCTGTTTATTGATGCTTCACAGGGGTTGTTTCATTACCCTCCTAATCACCCTTCATGTGTACCCTTACACACCCCTTTAACAATCGTACCTATTTATAACAAAGGTCTTTTAAACAAGTCGATCTTGGTTTACAGGATATCAGTATTCATTATTATTTCTCATGTATCGTGCTTTCGGGGAACAGAATTGTTATTTTTTTGTGCTCAGCAACACGGACAAAAGTAAAAAGTATAATTATAAACCAGAAGCAATATCTTCCCTCAGCACAGCAGTTTTCCAGCAGAAACTTGTGCAGTCTCTTTACCTTCCTTTGTGTAGATCTCTCTGTAGCAGTTTACAATTCACAGAGCAGGTCTCTTATTTCCACTACTGGCATAAATGGCTTACCCTGGGTTTCAGGTTTATGTTAGTCTGAAAGGAGAACAAGGTCCTCTGTTCCTTTACCCTGCAATGAAATTGTGTACATTAGCAGACTCCTACAAAGTGGGGATTTTAATTTTTAATTTTTTTTTTTTAAATTACCAGTGGCATGAATCTAGCTCTTTCTGGCCAGTAATCCTGCTGAAGCAGTAAGTAAATAAATAGAATAGCGGTCCAAAGGTTGAGTCTTAGAGAAAATCCCAGCATCATTGTGCTCAATAGAGTGACCTTGTTGTGCTATTACGTTTAATATTTACAAGTGTGAAGTCAAAGACAGCACAAAATAATCATAGGAATCTGACTCTCACACCCCAGTGCCAATAATTAAAGCACATCAGCTTTTGCACTCTGTCTTTCCCAAGCTTATAGTATTTATTTTGCCTTATAACCTTTTCTTCTTACTGCAGCAGAGCCCCTCTGCTGTGTAGCCGTGTGTAAGTGGTTCTGTTTGCAGTGAGCTCTGTGTGACTCCAGTACTCGCTTGCCATACGGAAAATGGAGCAGACAGACTGATGTCTGTCAGAGAGCATTGTTCAGTACTTAACCTGATTTGCATGTATTGAGACAAGTCTGAAGTTCACCGGACAATTTCAGCTGTAGTGATGGATGTGGAAAGCTACTGCAGCAGAATCTCCGCACGTACGTTTCCACAAGTGATGGGTTTTCCTGGATGGTAAACTGAATGTCACAGATTCACAATACCTCTCTGATGCAGGGGGCATCAGAGATTACACACAATACACTTATGTTTTATCAGGGGTTATTGCCACTGGGACCCATTATCTGTTGCTGTGGTGTTTTTTTCAAGTGAAACAGCATGTAAGCTTGGCAAGAGCTTGGAACCAAACAACACATGAAATGCAGATTTAATCTATATTTTCTAGGTTGGTAAATTCATGGTTTTAAAGCATTCATAACTATATTTTTATTGAATGAATTATTGAGTGTGGTAGCCACAAACTGGCATTTCTTTACCATAGGACGTTTATGTTGCCTCTGCAGTATCACAGAATCGTAGAGGTTGGAAGGGACCTCGAAAGATCATCTAGTCCAACCCCCCTCCCAAGGCAGGACCGCCTAGAGCACATCACACAGGAACGCGTCCAGTCGGGTTTTGAACGTCTCCAGAGAAGGAGACTCCACAACCTCTCTGGGCAGCCTGTTCCAGTGCTCTGTCACCCTCACAGTGAAAAAATTTTCCTTACGTTAACATGGAACCTCCTTTGCTCCAACAAACACATGTTTGCCTTCACGGGAGGATCCCACCAAGGAAATTTGGAGCACAACAGGCTTAGGCTCTGTGTTTAGGAAACTTTCTGCAGAAGGTTCCTTCAAGGCTTCGATGCCCTTGAGACATTTTCTAGCGTCTGATCCATTTTCCACTGGCAGCTATATATGAAGATGATGCTGACAATATGGCAAAGATTTTGGAAAAGCAGCAGTGAAGAGCTGATCAGAAATGTGAAAATGCACACCTTCAAACTGACTTTAAAAGCACCATTTTTTTGCAGAGATTGAAATTCTTATACTTGAAATATGCATTTAAAACCACAGTCAGTGTAGATGTATCACTATTCCAGACTGTGGTATGTACATTAGGCAGTTTTTGAACAGTAACTCATACAAAATATTATTTATTTAAGCAATCTTGAAAGCAGGGTCTAATTGCTTATCATTTGGCAGAGCTTACAATAGAGCAGAATTTGACATCCTTACTCACTATGAGTGGTACTTTATTCCACAATTACTCCCATTCTTTCTACTGGGGGAAAATAAAAAAAGAAAAAGATAGCAAGTCTAAAGCTATCATAAACTAAGAAGAAATACAGCTTTTACTCAAAGACAGCTTTATACCTACTGTTGTCAAGAAGCAGGGGTTTGCTAGGAATACTTCAGGTAACGTTTGAATAGATTTAGAGGAAAGAAAGATTGACTGCATCTCTTCTGTTGCATTTAAGCAAGATTTCAGCAGAAATCTTAAAAGTTGATGGGCTAGTGAATACCTCCATTTCAGCTTCGTTTTGCTGTAGCTTAAACTTGAAAGTCTGAAGCACATGACAGTGTTTTAAAACAACCTTTAATATTTAGCAAAATATTCCTGACTTTCTAAAATGTTGGAAGTTGTTATTACTCCTGATACTATGTTAAGGAGAATTTGTTCTAATTTTACTGATTTCTCTATCTAGGGATTAGGGTTTGTCACATTGTGTGTTACTTTACTGGTACATGAGTTACACTCATACGCAGGCATGCACACACACGCACAGCTGCCCAGCTACCCTTTTGCTAAAGGGTACCTGGATAGCTACTTTTCCATGTAGTTTCTCATAGCGCTGAGCTGGACACTTTTACCATATGGCAGAGCATCACCTTCTTTCTTTAGTGTCACCCAAGAAGGCTCAGTTGTGAAGTGCTGTATGTATATCAACCTACTAAATTGCACTGAATCACAGAAAATAGAGTAAAGACAGACCTCAGGAGTTACCTAGTTTGTACCTGTGCCCTGACAAGATTGTTTATAACTATATTTTAGGGTTTCACTTGCTAGAAAGCTCCTTAAAGTCTAACCCAAATCTATCTTTCTACAACCCTGCTCATGTTGAACAGACATGGAGAATCCTTTGCAACATGTTTTACATATTTGGAAACATTTATCATATCGCTTTCATTTTCTCTTCTCTTCTCTGCACTAACCCAGTTCTTCCATTGCTGGTGAACTTTTCTGGGGCATGGATTATTCTTTTTGCTTTTTCTGTCCTTTCAGCAGCTGATCCAAATCTGTGCTGAAGTCAAATGCCCAGACTGAATTTACTGTCGTTGCTGCTGAATAGGGTGAAAGGATCATTTCAAAACCCTTTATGTATGTCTCAGGATTGTGTTTGCTTTTTTAGTCATTAAAAACTGTATTGATGATTTTGCTGCCACTGAGAACACATTTGTGTTGTAGCTCAGGAGATGACTGCCACTGTCAGTGAAGGTTCCCCCCCTTTAGAAATGTAATGCATCAATTAAATTAGCTAAATGTTTATATTGTTGTCATCCAGCCAGCAGAATGGATGTCTCTCTTTTGGAATAGAAATCCATAGAAATCAAAGGTCATGCTCAGAATAAGATTATAGCATCATAATCTCATTATTTGAGTTGGGGTGGGAGGATGTTGAGATTAAAAAAAAAAGCGAAACAGAATTAAGTACACACCAACCTTATATTTGTTACAGAGCAAATGCAAAAAGAAGAAATTAGAGGAGACATGCCTGATTTGAACATCAAAACAGTGAAAATAGCATTTCATTTCTATTTTTATTTCAAAACACATCTGAGAAAAGGAATAATGTAGATGGTGACAAAAAGAGACTTCTAAGTGCTTTTCTTTTCAAAATTTATCGTAGTGAGAGATGAATGGCAGGGGATTTTATGCCCTAAACAGCACTTATAAGTGCTTTTGCTTTTTCGATACCATCCTTAGACAGAGAAAGGGAGAGGAAGAAACAGACAAGGTGCCCTGACACATCACTTTTAAGTGATTTCTGTCCCGAAAGTATTCAAAAGACTGATAGAAGATTTTTTTCGTTGGATATTTATTTTGTTCTGTGACTTGGTAGAAATGAAGTGGGAAGATGAAGGGAAACTCTAGTGAATTTTTATTTCCCAAGGTCAGGGGAACAAAAGTAATTTTTTTTTCTCCTCTTTTTTTTCTGTTTTGTTTTTTCTTCTGGTTTGGTGGAAATGCAGTAAGGCTTTTTTTGAGGAGTTAAGGTAAAAGTAAAATGGAGTTATTTTCCTCATGTTTTGTAATGGTAGTGGCAGTGAAAAGATATGAGGGTGGGCTTTTATTTTCAGCATAGAACAAAACTCTGTGAGCTTGTGATTGAAGCAAAAATAATCCAATAGTAGAAGAAAAAGAACAGCTGACCTGAAGTATTTTGCGGTATCAGAACTTTAAACTAACGTGGCTTGCTGTGGGATCACCCAAAAGTATTGTGTAGAGACAGTATCCTCAGAGTTGAACTCGAACTTGAAGGTAGCGACATGTAAAAAAATCTCCCCGACCCTGCAGAACATGTTTATCTACTTCTTTAATAAGGGTTGTTTGCACTGTTTTAGGTGATCTAACCTTCCACCTCCTCCAAAGCCCAGGGTCTGTCATTGTACAATGTAATTACACTGTAGCCGTGCCTTTTCAAAACCACAAATCATTACTTCATGAATCTGGAAAAAAATTGCTTACTATTACCAGCCTTCTCACTTCATGTTCAGGCAACAAAATTTTGGCATCCTTATGGAATAAATGCGTTGCACATATATTCCTAGGCCAAGCACTCCAGACAGCCCTCACTAACTGGTTTCCCTACCAGAAACCTTCTGAAATTAAGCTTCTGTTGAGCTGTTCTGATTTCCAGATGAACCTGGACCATTCTTTACCTGCAACCAAGAAGAGTAGTTGCCTTCTTCCGCTCTTTGCTTCTCCCTTCAAGGCAGCTGAAGATTTAACTCTGTGTTCCTGACTACTTTGTAAGAATGCAGCATCACAGCATTTGGGCTCTGACTTCCCCTGTATCATAGCCAATGAGCTGCCACTGGAGAAACCACAGAATACTTCATGGTAAGAAAAACACGCAGTCTGTAATAAGGTGGGAACAGTAAAAATAATGACATAAAGCAGCATATCGTATCCTAAAGGTGCAAGTGTACATAAGTTTCTGTGTTGAGCCATGAAGTTCTGGTGTCCACGTTAAAAATGCAACAAGACTTAAATTCACGTTGACGTAGTTACAGATATAAACATATTTTCCCTTGACGCCAAGGTCAAACGAATGTCTCATTCATCAGGTGATGTGGCAAGGAATCCACTTTGCATCTCGAATGCTTCTGTAAGACTTGGAAATGTCTATGGAACCTGTGTTTCTGAGCGTCAATATCAGCAGGTCTCCCATGTTCCCATACGTCAGCTGTTACTCTTCAGACAGTGCTGTAAATACGGATCAGTATCTACATCAGTGGTTCAGAACAGTTATAATCTATTCTATCAGTAACCCCCCCAAAAAAACCTAACCCTCCAAAGAAAGTCGTAACAGAAGGCATTTAAAAAAAACTGATGAATTAGAAATAAATGTTCACCACAATCACAAGATTTTTCATTTAAGAATACCAAGTATCTGAAGAAAATGAAATGTCTCAGCATCACAGAGATGATAACTTTATCCTGCAAATTAGATGGTAATGTGGTGGGAAGTAAAAACTAAGGGCAAATGGTCAGTTTTTACTTGGTGGCAAGAAGGCAGAAATAGGATCTCTGACAGCCCTTCTCTGATCTCATCTGCTGGATTCAATTTTCTTTTTACAACACAGTCTTGTTCCTGGATGTCAGTAGGATGGAGGTTTCACAGGAAGATCCTATTCTGGGTGTCATGTGGAACTTCAGCTACTGAAGAAACGTTTCAGTCTAAAAAGGAAGACATCTTGCAAGTCTAAGGTTGAATGTGTGCTAAGCAGTGGGGGTGGTAACGGTTTGCAATGTTGGATTTGTCACCTAAAGATCACCTGTATTTCTTTTTGGATTTGGCTTTAGATATATCAACATTTGTGAGATGATGAAGCAATGCTTCTGAGATCAAGGCATCTACAAAGTTCATCCTGGCACTCAAGTGCAAACCAAAATGTTATCCAGCTCTTGCCTGACATCTGTTCTTCCCTGTTCTTTGAAAAAAACACCACCAAAACCAGAATGAATTGGCTACTAGCAAAGACTTAGAATTTTTTAGCCAGTTGTCTCATGTTTGCCTGCTGAATACAGGCCAAAAAGCTCTTGTTTGTGGAACAATATTAAATACCTGTCTGTAGCTTTAGTTGTGACGCTGACAGGAAGGATAACCATCTCTACTTGGAATGGCATGCTTCAGGAAATTATTGTTATGTTTTATGTATTTCTCATTGTGGGGCTCCTGTTCCAAAGTCTGTAGCTAATCCTAGCCAGGTAGCAAATCCCAAGTTAAATTGTCTCATGCATAAAGAAAGACACTTTAGAAGGCAGGAGTCATTAGAGGGAAAGGATTTTTCATTTTAGTTATGAAACTTAATTTCTTTTTACTGTCTTCTCTCCTTTGCCTCTCTGAAATATTGATAGAGATTATAATTTCTGACAGTGATGTTGATTGTAGCATGTAAGTAGTATCCAACGGCTGAAACAGATGGTGTAATATTGTGATGGAACCTATCACATAGTGACAAGGTTGGAAAGTGCAGCTGAAAGACTATAATTTGGTATAAATGAGAATCTTGAGTCTGAACACTCCTGAAATTAGGAAGCTCAGATCTGAACCCAAACTTCTTGATTGTTCAAGTGAGGGACACTGCAAAGCAGTGTGTGATCATAAAGATATGGATGAGAAGGAAACCCTTCCTCAGTGATATAGCGGAGTACCAAGCAAGCACGTGGATTTTAATCCTGCCAGAAGATGGTTTTGTCTCATGTTGCTTCA
The DNA here is from genome assembly GCA_013399095.1 of Psophia crepitans. Lineage (NCBI taxonomy): Eukaryota > Metazoa > Chordata > Aves > Gruiformes > Psophiidae > Psophia > Psophia crepitans. Next base: position 1,203,032 of record VWZZ01008380.1, on the reverse strand, counting down.
TGGCAGATCATGCCTTGCCTATTTTGGAGTGCTTTCCATCTCTGCCACTACTGATGACTGCCATTAGACACCTGCGGTCTCACTGTGATGGCTGACTGATCATGCATGCAAGACAGAGAAACAGCCTTGCAAACCTTTGATCGTTGTCCTTAAATGTGGTATGGTTTAGACATTAAATTCAATTCTTGTCAAGGTTTTTAGAGTCATGGATTGCGGGTTGCTTCCTCTTTAACAAGTTTCAGTGTATTTGAACACTGGGGAAACTTTTTGTGCATGCCTATGCTTTGTTAGTTTGGGGTTTTTTTCATAAACCTTTTTTTCCAAAACAGTTTGTGGGGTTTTTTTGCCTTGAAGTTTTTCCAGCTGCTGATAATGTTCAAAATAGCTTTGTGCTACTTGGGATCAAAACATTTTTGGCAGCAAAATAAAGCACAGTGTTAACTGTTCTGTTTCAACAGCAAAATGGGAAATAAATGAGTAATTTTGGAAAATAAGTAAATTATTGGATAGGTAGGACTCTGGAATTAATTCATGAGGTATATTGGTTATCTGCAAAGTTAATTACATTTTGATTTGAAATGCCTGTATGTGGAAGTAAACAGCAATGTGTTTAATAGTGACTATATCTGGGTCGCTCAAGTAGCATTTAATCCACCCCACGTCAAATGGTTTGTGGGTAAAAGACTGTCCGGGGAATATCAAGGCCCAGCAAGATAACAGCCATGCTCTTTACATTTAACTTATTAATCAACAGGTAAGAAGAAGAAATGGTTTGTGTCTGGTCAGCTATCCGTGAGCAGCCAGATGCTTTGCCCTTTCCAAATGTACTCTGAATAAGAATGAAACCATGCTACTTGTTTTGCCCATTAGATAGCATTATCTCTGTGGAATGCCAATTCATATCTCCTTGTGCTGTGTGTGGTTCTCACATATGGGATTTTAATAACCTTCATGCTGTGCTATGAATTCATAAACAGGGCTGATAGAGGAGAAGCACCACAGGACTTTATTTTTTCATTATTGTTCTTTTAAAAAACAGGGTCTGCAGGATTTTTGCAAGGAACTTGTCACAGAACTAGCAATGGTTTTGCTGCTACAGTGGGGTTATTCCAAGGGGAGGGAATAAGCACAGTATTCACTTGTGGTATACTTTTTCAAATTTGATTTTCACCATCTTAGACTTTGTAGCCACTATAATTCTGTTGTATTATAGCTGGAGCTTTGCAGGTCTGATTGTGTGGGAGTTTTCCACGTTTTTCTGGAATGCAACATGTATTTGATTTCTTGCAACATACATCTCCTCCTCCTCCCTTCATTCCCAGCCTGGACTTTACAATCTCCACAGCCCTCTGGCTGTGAAGATACAGCTTACTGCTCAGTGATCACTAACTGGTGACAACAGTCTTCCGTTTTGGAAAAGATCTATTCATTCTGGATCCATGGGGTTTTTTCTTTCTTTTTACCCTGCTCCTCACCCCAGATTCCATTAGAACTAGCATTTCTGCATTTTGGCCACGTTCTAGTAGTGGTAGAGGCACCACTGTTAGTAGAGCTAAAAGAAGTAACAAGAACTCACAGCATTGTTTCCTGGGCATGATGTGATGATATATCACCTTGTGTTCATTGCTAACAGGCCTTAGAAAGAAGACCTATGAGAAAGACTCAACTAAAATTTACAGTTGCTACAAATATCCTATGAAGTAATGAGCCCAAACTGTTCACAACAGCCAGTTTAGCAGTCCCAGATCTTGTTCCAAGATGCCAGGAATGAAACTGTGCTGTGTTGCCTGCCCATGCCCTCTGCTACACTGGCTGGAGTGCACTTGTGGTTATGATTTTAGGTCAATCTAGATTCCAGTCTTGTAACTGTGCCTAATAACGTTTCATCAGGAATAAGATTTAGTAGGTGTAGGTTCTGTGCAGGATTGTGATATGACATGCAGATCAAATCTGATCATCCCATTTTCATTTTATGAATGTTTCTCTCTCCTGCTGTATTTTATATGTGATTGTGTGTGACTTGCAGTAGAAAGAACCAAGAACAAACAAGGAAAAGGAGAATAATTTTTCACTAATTATTCAACTTTCAACCTTTTGTTGTGTTTTTGTTTTGGTTTGTTTTTTTTCTCCTGGTGATGAGTAGTTCTCACTACTAAAAATGTGTATTGTCTTTTTCATTAAAATTCATCCAGCTTCCCTTTGCTCTTAAAGTGATAGAATTATAGAATTATTGAAAAAAAATAGGTTGGAAAGAACCTCTGGAGTCCATCTTGTCCAAAATCATCTAGGACTAACATCAAAGTTAGGTCAGGTCTATGTCTTGTCAGGCTTTGAAAATCTCTAGGAATGGAGACTCCAGAATCTTCTGGGTACCTGTTCCAAAACTAAATTGCCCTGTTACGAAGTTGCATTCCCTGAAAAAAGGGATCTTTTTTGTGGGACATGTGTAGCCGATCAGTATTCCTTCCCCAGCTCATCATGACTATAGAGAAGTTTTTCAATGTATACTATCCATGGAAATGAAGAAATGCTCTTTCTATGCAAACCAGTGTTCATTGCTGTCCTCTGGACTTTTCCCTCAACTTCAACTGTAACCTGGGTGGGCATTTCTTCTGGATGATTATTTTCTAATTAGTTGATTATTTCAGTGGATTTATTTATTAATTTATTTCTTTATTACACTTAGCTGCTTACTATACTGCTTACTATACTCCCTCAGACCTTCTTTGTGGCAGTGAGGTGGAACTTAGCCTCTCCACTTCCTAATGATGTGCAGTTGGGAGCTAGAGGTGCAACAGTGCCTGTAGCTTGGAGCAGCGGTGTTCTGGAAGGAGGAGGAAGGGAGAAGCGCAGCCTGTTTGCTGTAGAAGGCAGTTGTTTTCCATTATCTCTTCCTATGCTACGCCATCAGTGGACATGTATTTCACCATATTTGTAGTGCCAGCAAGCCAAAGCGGTCAGCAGGCAGATGCTATCAGAGGGCACCAAGTTTCCCTCCTTATTGCTGTCCCAAAGAACCTGTTTTGTCAGAACCACGGGAGTCATTGCTATATCAGCTGGAGTTATAGAGCAGCTGATAAGCTTTGATGTTGACCTTTAAGATTGCTTTTCAGGTTGTCAAACAATAAAGATCCTGCTGTCCTCACAGTTCTTGGAAACATAAGGAATCACAAGCTTCATTAAATTCAATAGGTTTATAAAAAAAAAAACAACAAAGCAAAACAAAAAAAACCCAACAGACAAAAAAACCCAAACAAAACCCACAAACCTACACAAACCCTGTACCCTCACAGGCAGGGTTTAAATGTAGAACCTGGTTTAACCTCTTTGATGCCAGCAAGAGCAGGAAGCTAACGTGGCCTCCTGAGTCTCCATCCCAAGAACAGGCTCGGGGGGAAATAGTGAAGTCTGTATAGCGCAGAACATCTGTATGCATGCTCACATACAAAGAAGAAAGACTGTCATCTTGCTTTTTGAGTGGATATCTTACATCAAAAAATACCCTGTGTCCTTTTCACAGGTTGGGGCAAAATCATAGTGAAGAGACCCCTGCTGCTACCCACCCAGAGAGGCAGCACCACGATCTTTGTTCACACTGAACATTTTTTCTAAGCTATTTCATTTTGTGGTCCCATGTCTAAATTTATTCTCCAGAGCAGAGTATGTCTTGTGGATCCCAGCCTCGCACAGATTCTGACCCAAAGCTGGACACATCGCATGAGAAGTCTCCTTGCTGCTTCTCTTGCTGCTGAGCTGAGTCTGTTTACAGATAGAAGACGTTTCCATCTACGAACTGAGAATCCAAATTTCAGAAGTTAGGTGAAGTCATGGCTATAATGATGTCAGTGGGAGTGTTCTTTTTGACTGTAATGGAGGCTATGAATGTGCCAGAGATGTTGCTAGAAGGTCAGTATATTGGTACATAGACATACAGTGGCATTTTTCTCCTTAAGATATGTGAAGGACTAAAAATTAATTGCTCTCTTAAAAGTTTAACTTACAGGAAGAAAAGCTAGATCATTACAACTACCCATTTTAGAGGCAGTGTTACAACTATACCATTGTCAGGCCAGGCTGTATAGCGGAGAAAAGATTGATAGGGTTTATTATTTTCATTTTTTAATAAGATTTTGTTTTGCAGTTGCTTCTAGCATGCTTCACCTCATAACTTACCACCTCGTTTGTGTGTGCATGCGTTATTCAGCACCTCCTCAGGCCTTGTTCTGAGCTGTGTAGAGATGATGCGCTGACCTGCACGTGGCCCTGTTGACTTGGCAGTAAGATTTGGCAGAGGCCACTCTGCTCAGGGCTTTTCTTTAGCAAAGGCTTTTAAGTGAGGGGAAATTGGGCCGATGTGGGATGTGGTAGTAGCAGAAACTACACCATCAAACTCCATGAAGAAAGAGATCTGATACAGAATGATCTGTGAATTATTTACAAATCATTTAACCCAGTAGTTCCCACTGGAGGGTGCTTACAAAGTTATTGCAGGTAATGTTAGTCCGTGATACAAACTAGTGCCTGCAGTGAAATCTGCACTGATGAAAATTTAGTTAGTGGACGTAGGCACTGAGGCAATGTTGTAAAAGCAATCAGAAAAGAGTATATGTAAAATGATTTTTTCATTTGAAAGAGACCTTTAGCTTTGGAATTTTTAAAATATGTAGCTATGCTTCAACAGCTTTCATTAATGACTTAAAAGACTTTAAAATAAATCTTCCTAAATATTTAAGCAGAACTTTCCAATCCAGTTTAAATTTCTGTCGTAATGCCCAGTGCCATAGTGTTTGAAAGTTCAGATATCTGAAAAATGGTGATTTAACCTTGTATCTTTCTATGATTGAAATTATTTAAATATCTTAAAATAAAAGATATTTAAAACAACTTTATTTTTAGACTAGGACCTTGTAAGTGAAGTTTTAACCTGAAATGACGCTTTTACAAAAAATTTTAAACATTTGTAAAGCTGACGGTCATAAAGTAGTACAGAAAATATTCCCAAAATACCACTGAGGGGAAAAGAAATTAAAATGGCCAGAAGCAAATATGTATTCTCTTTCAGATAAGGCATCCTGCAATTACAAACACTGGACTCGGAAACCTTCTTAAGGCTCATTTTGTCAGATGAAAAATGCTACTGGTTTTAATGCTATTGTAATAAAACTTATTGTTATTCCTAGCAGGGATTTTTTTTTATTTTAGAAAAATGGATAATTAGCATTTTAGCTTATCACTTTCCTTCCATGCATACAAATAATTTGATAGATAGACCACCAAGAGAGACAAAATTAAATAATAGGTCTAGACAGTATGGAACCAAAATAAATCAGAGGTTAGACTTCTAGCCTGTTAGGTGCATTGGTCGGGGAGGAGGAAAGGGAATGCAAGGTAGTTTTCCTGCCAGTTTTTGCTGCTTTCCCCAATATCATTTCCTCATATCAGATCCCAATTAAATTGACCTGAAATAAGATGTGAACTTCATAATAGAAGTCCCATAATTTATTTGTGAGAATATTTTTTTCAAATGTATTTAGATTAGTGGCCTAACAGGCATTCCTGCATCTGTGATTCAGCCAAGTAAGTTCCTAGATAATGGCCCATGATTAATGGTGAGTGCTGATAATAGGAGGTTATTAGAGAAAGCAAACTTGAAACATTATATACTTTACCGCCATCTGTGGGTATTTATAATAAATACAAATTAAAGTCACAGAGTAACTACTGTTTTGCATATGTGACAAAGAATTCCTTAGAAATAGCCACATAGTAGGCAACTTCATAGTGAAAAATTCTCATTATTTTTTTTTTGGCACAGATTCTTCTTATTACTTGCAAAGAAAGACCACCTTTTGTGGAGAGTCCTTTTGGCCTTCGTACTTTGAAGGGTGTCATTCTAAAGTCCACTCTGCAAGGGAGGATTTTATGTTATATGTTACCTGTGCTCTACTGCTATATGTGGTATTGGATGAAAGAAATTGGGTTTGTCCTTTCATACTGTGATTCATTCACTATTCAGCCCATGTGCTAACAGTATGTTCCCCACTTTTATGTCTCCTTGAGTTGTGACATTTTACCTTGTGTTTTGTATTGTTTGCCAAGCAAATATGCCTGTATAGAGAAGAAACAAATTTTATCTTCCTTATTGCTACATACAAAAACCAGAAAAGAAATGCAATATAAACAGAGAATTGCAGAAGATAAAGTAAACCTAAATATTATGATACCAATAACTTGCTAGATCAAGTGATGGCGGTTTTTGCTGGTAACATACTGTTGCAAAGAGAGTTTTGCAGTAGCGTGACAAAAGGTGTGCCTTGGTTAACATGGGCTGATTGTGTTGTTTTATGAACCTTGATGGACAGTGTCTGGTTTAAATTGTGTTTCTCCAGCAACTTTTGTGCACAAAATTCAAGTGTCATCACATGCTAACAAGGGCAAGTGAGCAGTGTGATGGATGTTAAGATAAGTGACTTACTGGATTCAGCATTCAGCCAGCAGCATTTGATTGGAAGAATTCCCAGCTTTTGAACTATTACAAAGCCACGATATTTCACAGGCTGTATATTTGCAAATGAGTGATAGATGGAGTGTCACAACCATTCTGGTTATTTATGGTCATCAGCTAAACCACTGGGATGAAGTTAGGGGTACTCTAGAACTAATGTAGTTTGGTTGGGTTTCCTTTTTGAGCAACTGGGAAAATAATTTTTTCATAAGCTGTTTTTCAGAGTGAATGTTATTTCAGTGCCTGCCTTCTGAACTTGCTGCATAGGGTATGCATGATGGAGTTCGACTCCCTCCCATAACAATTAGGTATTCAGTTCTCGACTGTGTTTGACATGAACATTTCCACATATGTTCTTGGGCATATTTGTATTTTTATCTGGATATTTCATACACCAAAGAAGATTCTGTTTTTCTTCCCCACCCCTCCAATTCAGAGGTGTTAATTAGGTGGATCTGGAACTGTAGACATCTGTATTGTCTACAGATGTCAAGGTTTCTGGTTACCTACAAGCTGTAGCACTATGTGCTGGAGCGGATGTATCTGTTTCCATCTGTTTTCTGCTTGGGCAGTTGCAGTTTAAAGGAAAAAAGCTATTCTCTCTGCCTAATGCTGAGTTATTTGATTGACATGTCTGATAAAGCTTTCTTCGCAATGGTTAGTTTATACCTTAACAAATATCTTTAGGTGTTTTGGTTCTTCTCTTTTGCTAGATGTCATTCCTAAACACCATGGTTTATCTTACTGGCTATATACCAATATTTTACTTTCTCTCCAATTCTCTTTCCCCTTACATCTCTTTTAAACATTAAACTATATTCTACCTTTTCATAGCCTGCTTCAGTCCTTCTCTGAATTTTTTTTCTATCCTCTCTACTCCTTTGGTTTATCTGGCTTCCATTTATTTCCTTCCCCTTTTGCAACATCTTCATTCACATTAATAGGAGCACATCCCTTCTGCCATCATACATTGGGACAGGAGAATTTATCAACCACCTGAGATGCAAACTAAAATGTGACTTCAACTGACCAAGAATGCACAGGCAGGACAGGTCCTCACACATCCTTCAGGCAATGCCTTAGGGCAAAACTTTCCTCACACTTGCAGTGCTCAGAGTCCCGCAGGGCTGTTAACCATCAGTCCTCCATCGCTCTGCCTCTGCTGGGTCTTTCTTCTGTACTTGAAAAGCCAAATCTGGCAGTTTCCTTCCTTCATTAACCCTCTGTGTAGACACAGAATATTTTGTCCTGTTCTTTATTTACACTCTGCCACCTTTCTATTTTTGAGTCTTTTTTTTTTTTACCAATTGAGCTACCAGGGGTCCTTTGGTAGTTTATTATTGCATAAGAAAATACTTGCATAGACTTATTTAAAAAGTGTCTGGTTCAACGAAGTTTCAGCTGAAAATCAGGAAGAAAGGAAAAATGAAAGGCACTGTTCCGTTAATCTGAGTTACCATGCTTTAACCTTTTCATAATACAGACATATGTTCAACTGAAGGAGCATTTAGTTTCATTTTCGAAAACTATTTAAATATGATTTTTTTAAAAAATAGAAAGCTAAAATATTTGGATCAAGCTGGAGCTGATTTTACTCAAATTTTATTGGGTTATCAAGAGGTGTATTATCTTTGACTTTTCAATTTTTGCTTTATAATAGAGGAAAATGCATAAAACCCTTGTTTTTCTATTTTCTTCTTTATAGACCATATACTTGACTCTGTTGGTACTTAGAGTTTTCTCACATATATTTGAGGCGTTTATTTTTCAGCTCTCAGTATCATGAGATGCATTTGATTCTTGCCTTTTTTCAAAGCTGCCTATATTGTTCCCAATAGCAGCAGCAAAACCAACAACATTCTGGCGAGCATTTGCTCTGCTACATCTTGAAAGAGGTACGAGCTGGCATGGAGTAACTAGAGCTGTCTTAAAAGTGCGAAAGATGACACTGCATCACTTTGCACTGTGGTTCGTGTTCGGAAGGTTTGGGTTTGTGGTTTGGTTTTTTTCCTTTCCAAAGAAAGCAACCTAAAATGTTTCAAAAATACACTCCCAAATAAAAGTTTAGATGGTGGTGGAAACTGGCGAGCAAGTTTCAACCTCTGCCCAAAGCCCAAGCTTTCTTCCCTTTCTTGCCTCTTTCCCACTGATATCAGGAATCCACGAGATACCTATTCAAGCAAAGGGCTGTATCACGAGCTGCAAATCGAAGAATAGCAGTTCTGTAACAACTGGGTCAGCGTATATAGAAAGGATTTCAGTGATGCTTATTTATTCAGTCTCTTACTGCAAGATTAGTCCCATTATGTGGCTCCTATGCGTTCCCTTCCAATTCATTCAATTTAAATGAAAACTTCCCGCTAGACTTGTGTACATATCATTGACAAGGCATCTAAATAAAATATCCCAGGCACTTCAGTCTCAGGAACAGTCTTATGAAGAGGCAGATCATATTCTATTTATTTGGAAATGGGATGCATGTTGACATAGGGCTTATTTCAAAATAATGTCAAAATGTTAAAATCTTTATGAAATCTTAACAATAAATTTTGTGAAGACAGAGATGTTTGCTGGGATGTGATGCCGGGGGCTAGGACCAAAATCAGCAGCTGAAGATTAAAAAAACACAGCACTACCACAGGAGGCAAGGGGAAACAACCACAGACTCAGGGTAATCAGACCTGGTTTTTTTTATCATTTTTATTTTTATTGCTTGATGTTAGTTATATAATGTGATTTATATACAGTGCTTCTGAGTGCTGTTTTAAATTGATAGCTCTTGCTGGGTGAACACACAAGTACTATCCTTCTTTTCTTTAAATGTGCTGAATTTTGTCTTAGGGAAGCCTGTCAAGTCTTTCCTCGCAGTCAGAGGTCTCAAGAAAGTGAGAAAGTGTAGATAAAACCAGCTTGGTTAATCATCACTGAAACACAGGAAAAATTAAAATACATTTTTTGCTTGTAAAGTAGAGAAAAGCAATAAAAACAATGCCAGACGGTTAATGCCTCTCTTGTACCTTTCATTTCAAAGACCTCAAAAGAACATCAAGAAGAATAAAGGCAAAAATCTATTCCCTACTGGCATCATTATAAATGTTGTATCCTCTAAAACTCTAAAGACATCCAAGAAGACTAGAAGAATAAATGGCATTGAAATAAAGAAAGTCTCTCTGGAGCTTTGTTCATTCAGCTTTGTTAGAATTCACTCAAATAGGATGATTATAAGAAAAGATCTCATTTGTTTCAACATTAAAGAAGCAAATTAATATGTGGCGAGCTGCTAATAATTGCCTCATTATCTAGTGAATGGGCATTGCGTCCAATTTACAAAATTACAATCATATTGTTAAAGTAACAATTGGGAAAGTTTAATCTGAATTTCCTAACTATCTGTGTGATTAGTTGTGGGATTCACAGAGTGAAGCAGAGTTGGTGGTTGGAGGGAGCTCTGCAGTGCACCACCAACCCGCCTGCAGTGCTATGAAGTCGCAGGAGAAATTCAGCTTTTTGTTAGCGTAAATTGCATCTGCGGAAGTCCTGAGCTGGATTTGGTTGAACTGAAGAGTGAATCTGGCAGTCTCTGCTAAGACGGGAGCTTGGCATGGGACTGGTCTGTCAAGATATTGCTTTGTTGGACTCCACTGACTTGGGCTGAAGTTTTGGCCAAAGGTTGAGACTTTGCCTGAGATCATTCCCGTCTGGGACTTCAGCAGACCTACAGGTCCGTGTCTGGGAAACTTGGTGATCCAGGATCTGTGCCACTGGGAAACCCACCCATACAAACAGTTCTGTAGCTGAAGTTCAGTCTCGTGGTGGAGACGTTTGAAATTATGGGGGAGTTGTTTCAGTTTGGAAAGTAACCAATTTTCTGAATATCTAAATCCTCCGTGGAAGAGAATCATGTTTTGTGACCTACTTCCAGTTAGATTTGCTTGTGACCTTTTCTAATTCTGGCTGGTTTTGTTATTTAATGATTTGACCTTTGATTCTGTGAAGCCACTTCAGTGCTAAATGCAAAGATTTAATAACTAGAACTGTTTGATAAGTGACCTTTATTACACAGCTATTTCTCTTTGCTAGAGAAACGGCACTGTTTTGTAAGTTCTAATTCACAGTTTTAATTATCTTTTCTATTGTCTGTAAGCTTGCACAGGAAATGGAAAGGTCAGACATTTCATTTTCTTTACTGATTAAAATATAAGTGCTCCTCAACAGTTACAATGTATCATTTGGGGAAAAAGATGGGACAATTTGTCAGAATCATGCCCAGCTGCTCTGCTGAGGACTTCTGTGTCCTTCTGGTCAGCGACAAAATGAGTAAGTTTCTAGAAGCAATAATAGCTCAGCTCCCATGGTGTGTAGAAGTGAAATATGTATCTAAATACATGAAAAGAGAAGAAAAGATGAACGGTTCTCTTTTTTTTTTTCTTTAGCTGGTATGTTTACAATGCAGGTGAATTAAGATCTTGTGAAAGGTACAAGTAAACCCTTAATTAACATTCTCAGTCCAGAGAGAATGAACAGTAACAGCATAGGTTTCTGTATGGCCCTGCCAATCCGTATCAATCCCAATGCTGCTGGACCCTCTCTGCAGAGAGGGCAGCCCGGACTGCCTGCCAGAACCATTTTTTGCTTCTCTGATAAGGCTGCTGGTGAGTTAGTGTTTAACTGCTGATGTTTGTGATGTGGACACCTGTAAATAGTTATGTCACCTGCTAAACAGATCACCAAGAAGGCACATTTTCTCTAATTGTCCAGTTTTCATCTCTTCTGTATTTCGGTTCTATGTATAAGAATTGTCTCTCTGCTCCTGTTTGTCCTTAATACAAACAACACAGCAAGGTAAATTGAAAAGTGGTAATTTCTCATACAGGTTATGGCTATCACAGGCAACCTTGCAGCCAAAAATCTGCGTAAAGGAAAAGGACGTGAGGGATGTAGGACCTCAGAGTGTGGGGAGACAACAGCAGATCACTGCAACTCTTCAAGGATCATAGAGAGCTGTCAGCTGTGTCCTAGTTCAGTAGCAGAAGTAGCAGCCACAACTACCCAGATGCTCTCCACTTCTGGCCCCTCTGGGCACCCACATCCCTGTGCCTGAATAGCTCCTGTGGGAGCCACCTGGCAGAGGAGCTACATCAGAGCAGATTTGAGTCTTAAAGTGATGGAACAGCCCTACCCGAGCTAGGCTGTAGTAACAGGAATGTCGCGTTGAATGAGGAAAATGAGAAAGCTGTTGTGTGCACATTACTGAAACTGCCCCTCTTGTCTGTGTCGCTTATAAAGCAACACCGCAGGCTGCCAGCCTGTCTCCGTGTGGAAGCTCGACAAATGAATATTGATGTGTGTTTTCTCAGACATTGCGGAAGTTATGATGCAAAAAGATACTGAAGTCAGAAGATGATGCTGGAGTCAGTAGAATGCCTGTCATGGATGTCAGTCAGTCTCCTGACTCGCTCTGGGATCTCAGTTGGGAAATATGCATATTAGGACATGTGAAATTTCTCTACATTGCAAAAATATTTGTTCTGAGATAGGGCTGGGAGGGGTTAAGCCTCTGCCTCTATTGAAGAAGAGCAGATTATATGTTGACCTAGTGCAAGGATTCAATATTATGAAAGCGCTTTATAAATTGGAACAAGATAAATGAATCACAACAAAAGAGCTAGAAAACCGGGGGACACAATTGCAGGAGTGAGTGTACTCAGTTTATTCGAGCAGAACAGTTACACTCAGTGAATAGAAAATGTGCAATGCATTTCTAACTAAGGTCAGAAAATCAAACAATTCCAAATTTAAGAGAGCAGTTCCATTTTAATGGAGAAGCAAGAATATTGTGGAAAAAAAAGCCCAACACTGAGGTTGAGACAAATTTAAATGGGACCAGATTCTTGACCAAATTGGCTTTTCCTATCTAGCAGTTTCATATTCAGCATTTGTTAGTTTGAGAATTCACTCTGAAAGCTATAAATTAATCTACTGGGACTTTAACAATTCACTTCATGTTAGGATGTGAGTTATGCTTATGGATTTGTTTAGGTCACCCAGCCATGTTCTCATAATGTATCTTAGAGAGGATTTCTGTAACTAAGCGGTAAACAGAAAGACTGTTGTGTTCAGCTGCATCTCCTGGGATGTCATCCCTGCTGTCAGAGAGCTATGCAGGACAGCTCTCTAAAACTGCAACAGCTATAAAAAAATACATGGTGTTCTGTAAAGGAAACATTGCCAATGCTTTTGCGTGCAGTCAGGCATCTTTAACTCCTGATGAAATGAGGAGTCATGAACCACTCACAGAGAGAAATCAAACCAATCACAATAGAGAAACCAAACCTCTGCAACTGTGAGATTTATTGCAGAAGTCTTGCAGGATGCACCTTGGTTCAGTACAATATTTGTCACCCAAACATGAGATATTTTAGCTATTTTAATTTGGCTCTTTTCAAATGTTTCTCTCTTCCATTTGTATTATGCACCCTTATCAAAGAAATTCGCTCTTAGGTCAGCCACCATGTCCTAAGGTTATAGTGGTCAAATGTAGACAGGATATTCATCCACATCAGCTAAATGAGGTGTGATTTTGAAGGGAAATAACCACAATTCTGATCAGAAAAGCACCTAGCATCCTGTCAGGCTAAATGTCTGAAGAACGTGAGGGGAATTATTCCTAACAAACATTAAACTGAAGTCCCTGGCTCCCAGTTGGGAGCGTGACAGAAGATCGAGTCTGTGACCATACAAAAAATTGTAGATGATCTGTGGCCTGGACTGTCTTCTGTGGTGTTGTTTTTTGTTTTGTTTTCCTTTTTTTTTTTTTTTTCCCCTGATGATCTAGTTTTCATTTCATTTGATTTAGATTTCCAACTTAAATCCAAAGAAAATATAGGGCTCTATTGGTACAAAAGAACCATGAGTCGTTTACATGCTGACAAATGGAACATGGGATAGATCCCTGTATCTCTGTTAGACAGATAACTATTCCTGTTTTCAGTTCATACTAGAGAAATAGTAGCCAGAATGTGTTCAGGAAATACTGTCTTTGACTTCAGTTTGCCAAGGATTAAGTTCCTAGTTCACATGTCACCAGTCCATCTGCCTCTCATTTTTCATGGGTTATAAACATTCTCTGGAAAGAACACCATATTCCTTTGTCTACGTCTCCTTTCCAACTGCAGGATTTTCATGCTACGGGGTTGCTTTATACAGTTGCGTCTCTTGTTTGACTTCTGTCACAAATTTGGGAACAATTCATTCAGACACATAAACACAGTCAGTGTGTAGTTAAAGTTCCTGCATCATGTTTTCTGTACTTTCTTCCTATTGCTGACAACACCTTATTAGAAGAGAAAAAAGTGTTGATCTAAATATTGTTTTCTGCTGCTTATGTATTTCATTGTTTTCTAGTGAAAAGAGTAACATTTAGAAGAGAAAAAGGAATTATTATTTTTCTAGTTGACTTTGCAAGGTGGAGAACAAAGGAAAAGATTGGAAGTGCCAGCTATTTCACTAAAAAGGATTGCATTCAGAGCTTTGTAGTGCTAGGGTTTTCTACCAACTCTACCGCATGGGGATTGTTTTTTGGTTTTGTTTTTGTGTTTGTTGTGTATTTTGGTTTTGGGGTTTTTTTTTGGTTTTAAAGAGAAACATTGCTATCAATTTGTTGGACTCTGCCTGGTCTTACTTTTGACTGAATTTTCAGTCTTCATGTTTTGCAGAGAAAGAATTGCCATATATTTTTGTTTTCTTTCTTCCAGCCTCTACAACTTAACTGTGACCTCTGTGCCATTGTTTCAAACTCGGGACAGATGGCTGGCCAAAAGGTGGGAACTGAGATAGACAAGTCCTCCTGCATATGGAGAATGAACAATGCTCCCACAAAGGGCTACGAGGAGGATGTTGGGAAGAGGACAACCGTACGAGTGGTCTCTCACACAAGTGTGCCTCTCCTACTCAAGAATCCCGAGTACTTTTTCAAAGAAACCAACAACACTGTTTATGTGATCTGGGGACCTTTTCGAAACATGAGGAAGGATGGAAATGGCATTGTGTACAACATGCTGAAGAAAACTGTTGACAGCTACCCAACTGCCAAAATCTACGTGACAACAGAAAAGCGCATGAGTTACTGTGATGCAGTATTTAAGAAGGAGACAGGGAAAGACCGGTAAGTCCTGCTTGTGAAGAACAATTATAATGTTTGACAAAAGATACATGAGAGAAGCCCATGCCGGATGCCAGCTTCTAAATGAGTCCCCAGATATGTTTTTAATGGATTGTTATACGGTTTTGACTGTTATAAGCACTTGATGAGGCAGCAGCTAGGCCCCATTTACCCCACCTACGCTACCTTCTGTTCTTTGGATTTCTGTTGGCATGGGTCCCAAAAATATTGGATGTCTTCCTGAAACATTTTCAAAGCTGTGTGTTGTTTTCAGCTCAATTTACTATTGATTAAATTGACATTTTATTTGAAGAGGATAATCCTACACAAACATTTCCAAATACACAACCTCAGAATAACTCTGGGTATTATATTTTATTCTCTGTTGAGATTCACTGTAGCTTTTCTTCAAACACAAACCTCAGGGTTATGCATTATTTCTATTTCTTGGTGAAAATGGATTATCAGTGATACTGTAGTAGATTCAGGTTTTTACCAGAATTATGCTGAAATTCTATTTTCCATACCTGAGAATGTGTTTGTGCTGCTTAAGTGGGGGCTGTAAGGAAACAAAAATGTCAGGGCCACTGTTTTGGCTAGCATGTTCAGAGAAGAAATTGGATTTGTGGAATTAAGACCACAAATTGCAGGATTTTGTAATCAAGCTGCAAAAATTCTGATTGTCTGTGTGTTGGCATGGAAGAGCACCTGTCACGCATACTCGATAGACTGACTAAGAAGGAGTTTCAGGTCACTGCTGTGCATCCTGAATTAGAAGTTGTGAAGGTCTGAAACTATTTTGACCAAATTAAAAATACAGATATTCACAGTTTAACTTAGTCTGAACTTCTGACTTAGCTTTTGGGATAGAAGAGCTTGTTCTCTCAAGCTTCCTTGATTCACTTTGTTATTAAACTGTCAAAACTGGGTTAGAGTTGATTTTTCCTGTTTTAAACAATTGAATTGTAGGGAAGAATTGCCCCTCATCTTATTCACCATGTGCACATACTGCTGCTGCAATTCTAGAGTTGGAAGGAGCTCCTGTATGTCATAAAGGTGTCAAGGTTATCATGGCATCTTTAGTTTAACTGAACAAGCTGATGAACTGAGGCTAGTAGAGAAAATACACAAGATCTGTGTATTCATCCCTCTAATAATCCGAGTTATCTGGTTTACATATAGAATAGAATAGAATAGAATCATTAAGGTTGGAAGTGACCTCAAGGATCATCTAGTCCAACCATCCCCCCACCACCTATTACCCACTTAAACCACGTCCCTAAGTACCATATCTAACCTTTCCTTAAACACCCTCAGGGATGGTGACTCCACCACCTTCCTGGGCAACCCGTTCCAATGCCCGACCACCCTTTCAGAGAAGAATTTTCTCCTCATCTCCAACCTGAACCTTCCCTGGCGCAACTTGCAGCCATTTCCCCTTGTCCTGTCACTAGTTATCTGCGAGAAGAGGCCAACCCCCAGCTCACCACAACTCCCTTTCAGGTAGTTGTAGAGGGCAATAAGGTCTGCCCTGAGCCTCCTCTTCTCCAGACTAAACAAGCCCAGTTCCTTCAGCCGCTCCTCATAAGACCTGTGCTCCAGACCCTTCACCAGTTTCGTTGCCCTTCTCTGGACACGCTCCAGGGCTTCGATATCTTTCTTGTGGTGAGGGGCCCAAAACTGGACACAGTACTCGAGGTGCGGCCTCACCAGGGCTGAGTACAGGGGGACAATCACCTCCCTGTTCCTGCTGGCTACACTATTCCTGATACAGGCCAGGATGCATAATTCGAGCTAAATATATTGTGGGTACATTATTGCATTGCTAAACATGAAGTTGTGCATATTTATGACTCTTCTATGTTAACAGTCCGTCAGGTTACGGTGACTTTATAATAGTTTATCAAAATCCTTACTGTGAGACCAGACCTTAGAATATCCTATCAAAAAATCTCATCATTCAATGTCAGAGTATCCTCATCTCCAGCCTAATCCATTCTTCTTCGACAAATAAACACACCTCAAGGTTTTATTGTTACACAATTAACACAATACAAAGACTTCTTTCCATGTTAAGGCAGGTCAAGATTCTGTTCTCCCAGTGCTTATCAATGGAGCACTTAAGTAGCCTAATGTCAAAGTGGCCAAATTTCTTTTTTCTTAATCCGTTACAAAGACTAAAAGTTTCACATTGTGAACGGAGGCAAATTGTAAAGAGCCTGCCTCAGGACCCACATCACATTGTGTTTGCACATGCCTCCCTTTTACACTGTGAAAAAAACCCCACTGCTTCTCACAGTGGCAATCGAGTAACATCCATGTGCATACTGCAACTTTCATTTTTAGTCCTACTTTTTCACATCAAATACTAGGTGGTGTTTTTAACATCATTTATTGCACTTGTCGGCCAGTAACAAGGAAAACAATTGGCATGTTACCAGCCAACACCTTCTGTATTGCAAGAAAACATCCAGCAGTTCCCTACTAATCAGGGGACCTCAGTTTGGAAACTGTTTCATTTTCTGTAACATCTTCAATTCACAGGACCCGTCTGCTGTTTCTAGGGTGGGTCATGAGGCTGTTACAGGTATGTGACATTTGTGGAAGCAGTAAAGGGAGAGCACAAGAGATATGTGGGTGAAGAAAATAGTTTTGCACATTGTGCCAGACTATTATGATGCTGAGACAGACTGAGGTTCGTCAGCCAAATATTCCTTCAGTTCCTCAGAGAAACATCAACCCTTGCTTGCAATATTAGATCGAACAGAGGTCTGTTTCAACATGTTCCCAGCAAAAATTCTGGAAGGGAACCAAGTTCAACTCATATTTTAAATGTACTGAGTGGATTGTAACCACATCTATTTTAGTTTAATCCTAAAATACTATCCTTATGTATGGTGTGTTACTAATGCATAGTAAGATTGCAACAGATTTCTAGTCTGTCAAGCCTTTAATGAGCTTTCTGTTTCTACTCTTTGATGTACCATCTTTTTAGGTAATTAGTGGGACTTTTCAGTAGCTTCATCCTAGTGGTGCTTAAGTTTTAAAGGATGTTATGAGAAGCATCTAACAGGTATGTGCTGCAGTCAGTTCTCTACAGCAGAAAAGCTCTGGTCCTGCACCACTGATGTGGGAGCTTCATCCCTGAATTCACTGAGTGCAGGGTCAGAACCCACAGCTTTGGTTTTGGCAAGTGGTTTGTCATTAGGTCATGGAAGAAACAAGAATTGCCTTTAAATAATGTCCAACAAGCAACCTTGTTTATTTCACAATGAAGCATTTTTCAGTTCTACAGCAGTACAAAATACCCTCTGATGCAGGCTATCCACACTGGAGAATTAACCTTGCATGCAGTGTTATGAATCCGGGGGACATATGTTCTTTCTGAGAGTCTTCATTAACAAAGCATTTGAGTTCAAGGTGGTGAATGCACATACATTTTGAATAATTGTTGTACATAAATAATATTCATTACCAGACATTCACAATTTTTCATTAATGTATTTTACTTGGTGCTTCCCTAGAGGGAACATAAAGCTGGCAGCTTCTTCCAGTACTTCACTAGTGTTTTGGTGTATTATATGTATGGAGTCAAGTGAAAGGATTTAAAGAAACATTAGGTTATTACTTATTACAACATCTTTGAATGTACCTCAATCCAGGTAAGTGGTTCTAAAGCCATCTATATCTTTGCCATGCATTAGAAATACACTGCAACATAGTATAGCAACATTTAATTGGTAATAACAGAGAAATCTGTAGTCTTCATTAAAGCAGCAGAGCTAATTCTGGTCTGATAAAGTGCACTGAAGAGTCCTAAATAGGTTTTAATTAGCTGGCACCAAAGCTGCACCACCCTTAGGGAGGGTAAAATTAATGAAAACTAGCAGCAAATAGATCAATGCTACTGGATGTTATTGCCGTAGGTGAAGGTGATGAGGAAAAAAGGAGTGTCTTTTAAGGATCATTTAGAAAACAGTCTGCGTTAAAAGTCACTTTCAGAAAGCAATGATAAAATTAATCTGTGCTACTATCAGTGAAATGGTCTAATGTCATCCAGACTGCAGGCTCCATTTGTGTTTGTACTACAGACACCTCAGACTAACCGCTCAGCACAGTAAGTCCACGTAGTTCCTCTGGTGGCACAGCTCCCCAGCCCCTCTAGAGGTGGGCAGTGTGATCCTGCCCCACTGCATGTGGAGGACGTTGAACCCCAGCAAACAGCCAGTAATGCATGCTGATACTGCCCAAAGCACAGCTTAACTTGGTGTTTCTAGCCACGCTTTTTGGTAACTACCAGAAAGAGCCTGCTGAGGTTTGCTCGGGAGATATGTTCTGAGCTCCTAAAATTCCTGTTAAGAGACGTGAGATAATGTTCTGCAACCCAGCCAGTTTGGTAGACAATTGACTCTCCACACATTCTGTCTTAACTCTCACAACACCTGTCCCATACCCAAACATTTCAGTTTAATTCAACATTTTATTGAGCTGATTAGCTATACAAGCATGTTTACAGGAGGCGGGTTCACTGAGCCACATTCTCAGTCAGATGGCTATTTCTGAAGGATCTTTGTTAATACTTTGGACAATTCTGAAGAAACTAAATTGCTTTTGTGCTTCTCTTCCAGAAGTTCTTAGTTGCCTCTGTTCATGCCAGATGGTGCTGTGTTAGGTTGTGAGAAAGCTGATTTATCATTTGAGGGAGAAAGATGGATCATTCTGATCACTGACTTCTGCAACAAGATTCAAATTTTGGGGGTGTGCCCAACCTGCTATTGTACTCACTTCTGCTCACTAATTATTTATTACTTTGGCGATATATGAGATCTATATTATATCTCTGTCATTTAGAGCTAACAAATTACATTCATCTAAAGTTTGGATTGACACTGTTAGACAACTGCAGTCATCACAGCTTCACCTCAGCTAATATGTGGTTTTTGATGTGTCTGACTAATCTACATGAAGCTGTAGTCTAGTAAAAATGTCACTGGAGTGAATAAATGAAATTACATTCTCTGAGGTTCAAGTAGCTGCAACTTCTATTGTTTGGTGATAGTCTCTGTGAATCGAGATAGTAGAGCTGTCAGTGGCCAGAATGCCAGAGTTTTATGCCAAATGTCTGGTTGTTGGCTTGAATGAAATATTATAGTAATGCTATTTCCACTTTTGCACTTGCTTACATATATGTATTAGTTTCCCTATCGTGGCCATTCAGAGAAAATATAAAATCTTAGCTAGTGTTGGGTATTTGCAGAAAGTTTTTCATTTGAAATTAGTGAACATTGACACTGAAGAGTTAGATTTTGGGTCTTGGAAAGTACTTCCCATCTGTGTTTTGTATTAACATACTTTTTCTAAAAGAAAGTAATTCTGGAAGATGAGTAAAAGTTCGTTTCATTTTGAAAGGAAAATGAGCAGAGTTAGGGAACATCAGCATCTTTAAATTAGAGAACTTTTGGAAGAAAATGATGGAAAAACTGATTCAGACTGACAGAGGAAATGTATAATGCGTTTTGAAACATTTTTAAGGACAAAAAATGAATTGCAGTTTACATTTCAATGTAGTCTTTATTTGAATTGCCATCCCTGGAGACATTCAAAAAACATGTAGATGTGGCACTCCAGGACATGATTTAGTAGGCATGGTGGTGTTAGGTTGACGATTGGACTCGATGATCTCAGAGGTCCTTTCCAACCTTAGTGATTCTATGATTCTGTGATGATGTAGTGTCTGCTGCTGCACCAATAAAGTCAGCAAACAGTTCTCAGCTGCGAGCATCACAGCAAATCCCCAAATATGTGTTTTATATAGTGACTGTTTTTCAAGGGCTTGATGGTGGATCTTTCTTGAACCCTTGTTTGGCACTCCATTCTTTCTTTATAAAAAGTAATTCCTTCAAAAAATGCTAATGGATTTGTCCATTTTAATTTGTAGAGGATTTAAATAGTTTCATTGTCAGCGGAGACTACTTTATTACCTGAAAAAACAAGGGTCTAAAGCATGAAACCTTAATGAAATAAATAGATTTTTCATTATAAAACACTTAAAACCTCAACATCTATTGCTATTTGTGGTCAATCACCGGACAGCTAACAACTGTTTTGGGGTTTATATTCACTCTTCCATTTCCTGGTAAAACACCAGTTGTTCCTGAGTGTCCTAGATTTATTCCCTGCAGCCCATTAGTAACTGCATTTATATTTCTTTATGAAGATTTTCCTAATTAAGATGAACATTTTTCTCTATTAGGCAGATGGAACTCAATAGAAGCAGGCCATTTTTTAGTAACATGCCAGTAAATGCTGTACAAAGCACTGGCACTTTTGTTAAGAAACACAGCTCCTACTACATTACACTAATTACACAGTAAAGTGAAACTTTATTAAAAAACATCAATATTAGCTAATATTTTGTGATAAAACTGTGGCTGTGTATAGATTGGTGTGGGCTCAGAGACCTATTGATTCTGCAGTGGTTGCTGACTTTAGCCATGGAGTTATTTCTTTTTACCTAGTAATTTAAGTCAAGAAATATATAATCAAGGTCTACTTTATCTTTGTGCATATTCACATCTTCTTTGAATTAATCCAACATCTATTGCTTTTCATTTATCACATCTTCTTTAATGGCCGCTGAATCTGTTTTCTGCTCCTGACAAGGCGGATGTTAAATCTTTACAGTGTTTGGTATTGTCCTAATTACATGTGCACCTTTTCCATCCTGGCCTTTAAATATTCTGCAGCTTTTATGGTCAAGAGAATATTG
This sequence comes from Psophia crepitans, assembly GCA_013399095.1. Lineage (NCBI taxonomy): Eukaryota > Metazoa > Chordata > Aves > Gruiformes > Psophiidae > Psophia > Psophia crepitans. The sequence goes on along the minus strand of VWZZ01008380.1, from coordinate 1,181,597 downwards.
CAGATATCTCTCACGAGCAACACTGGGACTGTGCATGGAGATGAGATTGTGCCTCAACTTTTCCCATGAACATACACCTTTTCAAAGGATTAGGCAAGTCAGTGATTCATGTGTGAACAATCCTGGTAGCACTGTGGATTGCAGTAGTTTCAGTTTTGCTGCTGGCGGTGGAGATATTTATGGTTGCAAAGGCAAAAGATTTGGAAGGAAAAATTAGCAGAGGCATAGGTTTTGAGTAAGCCTTTGGTGTTCATAGAAGGTCTGTTGGATCAGCTTCCATAGTGCAACGTTTTTGATTTTTCAGATCATGGTGTTTAAAGTAGACCTTGATTTTCCTAAAGGAGCTTAAAATTTTAAAGGAACAGAATGATTTTTTTAAAAATCAAGAAGTTAATCTATTTTTTAACTCAACCTTGCTACCAGCTGAAGTAGGTATCTTTAAAACCAGAGCGATTACCATTGAAATCTATACTTATCACCAGTTGTCACAGCAATACTTTCATAGAAACCATAGAATCATGAAGGTTGGAAGAGACTCAAGGATCATCTAGTCCAGCCATCCCCCTACCACCTATTACCCACTAAACCATGTCCCTAAGTAGCGCATCCAACCTTTCTTTAAACACACCCAGGGACAGTGACTCCACCACCTCCTGGGCAACAAGTTCCAATGCCCAACCACTCTTTCTGAGAAAAAATTACTCCTAATCTCTAACCCAAAGCTCCCCTGGCGCAACTTGTGACCATTTCCTTTTGTCCTGTCGCTAGTTATTTGTGAGAAGAGGCCGACCCCCAGCTTGCCACAACTTCCTTTCAGGTAGTTGTAGAGGGCAATAAGGTCTCCCCTGAGCCTCCTCTTCTCCAGACCAAACAAGCCCAGTTCCCTCAGTTGCTCTTCATAAGTCTTGTGCTCCAGACCCTTCACCAGCTTCGTTTTCTTACTTTTCTAAGATATATTAAATAGATTAGAAAATAAATGCAATGTGGCTATTGCTTTAGTGTGATGCCTGTTGGTTACTGATAGCTGTGGGTTTTCTAATGGAAGCTCTCTAAAGTGCACTGAGCCGTATTTAGTGTTTAGCAAAAGACAACATACTGCAGTCAAACTGCGAGAGATGCACTGGGAGATTTTGTCTTATAGAGTTGCTGCTCAAGTGAGGGTAACAACTTTAGGAGGGAATAAAATACTACAGTGATTTGTTGCTTCAGGTAGGAAGAGTTTCTGTACATCTGTCCACCCACTAGCTAGTAAAGCTTACTAGAAAAGTCTTTTATGAGAAAGAGCATATGAGAACTAATTTCAAATACCTCACTGAACGATGTCTAGAAAAGATTATCTTCTCAAAGCTTTGAATAAGTAGGACACACAGCGAAAGAAAAACTGTTTAAAAGTAGAAATATTTTAGCCTGAACTGCTGTTGGAGTATTTTACCTTAGAATGTAGAAAGATTACTAAAAAAATACTGCACTGAAAATTTAATTGGTAAGAAAGCAAGCCTGTGCAAGACCTCATACACATAGGTGGGAGGAAAACTGGGGGAAAATGGTGAAATTTTGTGTCTCTTTAAATTAGAACTCAGTGTTAACTAGGCGCTTGCTTATACACATCTTCAGTATGTATTTTTACCTAGATAAAACCAGAGCAGATGTTCTACACTGTTTTATTTATATGTCTGTTATCATGTATCCCATATAAAGAATTCAGGCTGCAATTTCAGAACAGTGAAACTGTACAGATGTATACGTGCACACGTGGATTTATAGCACACGTCTTTGAAGGTAACTCAGGATTCACAGCCACGCTTCTCTGAGAACTTGATGTGCTATTGGGATATGCTATAACCTGCGTTTAGAGAACAATCACTGAGTACGTCCTATACAGTTCCTGTGATACTCAAATTCTCTGAGCTTTTAACAGTGAGGCAGCTATGCATTTAAACAGTAACGTGCACAAGAGCAGCATGTACAATTTATCTTCAGCAGGTTTTGGAAGCTGTAACAGTTTGGAAAAACATAGCTACAACTGGGGGATTTATTATGAATCTTTAGGAGTATCCTCAAAGAGTTTGTCTGTTGTCTTGGATATTGATCAGCATTTAGTTTGGTTTGGGTGTTAAGAGGAATACTTTTTGACGCAGATGTTCAAAAATAGAGCCATTCTATTTTCTAGATTTTATAAGCAATTCGTGTTTGTAGCAGCATTCAGTGCAGTTGGAACAGCATACCAGAGACACCACTCCGCTCAGGACCCAAACAACCCCATCCAGTACCTTAGTATTCAGTAAACATGCAACTACAATAGAAGAAAAGGTTTCTAAATGCCCATATTTGTTCTTTGCAAGCTTGCTGTTACTATCCCATCCTGATCTTTGGAGACTTCTTTTTCTTTGTTTTTGTTTTAAAAGTCAGTCATCCCAGCAAGCGTATCATCTCTGCTATAGTCATACTGGTTACAGAAAGGAGATATGAACTTGTAGTCTAATAACATTCTCTGCGTGACTCATTAAAACTTCCAAAGCACAGGATTTGCTGCAAAACTTTAAAAATTGCTGCAGATGATGTCACTAGTGTAGAATAAGACACAGAGAAAGGAGAGAAAGCGGCAGCAGATGAAATCCTAAGAAATAAACAGCATGCTTTTGTCTTAACAATAAAAACAAAGATGAATGTCAGAAATATGTGCTCTGTGTTCAGTTTGTTCTCCATATGTCGTTTCAGAGTTTTCCTTGAAGTACATTCATTAGAGATGCTAGTACTGCTGTCTCCAAAGAGCATCCCAAACATTTTCCATGAGAGCATTTCTGAAAATATTGCAGATATCACTTAAGCCTCGAAATGCCTTTGTGAAGCAAGGAATGTTTATCCCCTTTTTACAACTTGAATTCCCTGAGAAAAAGACACTGGGGGAAAGCAGGAGCTATTGCTGTGCAGAAATTCATGCCCATTGGGCTTTTTGAGTGATGTATGCCTACCATGAAGGCATTTCAGTCTCTTACAGTACTAATTTTGGGTTGGAGTGCTCTGGAACTGCAACGTGGAACCGATTTCTGCTGCTCTAGAACTTGTTTTCAACCAAACATGGTAATCATCGAATTGTAGAACACCAGGTTGGAAGGGACCTTTTGCTTGGAAAAAGCACCATTTTCCATGTGAATCTTGTAAAAAGGGAGTCTCCATCTTCATTGTAGCCATCCTTTAAGTACTGAAACATGGTGACAAGGTCTCCCCTAAGCCTTCTTTTCTCAAGGCAGAACAAACCCAGTTCTCTTAGCATTTCTCAGCCAAGGACTTCCCAGTTCTTGGATCATCCTGGTGGCCCTTCTCTGGACCCTCTCCAGCCTGTCCACATCTTTTTTGTATAGTGGGGACCAGAACTGAACACAGTATTCTAGGGGTGGCCTGGCAAGTGCTGAGTAGAGCAGGATAATGACTTCTTTACCTCTGCTGATGATGCCCCTGTTGATGCAACCCAGCACCCTGTTGGCTTTCTTTGCCACAGCAGCAGTGGTCACTCATACTGAGCTCACTGTCCTCCAAGACCCCAAGGTCCCTCTCCACAGAGCTGCTCCCTGGCCAGGGGGATCCCAGCCTGTGCCACACTCCTGGTTATGTGTTCCCAGGTGCAAGATCTTACACTTGTCTTTGCTGAGCTTCATAAGGTTCTTGACAGCCCACTCTCTTCCAGCCTACCTAGGTCTTCCTGCAGGGTGGCTCTCGCTTCTGAAGCATCCGCTTCCCCACTCAGTTTAGCATCATCTGCAAACTTCATCAGGGTGCACTTGATCCCACCATCGGCATGGCCAGCAGGAGTAGGGAAGTGATTGTCCCCCTGTACTCGGCTCTGGTGAGGCTGCACCTCGAGTACTGTGTCCAGTTTTGGGCCCCTCAATACAAGAAGGACACTGAGCTGTTGGAGCATGTCCAGAGAAGGGCAACGAAACTGGTGCAGGGACTAGACAACAAGTCTTATGAGGAGCAGCTGAAGGAACTGGGGTTGTTTAGTCTAGAGAAGATGAGGCTGAGGGGAGACCTGATCCCTCTCTACAACTACTGAAAGAAGGTTGTAGTGAGGAGGGTGTCAGTCTCTTCTCCCATGTAGCAAGCGACAGGACAAGAGGGAATGGCCTTAAGTTGCGTCAGAGGAGATTTAGGTTGGATATTAGGAAAAACTTCTTCACAGAAAGAGTAGTGAGGTACTGGAACACACTGCCCAGAGAGGTGGTTGAATTGCCGTCCCTGGAGACATTCAAAAAACGTGTAGCCGTGGCATTCCAGGACATGATCTAGTAGGCATGGTGGTGTTAGGTTGACAGTTAGACTTGATGATCTTGGAGGTCCTTTCCAACCTTAGTGATTCTGTGATTCTATGATATTAAACAGTGTTGGACGCAGTATTGATCCCTGGGGGACCCCACTTGTGACAGGTTGCCAGTTTGGAAAGAAGCTGTTTACCACCACCCTCTGGGTGCAACCTGTCAGCCAGTTCCCGCCCACCACATGGACCACTTGTTTAGGCCGTAAGGCATCGGTTTCTCTAGGATGAGGCTGTGGTGAACTGTATCAAAAGCCTTGGAAAAATCCAGGTGGATGATGTCCACTGCTTGTCCCACATCAGCTGAGCAGGTTACTTTGTCATAGAGGGCGTTCAGGTCTGTCAAGCACGATTTTCCCTTGGTGAATTCATGTTGGCTTTTCCCAATCTTTAATGTTCTGGCACTTCCTTACATGTGATATTAGCAGTAGTCTCTTGAGATTTTACAATCAATCAAATAAAAATGTTAGGGAAAGAAAATAATCTGGACAGTATTCCTCTAAAAGAAGAATTTAAGTTTCAATTTGTTTTAAGTATTATTTGTTTTCCTGTCCTGTGTCCATTCCTTAGCATTGTCCCTGCAGCTTCCTCCAGTCCATTAAGAAATGTGACTAGCGTTTGTCATGTGTAGCTTTTTCTTCTGTCAAGGGAAAATTGTGTCTTTGATGGAGCTTAGTGTTGGGGTTTTTCTTCTCTCTCTGTGCTGCTCTGATTTTATATTAGGGATGACACTGTTGAAATATGTTTCATATTCGGAGTAGAAGAAAGCAGTGGTCCTTAACTCCTTCAGGCTTATTTCATGGTCTTAAACTGCCTTTACCTTCTCTTCCAAGAAGGCACGGTGTTCAACCGAGTTGGCTTTCAGCTCCACTGTACAGATCCTGCTAAGGACCTTTTCAGCTGCAGTGGCATCCTAGAGCCTTTTCACTCCTAGAGGTATTTTGGGTCTCTCGTGGATTGCCCTGCGGATATGAAACTTCATTTAACTTTATATAGGATATCCTCAAGCTTTATGTACTGCTTAGACCTGCCTAAGCACTAGTGGCTTCCTGCCAAGCTACATTGCTTTGCTTGATTAGGAGAAAGGCAATGAATGGGTGAGTAACTAAGGCCAATTCATTGTATATCAGTGGGAAATAGAGTATTTCAGGGAATATTTCTGGATATGGTTTAGGATGGTACTCAGGGATGATATATTCAGGGTAGGCTTAGTCCAGTTTCTCTTCCAAGCTTTTAATTCTTGATCACTTTAAAGTTTTCCTCTGTTTCTGAAATAGTCACTGGTTTTGTATGTCTGACCAGTTTTAGGATAGCAGTAGCAAGACCTGCTCCACATGTTTCCCTTGAACAACTTATGCCTGTGTACCAGGGCTGAGACTGGCATATGTTATAAATACTTTCTTATTGTTTTATATTTTTCCCTGAGGCTATCATATTGATTTCAAAACTATGGTCATCATTATACTAAAATGGTGGCATTAATACATTGGTCTCTGTGGGTAGATTATAATAGAAAGTTTCAAAATAATTGCCCACTAATATGAGAGGTGGAAGTATATATAGTATTATATTGCTTGTAATGTAACCATTAAAATAACAATTACTTGATAATGAAAAGACTCATTATGCTTTAGTTTATTTTTACGTAATGTTAACAGCTAATGAAAACAGGGAAGATTATATCTACACTACATTTTACAACACTATTGCACTTCTGTAAAGGGAACATTTTGCACAGAATTGTAGATTTGCATGCGGCGGTAAAGTTTGTGTCTGCTCTGTGTACGTCAAAATATGACTATTTTAAAACCAATGGTTACGTGTTCTTTTTCATCAAATGGTACATACAGTCTTCACAAAGAACATTTTTGGAATTAAGTTATCAGAGATAGCCAAATCTTGCAACATGGCTGCATTGAACAAAAAATAATTTTAGGTCCTTCAGGTTTGATGTGTTAGAAAAACAAAGGTAGCTTGACACTGAGTCAGTCAGTAGAATACCATCTCTCTTCAGGTGAATGGGAAATGTTACATGTATGCATTATCATCTACAGCAATTATGGTTTAGTATTGTCTACCACTGAGTAGTGTTGTCAGCCATGTGCGCAAGTTCCTTTTCTATTGTATCCAGAGGTGGGACATGCAAGAACAAATAGAAAAACAGTGCTTTGATGTGGGTAGAGACACCTCTCATTTTGTATGTTGGGGTATTGAGCTGAAAGGTAAAAGTGCTTAGTTCAGGAATGCATAGGTAGAGCTCCCAAATTATCTTAATGGCAAGAACTAATTAGAATTAAGACCACACTGATTTTTAAAGATGCAGTCAGATTGTACTCCAGTTTTCAATACTTTGCATATTTTCTAAACATACTGGTTCTAAACAGCATGGTTGAGTGTTACTTTTAAACGCCAAACTCATGGAAGTGGGAATTATAATCTAATCCATTTCACTCCAAAACAGAATTAAGAGATATGAATTAAGCAGTTATGAAGTAGGTATTAAAAATGTAATTGCATTGATTTTTCTAGGTATTGTACCAAATGGCGTCAATAGAAAATGTCTTTGGTCTAACAATGTGATATTTAATTAGTTTATGTTAATTGCCTACATTTCAGAAACAAATGGCTTGATTTCTTTATTCAATGAATGAATGAATGACTTGGCCTTCTGCTATTCCTCCACTGCCCAGTGTCCTTTTCCCTATAAACCCAGGGAATGCTCTAGACCTGTCTGGGAGGTAAACATGGTGATAGAAGGGGGTGAGGAGAGCCACAGATACAGCTGGCAGCCTTGCTGCTGCCAGAAGTCCACGACATCCTGGCTGAGGAGGTAGAAAGCCTCCGCCAAAGAGGTGGAGAAGCCTTTTCCATTGAGGGGAAGGGATTGTGGACTTCCACCTTTCTACCACATTCTCTGCTGCTCTTGCAGCAGGGTGGGAAGGCTGGTGGGCTGGGAAGGCTCTACAGCTGGTGGGAAGGCTAAGGCATCTCTAGGCTCCCGGGCTTTGAGTGCTACAGAACAGTGAGGCTGAAGGCCAACTGAGTTATTTGGTGCATCCATCTACAGGATTGTCTCCTTGGAGGTCACAGTTCTTGTGTCTTTCCAAAGGTAAAGGTTTAATTTTCTGTTCCAGTGAGCTAAATGGTGAGTTGAATTTATAAAGCACCGGTGTACATGGTTGTGTGGTGGTGTTCAGATCCTGGTTCGTGTCCGAGTCTTGGTTTGGATGCCAGGAGAGCTCAGTACATACTGAGGCATACATTGTGTATGAGGCCTGAGATCTGGCCCCAAGCAATACCTGAAGCATTTCAACTTTTGTGCCTTCTCCCCGTGCCCATCTCAGACTTTTCCACTTGGATTAGCTATCTCAGATCACAGGCTGTAATGTTGTCACCGTACTCAGTCACAAACTCTTCCTTGTTCATGTTTCTCTTTAATGGGATACTTGTTTCCATTTGGCAGGTTTCTTGCTTTCCTTCAAATATTTTTTCCCTTGTCTATCATTATTTTACTGATATTTCCCACATTTTTCCTCTTTGATTTCCTGCCTCATTGTTTGTAACTATGTCAACTGTATAGCTTTCTTCTTTCAGCCTTTTGTCCTTTTACTGTGAAACATACTGCCTCAAACACACCTCCTGTTTTCAGCACGATCTCTTGTAAAACAGCTCACAGACCTGCAAGGTATCTGATGAAGAACAGCTCTTCCCTCTGTGCCCTTGCTCTTGCCCTTTCACTTGAATCTTGGAACAGAACACTGAAAGTCTGATCTGGAATTGCAGATCCCAACTCAGTACATCCAGTACTTGAAACAAAAACAAACTATCACAGTGGGATGTAGAAGCTGTGCATGATTATTTATTGATGATTGTTGGTTACAGGAATTAAAACAGCAGGGAGCTCAGATTTTGATCAGAAACCAAGTGATTTTTCTGTACAATTTTTATTGTAAAATGTGAACATAATATAAACCCATCGTGCTCGTGCTGTTAAGTGTTAAGCTCTGGCATGACCTGCTGTATGAACAGTGCATGTTCCTGTTACATGACTATGTAGCTCTGTATACACAAGCATTGATAGAGGCTTGGACCTGTTACACAGCAGTTTATACATACAGGTATATATATGAGCTATCACAAACACTTCATGTCCGTGCTCAAGTGTACCAAAGACCCAGCACAATGATTTCACAGAATCACAAGGGTTGGAAGGGACCTCGAAAGATCATCTAGTCCAACCTGAGCACATCACTCAGGAACACGTCCAGTCGGGTTTTGAATGTCTCCAGAGAAGGAGACAGAGTTCTGAGCCAGGACAGCCTTTCTGTGAGCTTCCAGCACCAGAGGTGTTGCACAGAGGGTCACTTCACATGTTCCTGTAGCATTCATGTGTTCCCCTCGCAGTGAGCGAAGTCCGTGTGGTTTGTTTTGGCTTTTTGGAAGTGCTTTTCAATTGCAGCAGTACAAGATTGCCAGACTGGCAGTGACTTCTAGGTCTTTATGTGCTACAGATACAATTTATTTGCTTTTAGTTTTTGTAACATCACCAACTGCTAAGGCAATTGATGTTTAATATGTTTCTAAATAAGTAAAACTAAAGTATAAATAAATAATGCCTGGTTTATTAGTCCAGGTGTTTTCAGCTTTGCTGAAAGTGGCTTGATGACAGCCACCAGTACTAGCAGTGGAAAAACCCCTGATTTCTCAGCAATTATTATCATTACAATAAACCGTAATTGAAAGATTACAAAATTGATTCTTTTAAAAATTAATGTTGCATGAGTGAGCAGGCTCGGTGGCATTCAGATTTTTTTTCAGTGTTACTTGGAAGGAAAATGGCTTGTTTATTTCCTGGCAGAAAACTGCTGATTTTGAAACAATCACATTAGAAAAACAGTCCCAGAGGGTTACAGGAGACAACAGACCTATGTCATTATGCTTTACCCTTTCCTGATGGGTTCGGAGAAGAGCCAGAAACAAAAGAAAGTTACATTCATTATTAAGAGAGCCTTGGGAAAATCTGTTTGGCCAAGCAATTTTGCATGAAACGAGTGAGGAAATATTTGACTGCAAAGAACATAAACTCCTTCCATCAATATGCAATTTTCTGGATCCATTTGTCCAAATGATTATTAAGAAGAGTTTATAAATTTGCAGTGCTTTACAGCTTCAAAGGGCTGTGAAAGCATTAACTAGTTAAATGGATGGAAGTGCTTTTTAAATAAATAAATAAATAAAAAGACCAAAGTCAGTTGTATGACAGTTTAAAGTGCAAAGTATTGAAAACAGCAGGAAACCTGAGGGCCTGGAATAGCAATCATACAGTACCATCCGCCCCAATCAGGAAAGTGGAAACCACAAATTTATCTTTGATGATTTCCTGTAAATATGCCCTTTGAGGACAGATTGCCATGCCCAGTCTTGTGAAAAATGCTCAGAGTTACATCTCTTCTCACCACAACATATGGATCTCAGCAAGCCTTGCTTCTCCATTTCCTAAGTCATTCCTCAGGTGGAAAAGTCTGAGCAGAAAAGTAGTGAAATATTGTTACCAAAATCCTGGTTAGCGTCCTTCAAACCTGGTCACTTTGACTAGAAAACAACTTTCTGAGGGTTGTTTTCTTCCGTAAGGTCTGCCCAGTGTTCCAGACCTTCTGCTGTCCTAGTGGAAATGATTTTATTGATGTTTTCATTCACTTCAGAATATACCATGTCTCACTTTTGCCTGGGATGCAGCAGTATAGATAGCTTTGCTCCCCACTCTGCTGGGTGGGGGGAGTGTGTGCTAAGTGCTGGGGAAGGTATGTTTGGGTCTCTGTCTGAGTGCCCCCAGCCGCACGCTCTGTGAAACACTGTGTCTGCTCAGTGATCCTGTTAGCAGGATGGCTGTTCTGGGTTTTAGGGGTGGCTAGTGCAGACATGGGGGTCTGGTCTTTCTTCCTCCTTACCTCTTTCTAACACTTTGCCTCTTCTGATGTTGTGCTGTTGGGTCTGAAGTTCTGGGATCTGGGCTGCAGCTGGCGGTGTTGCATCTTGGTAGCTTGGGGTTTCCAGTCAGTGCCATGTTCCACGTTCATAAGACATAAACATCAAAGGAGCCCAAGAAATTAAGATCAGCTGTGTCTTATTCTTTTCCCATATATATCCTGAAGAGAGCCCATGCTATTCCATTGTAAAGCTGAAATGGTGTTTATGCACCATTTCACATTGTTTTCACATAGCTTGCAGTCCCTGAAGAAATTTTCTGTGCTTGAATTTACAGTAGACATATAATCTTCCACATTTTGTATATATGTGCTTACTTGATAACATCCTCCTACTGCCCTTATGCAATGTTTTAGTAAACAGAAGGACAGTTCCCAAGCCCATCTTTCCTCCCAAGATTGAAGTCAGTGTTCTTCTTCCAGTTAGATTTCATGAATAATACTTAGCATAGCATGATGCATATCATGCACAGACCTTAAAGCGCTGCAGGATGTTAAATCAGCTTTAATTTTCTCATTTTTCTGATTGTAAAACTCATGCAGGGAATCACTTGCCAAGTTGTGCACAGGTATCATCCTGCAAGCCTATGGCAGAGCTAGGAAGATAGCCTTCAGTCAGGGTTCCCAAATGGCCCCTGACGCACTGCCCTGACATTCAGCAAGCACAAGGGTATATGCTTCTCTAGGTAAGTTAATGCTTACTTGGAAGGAAGTCCTGGATGACCAAGTGATGATCAAATCCATATCAAGTGCATTTTTATAAAGAGGCAGCTGTGGAACTTCTAAGTGAATTCACTAGAAATTGCACGTTTCCTAAAATTCTGTGTGACTAGACCCAGGTCTTGTGTCTTGGTCTCTGAGCAAAGAGAGGCTTCTATTGCTCTGCTGAGCCTTGTTTAAAGATCCCACTTTGCAGGAGGGGATGGGTGATCATTGGGTTTGGGAGGGAATCTTACAAGACATGTTGGAGCTCTCCACATCTAAGCAGTTGCATTCCTGCCGCTTTCCAGCAGTCAGCACTGCCCATCAAAGAAAATTGCTAAATAGCTCTGCTACATCATTCTTCATTTGCATTAGAAATGGCTCTAAGCAATAACAGGATTACAGCCAAAAAGTGCCAGCACTTTATCATTCATTTATTTGATTTAATATATAGAGGTACCTATTTGAAACAGCATTTACTTTTCTTGAGCTCATCATAAAACCCGCTCTGAATGGAAGTGTTTAAGGTAATGACGACTCCGATTAATTCCCTTAGAACAGCATGACTGGAATCAGATACACTATTTCTCTTTTCATTAGGCATTTCTGAGCGGCTATGAGTGATCTTATAGCATGAGAGGAATGAAATTAGCTGAAGAAAACCTGATGAAAATAGTCCACAATATGCTGCTATTCTTCTTACTCAACGTGGTAAACCGTGAGCTCAGACGCCTTTGCAGTGGCATCCAGATAGCGCTGATAGAACCCGATGCGAACTTTCGTTTCAGGAAAGGTGGAAAAGCCATGCTTGCTGCGTGCTGCAGCTTTCCCTTCACCTGCACTGCGAACTGAACAGCGTAACAGCTTTCTCAGCCAGCCATTACCACCTCCTGCCCCTCCCCTCTGCCACCAAATCCCTGTAAATCCAAGCCTGGTCTGAACAGCAGGTCTTTAATCTGATTTCCAGCGTGCACATCCCCCACCAAAGTCAGGAGATCAAAGGTTGTGTTGCTCTTTTGTCACAGACAGGATTGCTACATGGGTGCTGCATCAGGAGCTGGTTTCTCTCTTCAAAGTGAGGAAGATGTTTCTATTAGTTCTAGGAAACGTGGGAGCTGACAGCTAAGTTTTGCCAGTCTTTTATTCCTGTTTACATTTCTTGATCATTAGTAACCATTGTTTATAACCAGTGGACATGGCACAAATACAGGGAAAAATATTTTCCAAAGCCCCTCCTTGACCAAACAGCCTATATTGCATCTGAAAATGAAACAGTTCCCAGAATAATTTAGGCATCTTTGATGTTTTTTATTATCTTTTTTTTTTTCCCCTGAAGTATCTGGAATTCCCATGAAATACCTAGAAAGCAGATTTGGGAGCAATACTGTAGGATGTTTTCATTAGTGGAAGAAGAGATTTTTCTGGTAACTTTTGTCTAAATCTCTTGTGCTGGTTTTCCTAAACATGGTTATGAAGTCCTGCATGAAGATACTTGCTGGTGTTGCAGTTGTAGAATTACAAAATGCTAGTAGTAGTAAATAAAAAAAGGATATGCTAGGAATATACTGAAGTTTGAGGTTTTGCAGTGTATCCTGTCCATGTCTAAAAGTAATGTACTCCAATATCACAGCAGAATGTTGCATTTAAATGTCTAGATACTATATTTTAAGCAGAAAACGTTGTTTCTAATGTCCTGGTCTCTCTGCCCATACATTCCCTTTCAGGCTTTCACAGAGTGTACTTTGAGAGGCATGATAATTTTGTGATATGAACATTCCTGCTTTCTGCAAAGACAGACAATTCATCCTGCGTGCAATCGGCCATCCACTAATAATGGCTTTCTGTCCCTGTGAACTGGGGTTAGGTCTCTGATCTGCTTTGGCAAGTTGTATCCTTCTTGCTCTGAAAATCTTAGCTTGTGGGTAAATAGCTGGAATAATTTGAGTGCCCATGAAAGTGACAGACTAATGTCATACACCAGAACCTGTAAAACCTTTCCGGTTCTATGAATTTGCATCAGACCCAATTCACTGTAACCCTGCTGTCCCAGGCTTTGGCTTGTCTCCTGAGCAAAGATTGCTGGGCCAACTAATGGCAACTGGTCTTTTACTGTGTATGTGAAGCCCTGCCATGGACTGGTGAAACTATGAGGTTACACCAGTTTGTCTAATCTAGATTTGACCTTGCGTCTCTGAGGTAAACAACAGGTATAATAAATCAGCGTAAAGGTTTACTGTTTCATAGTCTTTTTAAACATTGAGGAAATCTGCAGTAGCAATGTATACAGTTCAGTCATTTCTTTAAAAGTGAAAGACTCCAAAGTATGGCTCAGTCTCTGATGTGCAAAAGCAATGAATTGACAGGAGTGGGTAGGAAGGCAGCGTAATACGCAGAATCTCAGTTGAAAAACTTCTGAGAAAATGCTGTCTAAAGTCAAAGCTACAAAGTGCATGTTTTTCTACTGAGGACCAAACCTCCTGGTTTCAAATTAAAGCCTCACATAAAAGTTATATCTGTTGTGTCTAACATGCAGTAATTGATTCTTCTAATTCCTAGAGGAGCCCTCTCTGTTTAAAGTACAATTGAACTCCAAAGTACCTTACAGTGTTGCAGTTTAAGAAGCTGTATCAGCCTAGCACTGAGCAGTACCAAGTGTGCTGCAGATGCATGCTGAAGTTTAGACCCCTTTCACTTCTTTGTTTCATGCCCTTTGGATGCTGAGAAGACTGATCAGCAGCCTTTCCCACCTTGTGCTTAATAGATGCTTTCATTTCTTATGTTCCTGTGCATGGCAGCAGAACAGGAGAATTCAAAATGGTATGGTTTGCTTTCAGACTGGCTTATGGGTTGGTTTTTCTTTCCTTCTTTCTTGTCTGATTCCTTGAAAAATTGCCTGTAGTCACCCGTGTAATATCAAGGCTAATGCAGTAGCTTGATTTTCACTGTTGTTTGAATAATTTTCAGGAAAATGTTAAAATTGTGTTTGACCATTACCTTATCTATCAGAGGAAAGTTTATCTATAAACCTCTGTGTGGAAGATTGTATGAAGACAAGTTGTTTCTCATCATGTGATCTGCACCATTATAGATTATAGAAGTACTGGCCCTACAGAATCAGTTTTTAACACTATTAGTGCCCACAACTTTAGTCGTCAGTTCTACCAAAGAGTCTGGCTGTAACTAACAAACTGTATGTATCTGTATTTGTAATGACTGTCTTAATAGTTTCACATATCGGTTCAGTAAAACATCTTCCACTCAGGGGACACATTTGGGCAGGAATATCTCAGTGACATCCTTGCCATTCCCATTACCATCACTACACACTCAGAGCAATATGTGTTTTAAAAATTGATTGAGTGTGTATTTACAACATAGATCATGAGACATGTTTTTTTAATGGTGAGAAACTCCCACTGATGCATTCTGTGATCTGTAGCATTGATTTGGATTCTTTGATTTTAGTGCTACAGAGTAGTAGTCATAAAACTTTTAGACCCTTAATGTCATCGGGTGCAGCTTCTTGACACAGAAAGCTAATGTAAAAGGAGATAGCTACTGCAGGGAAGAGCTCCCAACCCAGTGAAAACCAAAGGCTTGCATTAAACATAGTTAACTGACTGAATTTGTATTCTTAACATGTTAAATATAAAATATAGAGAACTTCATTGAAATGACGTAAGGTTGAGATTTAATCCCTACTGCAGGTAGACTTGCAGTGGGTTGCTATGGCAGTGTGGAGGACAGGTATTTGGTTTAGGTAGTTCCCTCCCCTCCCTTTCGGCAGTTTTCAGTAAGCATCTCGGAAAAGCATTTTGCTGAAAGATTTGTCTAAAGAAAATTTTCTGCCCCTTCTCTGTTCTCTCTGTTGTCTAAAGAGACTCTGGATACCTGACCTAGACATGTAACTCTTCATTAGCAAAGGAAGCTGAGGTAAATAGTGGATAAGTGTCTTCTGGTTATGCGTTGGATCTTCTAACAGGTGTGTGTGGTTATTTAGCATGCTGTTGTACTTAGTTCAAAGTTTTGGTAAAGATGTGACAGAGGTGGTGTCTTTTCTGTTCTTAGCACTGCAGAAGGTTTGTCTGCTATGCCATACTTTTTTCAGTCTGGTTGTCATCCTGGTTTTTAAGAATTACTTATTTCTGGCAACATAAACCTGGGTCTGAAGATGAATTCTACCCTGGAACAAAGGAAAAAATGACATGGAACACGAGTGAGAGAGGTATCAAAAAAAAAAAAGTAGGAGTTTGGCAAATAGTAACCATTAAGTATTTTCCCATGGGAGTGGTTATAGTTAACAATATCAGGAAGCGTTTAATTGTTATACAGAAGTCCTACAAACATCCTAGATGTATTAGAGTTCACTTGTATATAGAAAAGTCTTGACATATCTCACTGCAGTGAGATTACTGTCCAAAATTATCTGGAATTTTTCCAGAGCAAAAATTGAGCTTAGAAATGGCTGAAATTGCTTTGTTCTAGTTCTGTAGAGATTAAACTCTGCTGGGACATTCAAACCAACAGTACTGTGGGCAACAGTATGATGGGTACACTGTATGATGAGTATGATGGCCACACTGTATGAGTACAGTTGGCACTTTTAGCTGAGTGCCTTTTTCTTCTGAAATTCATTCCTCCCATTGGCACAAGGGCATTTGGACTTCTCAGTTCTTAGAGCATTGGTTGGACACAGACTATTTTTCACTAAATTTGCATTTTCTTTTTTTAAGAGAAGAGGGGAAAGCTAATTGTGTTTGATTAGGGGAATGCCTTTTCTTTCTAAGAGGCAGACTGAGAAGTGCGTGTTTGTTTAGGAACTCACACTCTAAGCCTTTAGTACGCCAGTAGGTTGTTAATTTGACAACCTGAGCGTGGACGGAGCTTGCTTTCTTTGTAGCACATTCTCTCCTGACCTTATAATCTTACCCCACGGGACCTATAGAGCTGTAGCTGAGTCAGACTTGTCTGCAGACTGTTGCGTGACTCTACCTAACACTTGTTGTTACCTGTTCCCCCATGGGATGTGGGACCAAGGGCAGAGCAGTGAACCCACTGAGGGGCATGAGGGGAAAGAAACTCACTTCACAAAGGAGTAAGATTCCTTAAGCTGATGTCTGACTGTGTTTACAGTGCCTGTTCAGACCAATGTCTCTGTGACTAACCTTTTGTGGTGTCCGCTGTCCAGGAGTGAATTAACTTTCCCATCTGTCATGAGCAGATTTCAGCTCTGAATGTTACTATTCCAAATGTTTCCTACTGCTCACCAGCGCTAAAGCTGTGAACAGGAGTGCGCCTGCCGGCCAGGCCGGGGGCTCAGGAAAGGCTTGAGGTAAATCCTCGTGACATTGCTGCCTTCTCTGCACGTGGGCCCAGGTCCCGCCACCTCCCACCCCTTACAGCACAGAGCCCTTGCTGGGTTGTAGCAGCCCAGCGGATGGCAGCTGCCCCACAACAGTTGGGGAAACAAATCTCTGTCACCTTCCTGTGCTTTTGGGAGCATCAGGTGTTGCTTTAGTGGTAGGACAGTTGAATGGAGGGGATCCAGCTCTAGCAGGCTGTCTTTCATTGTTCCAGCTGTTCACAGCTGCTCTACAGCTCATTGAAAAGGCATTTACTCCCCTCATGTGAATAACCTTGAGGGATCAGAAAGTCAATTGTGTAAAGCACAACTACAGCCAGAGCAAGGTAAGTATCCAGGAGCCACTGCAAGGACGCTGACATTGAGAAGAGCTGCTTGGTGGTGTTTTAAGGACTGGCAGGTAGCTGCAACAACTCAGGAGAGTGTAGAGCTGGTGAGAGGGGTGTACAGGTTACCTAGCACACAACTATTAGGATTTTAAATGCTCTGTTTGCACCCCCTTCCCAGAGCAATACTGAGCATACATTTCCCCTAGTTTTTAGTCTGTCAGTTCATCTGTGAATGGAGCAAACATTACTTTAATTGTAGTTCATTAGTTCCATCTGGTGCCAGGGTGAGGAATGGAGACCTGTTCTTACCTTACAAAACATTATATACCTTCCCTGCCAAACTGCTTTACTGAATAGTAGTTAAAGCCTGAGGCTAACTCTAAATGTGAAGATTCGGAATTGGTTCTCCGTTGGTCTTCCCACAGATGCACACTTGGCCCCCTAGATCTCGTCACTGTATAAAGAAATTAAGACCAACAGTATTTTATTTAAAGCAGTAGTACACCATATGCAAGGCCAGAGATGCTCTGTGTGATACCCACAAAAATGGGTATCTGTCTGCTTTTTTTCATTCCCTTTAATCAATAAAAATATGATTTCCCCCTAGTACAAAGGAAATTGAATTTTCCCATAGCAGGGGAAAACAAATGCCCTTCAGTATTGCTGTCAGTGAATTGGGGCACCAGATGTCTTTTAAACAGGTCCAGCATATTGTCTCTCCATGTCCAAGTCACTCTTTCATGCTTCTATTTATTGTAGGCAATTATGCTTTGACCCAAAGATATAATCCTAGTGGAATTAAAAATCATGTGCCCTCTTTGTGTAAAAAAGCTGAGTCTGATTTTATGGAAAAGAAGTGTAGAGAATGAATCTAATGGGAAATTAGGCAGTAGTATTTGATGACTGTAAATGTATTTATTTATAACAGCTAATCTTGGTGGAAATGAAGAAATAAGATGAAATAATTAACTTTACTATTTATAAAAGAGTCTCTTTTATCCACTGTGAAATGCAGCCACCTCTGGGATGAAATGCAATGGCTGCTAAACAGCATATAGATGTTTAAGAATGAAAGGAAAGAACAAATATGCATTTGACACAGTGGGGAAAATGCGGCATGGAAGGAAAACATTTTCATGAAAATGTTGCCCCTTTTTGTTGAAAATGTGTTTTTAACTGGCTCTTGTAATTATTCAAACTGGAATTTGGTCATAAAAGTAAAATGTCTCTGGCCTTGCAAGATGCACTCTGACATTTTTAATAGCTTCAATACAGAAAAAGCACTTACTTTACAGTAAGAAAGAATACTTCCTCTCTGAAAGATAAAGGACTTCATTTTCCTCTCTACAAAGACCAGTTTTACTGATGATTTCACTGGAGTTATTGCAGACTTTGAATAGTGCAAGTGCAGGCGGAATCGCGGCCATCGCTCCAGCAGCACCAGGACAGAGGTAAGAGTGCTGCCTACCGAATTAACCGCCCTTTTCATAAACCCAGGGAATGAAGGAGTAATAAAGAGGTTGGCTGGCTGTTGATGAATTCTCTGACCGCGTGCAGTGTATCCTGGAGCTCTAGTTAAACCTTTATATATCTCAAGAGAGAGAGTGAGTGAATGATATTGTAAAGAGCACTTTGCCAAATAAAATAGAAAGATCCGTGGGATTGTTGCACTATTACAAATGTCAGCACACAATTAGGAGTCAGTTTATATATATAAAATGTTTTACTGAGCTTCTTGAGTGAAGTTTACAATTTATAACAGGACACCTATTGAAAGATAAACTGCCATATGATACATGTACTCAAAAATACCTCTGCTTAAATTAGATCACTAAATTTAAATACAATATATGCTATTTCACATATGACTATTACCCTCAAATCAATCCTCATTCAGCCAGTATTATTTAACTTACGTGGTAACTGAAAGTTGGAGGGAGATTGAGTCTTGATAAATTGAAAAAAGGCAGCAAAGTGATTTTAGTATCCTAGCATCCTTGATTAAATGTGTGAAGCTAACTATGAAAATAATCTGCAAGGAGAGGTGTTGTGATAGCGGTCACATTGTGTCATCGATTTGTATTAAATGCTAGGGAAGAGAGAGAGAGACAACTTTGAAGATTTGCTTTTCATTACGGTACGAATTGATGTTCAGCTACTAAAATGAAATAGGTTTGCATAAGAGTTACGACTGTCAAAAATCATTTGGAATTTCATTCTGTGCAGAGAAATTAAAATTTTGAGTGATTATGTGAAAGACTCTCTTCTGAAGCAAGATTATAAAACCAGAGCTTTCCCTTGTTACTGGATCTTTAGATTAGGTGAAATTCTTACTGTTTGTTTTATCTCATCTCCAATGCTTTTTAAGTGACTTGCTGAATTAATATCCTATTACGTTCAAGAAACTATGGTGATGGAACAGTATGCTTCAGATTTTAGCTGCATGTAAAGATATTCAAAGTTATAGGTCATAGAGCTAATGTAAGTCAGCCATCTGGGTGTATACATACAAGAGATAGTTTATAAAAGCAGTGTACACTGGGGAGATGCACCATTAATTACATATTGCAGTACAGTCTGATCTGATATCAGCAGCAGAACACTCGAAATTAGAGTCACAGAATCACAGAATGGTTTGGGTTGGAAGGGACCACAAGGATCATCAGTTCCAACCCCCCTGCCATGGGCAGGGACACCCTACACTAGACCAGGTTGCCCAGAGCCCCATCCAACCTGGCCTTGAACACTGCCAGGGATGGGGCATCCACAGCTTCTCTGGGCAACCTGTTCCACTGCCTCACCACCGTCATCATAAAAAATTTCTTCCTCATCAGAATTTCTTGATATTTTTCATTCATTTCCAGAACAATCAACCACTCAAACCACTCAGTTTTGGAAGATATAGTGACACTGGAAAAGAACTGAGTTTTACAGCATGCTTTCAACATCCTGGGTTCAACTAAAATGAAAGAATATTTTCTGAAACCATAATACTTGTCCTTTGAGCTAGTATCTGTAGATGAACATGTATGATTCCCATTGGCATAAATTTCCCAGATAAGCTTAACTAAATCTTGGAAAGCAGAGCAATTTTGAGGGGTCTCAAAGTTATGACTGTTAGATTTCCACAGCTACAGTATTTTACAGCATTTGGGTATTGCTCAGTGGTTACTGTAGGAGTTATGGGCCTATTATTATATCTGTATTCTAGAAATAGAGAATCTGGCCATACTGCTTTATCCTCTTAGAACAATCAGACAGGTGAATTCACTGCAAGGTCGTAATGGATGCTGTAAGTGTGGATCTGAATAACCTGATCAGTGAAGAGCTGTCAAGACAGTGATGCACCATAGAAAATGCCTAGGTAAGCTTTTGTGCATTTAAAGCTTTTAGCCTGATTTTGCACTGTTTGCAGCTATCATCTGTTTTAAAAGAAGCAATAAAACAACAAAATTACCCACTTGATGACAGAATCAAATATTGGTTTACATGTATATAATCAGATGTGGAGATAAAAGCACAAAATGTGTGCACTCTTGAATGAATGCCCACTGAAATAAATGCACTTGTGGTTTCTTTTCAGAAAGGGTTTCCAGACCTGTAGTAACAAGCCTTACATTTTTTCACTGGCATGCAAGGTCACAGCTTTGGTCAGCTGACTTACCTTCAAGTCCCAAAGCATGTTGATTTTCTTGCTTTTGAACTTCAGCTCTTTGGTGCAGTGAAACAGTACTGTTGGAAAAAACAGCAGATGCTGCAAGAAGGTGTCTCTTTGGAAATGGCACACGTGCTCATCATCATATCTGCAATGACACATACCGTGGAGCTTCTCCTCTGAGTCCCTGTGTAGATTCTGGGCCAGGAACAGGAGTTTGTTTGAGGTGTCAGTAAGAGTCTTAATGCCATCATTTCCAGATGTTCAAGGCTGGAGTTGAGCCTCCCAAGATGATGACATTTCAGAAGGATAAACATGGAATTCTATTAATTTGTGTTCTTGTTCTTGGGCATCCAGAGTTTATGCTTTCCAGCTGTTCTCTGAAATTATGATGGCTAGAAAATTTGTTCTGTTATAGCAAAAGTTGCATCTCCCATCAAGTTAATTGATTCCAGAGAGCAGGGCTCAAACAATGGTAGATGTTGAAAAGCTTACAATAAAATTGTGAAATCTCACACCCCTAGGGTCTTGCCATCTAAGCAAAAGATGTTTGGATCAAGTTTTCCTGTATTTATGTGGATGGTTTACTGCACTGTAGAGAATAAGACATCTTGGAAAATGGTCTTGCTACATTTTTAATGTAACAACCCATATTTGATTAACTTTCCTTTTTTCTCTGCCGAGTCATTTGAGTTAAGGTTACTGCTGGTTTTTGCCCTGGACTCTCAGCAGGGGCAATGAGTGAGGCAGGCACAGGCCTGTTGAGAGATCCTTGAACTGTGCCAAAGGTTCAACTCCCCATGCTCTTCAGGCATGACTATTCTAATAAATTTGCATTTCCTCCCCCAAGCTCACATCCCTTATATTTTAATTGTAGCCTCTTGCACGATTTGCTTTATTGGCTTGCAGGCAATGTCGTGTCCTGTGAGGCTGGGGAAGGTGTTACAAAGACAATATAGCAAAGCGGAACGCACCAATCTGAACAGTGCAAACTTCCTTGGACAAAAAATGGGCTTTTAATAGCTCCAACAGCACGGTGCCCTCTCCACTCTGCCACACCAGTTACTAGTGATAATATATTATGGAAGAGACTGATAAATTTGTTACAGAGCTCAGCCATCAATACATTTCACCAGTAGTAGCTTCTTTCCTTTTATCAGCTCAACTGTGTTTAATAGCTTTGTACTCAGATGACAATTTAAGTGATACTAGACCATTACTTTTGGATTATGATCCAGGGACCTGATGAAGGAGAAGCTAATGTGTTAAACCTTAGGAAGGGCAAATGCATACATGAATGCAGTCAAAAATACACTACTGAGTCAGCTCCTGATGACAAAAGTAACCATAAACAGACATGAAACAGACCATAGTACTTTTCACAGACTTTGCTAAGTAAAATGTAGAGGCTTGTATGAGAGGCTTTTAAAAATTCCTCCTATTTTCTGGAAATCTTCAGATGCTCACTCTGGGACTGCACTGCTGAGATACTGAATTGGCAGCGTCACTTTGGCATTACTGGGGAAGCTTAGGGTAACTTTCCTTCCATACCTACCTTCCAGGATGAATTGGTCCTTTCTGATGACACAAGAGACCAGGTGCAACTGAAAACCAACCTCACATCTCAGTGGCTTCCAGTGCTCGTATTGACATTATGACACTTGAATTTCAGTTAAGATAACCCACTGTAATTTTTATGTGTCTGCTTACAGCAAGATACCTAAAAGGGCTGTCTGAAGTTAGCATCTTAAGTCTTGATAGAGAAATCTAAAACATACCCCAGTTTTTCAAAGTATACACGCAGCAGTTCTAGTATTTTAAAAACAAGATTATTTTTTCCTTTCGGTGTCATTCAAAAATAAGATGAAAATTAGGATGATAATTCTACAGTAGAATGCATTGATTACCCGTGCCTGGTGCTGGGTACAGAGCAGAAATACACTTTCAAACATCCAAGCAATTAATTTAGAGATAACGTTTATTGATTGTGTAAAAAGTTCCAACAGGTCGATCTAGAATGTGTCACCCGAAGATGCATTCTTATAAATACAATCGTGAGCTTTGCACTGGATGTGCACTGAATGTAATGTCTTCTGAGTGATCCCAGTTGCATTATTTATGTATCAAGTCACCTTAGATTTCACAAAGATATTTTCCCTGGAGGACCCTCACCACCGTCAATAAAAGCATGGCAAATAAAAGCACGGCAAAGATAGCCTTTGATAGGGTGACACGATGGGGAGATTGCTAGAGGTTTCTTTCTTCTCCTGTGTAGCTCTTTCATCTCCAGCTACAGGTTATCTGGGCCCCTCTCCTTACACAGGTTGGCACCGTTCTCCCCTGGCTGTTGCCTCTCTGGAGTAATCTTCACCTTTATGCCTGTCAGACATGATTTAGAGAAGGATGAATGGAACTGTGGTACAAAGAGATGACATGCAAATACCAGTTGAAGAAGTCTTGAGGCACCGACTGATGGTGTTGGAGAGTTGCCATTCTAAGTGTGCATTCACTGCACCTGAAACTCGAGATTTTCTGTTATCCCCCCGAGGTGACTGTTCTGCAGCAGGCAGTGCCACTGCAGAATTGTGGTCAGGAGTTCTTCAGAAAAGTCAGGTTTAGATTTCAACCCTTCCCTCCCAAAAGTATTCCTGAGAGTTTGAATGCGGATGTTTATTTCCCTTCCTTCTTTTATAGCTAGCTGCATTCCTATACTGAAGAATATCTAGTTTTGGGGAAATCCATGTTGAGTGCAGCCCTTCTTGTTAGACTCTAGATGCACAGCTGAGAGTAAAGTAACAGCATTAATCCCCACAATGAAAATGTATTTTGGGACGTTAGCGCACATATGGTGAGGATTTTTTTAACCTACATTACTGTATGTAACTTTGTGGCTTAATTAATCAATTAGGATTAGTACGGTTTGTAATCAAGTCCAAGAGTGATTGATGCATGCCGTATTAATTGCAACATTCACATGAAGCATGTCATCTACACAGTCATTTTACAGCTGAATTTCACATTGGGTTGCTCATAAGCACTTAATGGCAGGAATATTTTAGACTTGCAATCAGGGAAATTGTATTGCACAATATGCTTTATATGTTGTACACCCTGCTTAGATAATAACTCCTCCATCACTGATGTATCCTCTTGCTCCTCCCTCCTGGTTCAGTAGTTGGCAAAGTAGTCCATTTTCAAAGGCTTTCCTTTGCTGCGGATCAAGAGGTATAATTAAATTGTATCCCAGTAGTGAAGGATTCTAATGATGATGAGTCAAAACTAATTGTATTGATTTGTTTATTACTGGCTTAGGAAGCTCATCAAACAAATGGACTGAAACTATTTCCATATTCTTATCTGTTTGGTAAATGAGAAACAAATAACACTTCCATATGTCTGTTGCATGGTGTCATGGCATTAATACTAATTCTGAAGATAGACTCAAGCGCAGGAAGGGAGATTATAACCGGTACAATGTTTCTATAGCTAAGAAATGCCACTTTTTTTTCCACATTTGTGTCTTGGGATAAGCAAAATGAAGTTATTTTCTTTCTTTTTTGATATAAATGTTATTACTAATGAAGATTTGCTGACTGCCAGCGCTGGAGAGCAGCAGGCTATGCCCAGAAAGTGTAAAAGAGTGGGGCAAAAGAAAGGAGACTGGTATTATGTTCTTGCCTCCATTCATGTTTATTCCTTGGCCTCTGTATTAAACAAAGCTGGATGAATAATGTGAACTAAAAACTTCTATGAATATTCATTTTAATTTTTAAATTAATTTCCTTCACACACTCACATTAACGCTGCAAACAATCAAACAGTCACATCTGGTATAAACATTTGCAGAAAGTAAATTTTGCTATTTCATGTATGAGTTTTTGTAGGAACAGGGTTTTAATTCTGAATGTGCAAAAATTCATGCTAAAGCTCATCCCGTTGTGGGCCTGACAGAAGTTTCTCTGATCTGTATGAAAAAAAATCATTTTTGTTACATAACAACTTTAAAATGCTGGGCTTTTTATTACTAAATATTTGTGATAAATTCTTAGAGCAAAAGGCTGTCCAAGATCATTTAAACAGGTGCTGATCCAAAACTGTGGAAGCCAGCAGTGATCATTTGTTGGTTTGAATGTGGTTTTGATCAGTCTCCCCATGGATGCAGTTCAGAAAATCCAGACCTATTTAAAAGGACCAAGATTGGATTTGGGGGTCTGACTGTGTTGAGGCTGTGAGCGTGTGGATTCCTCCACACTGACATGTTGACTTGGGCCATGGTTTGCTCTTACAGTAATCCAAGAAAAGTGGCTGCCCTAATCAACTTAGAACGTGAATCCGCTTCCAGTGGAAGCAAAAGCAAGTCTTTTATTCTTAGCAGCTGGATAACGCTAGTGAAAACTGATATTTATACATGTGGAACCATCCCATTCATTTTCTGAAACACATCTAGTTTCCTCTTGCACTCAGCTGTGTGTTTTCAATTACAAATGTTCACCACATCTCACGTCTCTCATATGCTGTAGCGCATCACACATTGTGGCAACTTTTGTTCAACTAGCAGGTTTTGGTCCAAAGAGGATTCGATAAAGTTGGAGGGTGAATTACCCTGACATCCCTTGAGAAGCTGATCCTGTCAGCTTGGCAGAGCATTGCGCGAACTGCTACACTGCATATTATGTCTAGACTGTGGATAAGTTAATAACAGTAGAAGTAGAGCTAAAGGTAAAAGGAATTAGATGCCACAGTTGTTAAACTTTGACCTTTACGACGCTTTAACATCATAAAATATTTTAAAATAGCTACATTACAGCTGGGGTAGCACTCTTGTACAGAAAGCTACCTCTCAGTACAATGCACAGCATTTACATCAGCACCTCTCTTCATATTCCAATTTCTGTATGTAGCAGTTAAGGATTGGTAGCACTGCCTTCCTTCTGGTTAGGTTACCTGTGCAAACCTGCTGTTAGGGGTGGAATCTGGTG
Source organism: Psophia crepitans (assembly GCA_013399095.1). Classification (NCBI taxonomy): domain Eukaryota; kingdom Metazoa; phylum Chordata; class Aves; order Gruiformes; family Psophiidae; genus Psophia; species Psophia crepitans. The sequence continues at coordinate 1,156,274 of VWZZ01008380.1, read as the reverse complement.
TGCTGCGATGTGAAGAATCACATCCTGTCTGTTCTGCCTCTTGCCCTCCCATTGCACAGCCGCAGTGCTTTACAGGCTTCAATATCAGCCTCACAGACCCTGGAGCTGGTGGATGGAAGGGGCACTAGCTCTCCCATTTTGCAGATGAGGATACTGAGGCACCTTCTTTTTATCAGGCACAATCTCGGAATAAGCAAAAAGAGAACTGAAGATATTTAAACTCCTACTCAGAAACCTCCATTAGGAGATCTGGCTTTCTTGCTCCTTCTATATTCATTGGAGAGAAAACCTCTTTTCACAGCTATCCGAGTCCTTTCAAGAGTCATCGGAGAGAAATGATTAAAAATAGAGGCCTGCTTAGGGGCCCTGAGTTGCCTTGTGAAGTTCTCTGTCTTCAATGGCTGTAGAAAGCCTGGGGAAAAGCATCTCAATTAAGCTGTGTGAATATCAGCTCTCCCCGTGCTGTGTCTTGTTCTCTAATTATAAGGCAGCCTTTCTTCCCAATTTGTTGCGTTGTTATGCACGGGGAAGAAACACAGGTACCGGGGAACAAAAATTCAAACTCTAGAACTCTGATCTGAGCCTACCTGTTAACAAGTATCTCAAAGGTAAATGTTTTCTAGGGTCAGGATTTAGATTTGGCTCATTTTAAAGATCCAAGACCCTTTGCAAAATGCGAATGTTTCCTGGCTTAGATCTCATATGTTGCTGTCTTTCCTTGTCCAGCAGGGCTGAATAAGTACATACCGGTCTCTGGTTGTCAGATGCCACCACCCATAACATGTTGACATTCACAGAGGAAAAAAGGTGGTTTTTTGTGGCAACAATCACGGAGTGCTTTTTTCCCTAGCTGTCTGAAAACCTGCCATACATTTGCGTGCACACACTTATTTTGCTTAATATTTACAAAACTTGCAGAAGTTTTTGCATTTAAAATGGTAGGTGAATTGAAGGTCGTAAGAGCACTAATGAGCCAGTCCTGAAGGAGCCATTTCCATATGTCATGTCATATCACTGAAGTTTGAGTTCAAGGAAAAACGAGCTCTCAGCCTCTTAGTATGCAGACATTTGCACGTGCCCTCCAGTTGTTAATCTGTGCTCCAAAAGTCAGCTCCGTGGCTATTCCACCTATTAACAATACAAACTCTGAGAGTTCAATTTTTTCTTTCACCTTGCAACAGTGAAAATATAAATTATGAGGTTGGTCCCACAGGTACGAAGCATGTGCAATGAGCGAGCGAGTCCTAAAGCAATAGGAGAAGCTCTCAGCACCAGGAAGGGTGCAGCCAGCCCTTGCAGGATCAGATTTTCTGCACACTGTTAAAAAGATCTAGTATCATTTCATTTCAGAGCTATTAGAAGAACATAAAGTAAAAACTTCAAACCTTTGAATAACACATTTGGGTTTTTTGCTTTCACTGTTTTTATGCCTTTGCATTGCTTTCATGTCACACAGATGTGAGTGTTAAGAGTGCAAAGCAGTTCTCAGAAGTCTATGTGGCGATTCACTTTGCCCACTGTGCCTCAGAACAGAAGAAAGCTCCTGGCAGTGTCTCCTTGTAATACTGAGGAGCAAGAGAGAGAGAAGTTTGTCACCTGCCAAGGCTGTGTAGCAGAAACGACGGTCTCTGTGGTTCACTGGAGAGCTGCAGATATTCCAGGGAGAATCTATCCTGCAGAGCAGGCATCCCTGTGGCTAAGATATGAGCTTCTTACGGTGCTTTTTCCACAAACATTCTTGGGAAGAAAAATCTTGAAGATGGGGTTTATTATCAGCAAAGGCTTATCAGGGCTCCCGTTAGGTAAGGGACACTTTTACCTCCTATTGCACTTGCAGCAAAGTAAACAATCACCTGAATGCTTTTGAAAAATCCTATCTTTTGATGCTGGGATGTTTGTAAATATGCAAACAAAGAGGGATGAGAGTAGGAGCAGAAGTGACAAGGGATTTTGTTTACAAAGCTATTGACAAATACCTTTTGCTCTGTTTACTCACCTCTTCAGGAGAAAATAGATAATGCCAAGGATCTTTATGAAACCAACAGAAATTCTAATATAGAACCAAAGCCTGGAATTTTGTCTCTTAGGTTTCACTAAGATTGATATGCTGTTCATGAGGTAGTGGAGGAGACATGAGAAAGCAACCAAAAAAAAACCTGAACACAAGGGCAATTAGAGAAGGCAGACTGCTTTAAAGATTAGATTGGCCTGAAATATAAACCACTTCAAGTTCATGGAAACTTGTGAAATGAGAGACTCAAAAGCTAATATTTTTTTTCCATTCTTATTATCATAAAAATGAATTCTCAACTGTCCATATTATAGCTACTGTCAGTGGGAACAATTCAAATTGCTGTACCCTGCAGATGAAGAACCCAAATTTGCCTCTTCCTAAATATATCCCTATGGATAGCTCAGGAGCTGAATAGCCTCTGTGAGGCTCGCAGGTGCAGTGCACACAGCCACAGTCACTATACCACGACCAGCAATGTTTCAGCGTCCTAGAGCACCCATTCCCAGGGGGATCACTGTTACCGAGTCTTGATGCAAACGAGGTAGCGAGGTACATGAGGACGAGCCTGGTTTGGAGGTGACCTGTCCCCTTGCAAACCCAGAGGATTCGCCTGCTTTCAAGGCAGCCTGTGCAAAGTTGAAAACTCAATTTCCTAGTGAAGCAGCCAGTGATAATTCTTCCCGCATCTAGCTTTCACTGACTTTTTCTGCAAAAGAGCGAACACTAATGCTTCCTTTACCTTCCTGTCGCAGAGCAGAAATCTTGGCCTCAAGTCACAGCCACCTGGCTCTTTTCCTCTTTATTTTTGTTCTTACCCAGCCTTCTCCTGGCGATTATCCAGCTTTGCTGTTGTAGGTTGAATAATTCAGGTGGAATGAACTGTGAGTTGAAACAAGTAGACAGTGTTCCACCACTTGTCCACTTAAGTTATTCACAAATTGTCTTGAAATAGGACCTTTGCTCTGGATCAAATCATTACAGTGTTTCAGGTAGAGTTATCACCATGTAGTAAGCAGCTGTGTTCAGTTTCAAATACTCGGGCATGAAATACATTAACGTGTTTTCCTTACTGTATAACTGAACACGTATTCTTTAATTGTAAGTGCAATTTTGGCCTGACACTAATGACTTATGTTTTTGCACTCTTAACCTTTTTTTTGGATATTTCTCCAGTGCACTTCATATTATTAGCTGCTCCCATTAGTTCCACCTGCAGTTCCAGTTACCAAGTTCACATTAAGATGTTACGCATTTAAGTGTCATAGAGTCAATGTCTTACTTTCTAAAAATCTGAATTTCCCCCAAACTTCTATCAATAACATCCTTAAAATCCATTTGCAATGTAAATGACTCAAAGTATAATCCATCCTGCTGTGTTCCAGAACACTTCCTTCGTATTTAATTGCCACAGACACTTTAGTTACTAATTAAACTTTATTGTTTATGATGTTGCATTTCATTAGTAGTTGTGATAAAAAAATGCATGTTCCAGCGGATTTTTTGCATGTTAGTGCCACTAGGGGGGTAGAATTCAGAATTGATGAGAAAGAGTTAATCTCAGAAGTTTCAAGATTGCGCTCTTATAACCGTGTAGAGAAACTGCCCCACAAGCATGATCTTGAAAAAAGAGGGTACATGTTTGGAGTGTAGAGTCTTTCCCTTCTTGTGGGATGGAATAAATTAAAGTTTCTTTAATTGTAATGAAGATACTGGAAATCTCACCACAGTCATTTGCAGAAGAAATGTTTCAGGTTACATACACATATATGTGTTTATATGTATTTGAATGACAAAATGAATAAGTGAAGTTTGGGACATAGTTTGAACTAAGAATTTTTTTGCTCAGGAGTTACTAAGCCCATTCACTCAAAACCTGTCATTAAAGATATTAAGGAAAACATCAGACTGAAGCTTGAGCACTCGGTACAGGGAGGGAACAGGAAGTATCTTTGATGGAAGGCAGCTGAGAAGTCGCTGAATACATAATGTATAGCTCAGGTCTGTGAGGAGGAAGGTATCTTAATTTCTGGATAGATGAATTTTGCCCCTCCCAGTCCCGTGAATTCAGGGAAAGGATCATTTGGGTCCAGAAGCTCTGAGGCCACTTATTATGGGACTGCCCTGTCCCCACTGTTTCACAATACCAATATGGACCATTAGCTTTAGTTCTACCTCTAGTAATACTGAAATAGCATCTGGCCTGTGCTGGATCACCCAAAGAAAATGGTGCAATGCAGTACTGCTGGTATTTGACAGTACAGAAAGCCACATTGATCCAAGTTATTTTTTACAGCAGAGCATGTTTATTCCAGGATTTTGTCCTACTGGAGCTAGGTTTGCTTCACTGTGCAGAACAGAGACCCTATCCCTTCTCAGACTCCTGCACAAAAATCCTCAGGGATGAGAGCAATGGGAATCACTGGCTGTAATCTCTGCTGCTGCCCACCCTGGACAGAGGAGCACAGGCAGAGGTTTCCCAGGAAGACCCTCCCTCAGTGTTGGATGCAACACATTCATTTCCAAATTTCAGCTGCACCTGCACTTGAGTAAACAGGTTTGCCAATCTCGGACATTATTTCTTAATGGAAACTGATTCTTTCTTGCAAATACAACAAGTAGACTCCTCCTTTAACCTGCCTGAGCCAAGTAAAGGTAAAGAATACAGTCAAGTGAGACAACTAATTTTGCATCCTCGTTCATACATTGTTGCTCCAGACCTCAAGTACACACTAGTGGCACATTCAGCACCATTGGCAAGATGCTAAACAATTGGCACAGTCTTAACAAGAAGTTTCTTTCTCTGGCTCCAGAGTAATTCTTTCAGATTGGAGCTGTATTGCAGTGACTGTGCGAGCCGAGCAGACCAGTGCTGGGCACTCCACCCATCTGCCGTCTGTATAGTGCAGGATTTGTCCTGCAGCTAAACAATAGCTCTCCTTCACCGTCGCATCTCTCACGATGCAGGCCTTTCAGCTTGGAATAAACTTTGGTCCCCTAATGACTTGCCAGTCTAAGCTGGCTGTGTGATTAAGAATTATTTTTCTTGTGCCACAGCAGAAAAAGAATTGAAATAGATGTGATAATGGCATTGCATTCAGCATGTAAAGATCACTGAATGTAAACGTGGAACAGAATGTACTTCTGTCTCACAGAAAATTGCATTTGGAACTTGTTGCTACTTCACTGCTTTTGTAATAATGCTTCAACCTCAGACCCTGGATCTCAACATAAATATGTTGACGTTTCACACAAAGGAGTCAGAGAACATCTATTATCTCCCCAAAGCTGAGAAATTCTGGAAGGTGCGTTAAGACATGATGGGATTCTTCCCCTTGTGACTCCCAGAAAGTCACAAAAGAGATTGTTTTGGCAGAACTAATTTTTAAAGAACACTTTATGTAACAGGATTATGTCATGATGTTTTTTGCACTTACTAGCAAGATCTCTTGCAAGAGGAAAAGATGGAGAACTGGGGAAAGAATACATGCTGGATTAGGAGTTTTGGCTTCAGCATTGCCCAGAAGAGTTACTAAGTGTCAACACAGATTAATAATCACTTTTCATTATCAGCCATTGCGTATAAACACAGTGAAAATATAACTAAGATTTGCACACTTAGGTACCAAAAGCTAGATGTTCACTCCAGAGTTTGACAGCAATGAGATTTCCAAGGTACACCTGGCATTCCTGTTCCCATAACTGCATGTTTTCCTTGTGAAAATCTTGCCTTTAATAGATAGCTTTAGTTGAAATGAATGCTGAGGTACAGCAACTTCACTGGCAGCTGCTGGATATTCATTACTTTAGGTCAGGCCACTGGGATAGACATTTCTTGCACCATTTTATTACCGTCCAGACAGGAGACAGGGAACTTGTTTGCACTCCACTCCTCAAGCTAAAGTTGAATATCTATATTTTGCGTTGCCCTGCTTTGTGCTACACAGGTGTATCCTTCATTCAGAAAAGCAGAGGAACAGTGAGTGTTAATCAGCCGTATCCACTTTCTGAATATAGCATGATTCTTCTAGGTCATGTTTGCAGTACACTCAGAATAGCGCATAACAGAGATTACTGCTGATTTCCTGGAAAAATAATAAATGAAAATTCAAAGCTATTTTGAAATGGAACTGTGAGGATAAAAAATGGCTGATGACACAGCTTGTAGGGTTCTGCTCTGGAAATTATCTTTATTAGTTTGCAGCGAAATTGAATTTTGGATTGTCAAAAATTCTGATAAAATGGAAATCAAGTTCTGACTCTGTCTTTTTGTTTCAGCACATCCTCATCACTCCCAGAAAGACATCTCATGGGATATGAGCTGACCTGATCATAACTCTTCTCTTTCTTCTGGGAACTAAGTGTCCTACTTCACTTTTGATATTCCACAAAATTAGGATGGTGGGCACTTCACCTTGTCCAGACTGGAATGTCACTCTGAAGTAGAGTTATGCTCTTTGCTTGGCTTTGTAGATTTCAGCAGATTTTTAATGAACATTTAGGGGGAAAAAAAACCCCCAAATCTATTTTTGTCTTAATCCAGTTACAGAATAAGATGTGTTTTAAACACACCAGGACTGTATGTTACACACACATTTTATAAAGTTGTTATTTTAGGTATAAAAAGATCCAACAAAACAGTGAGTTGAAACGGAGAGTTTAAGCTGGGATACCAGCCTAGGCATGACCTTACCCCTGCATGTACCAAATACAATCTTTTGTCCTTGAAGATGTATTCTGGATCACCTTAAGCTAAGGCAATTTCCTCGTCTGAAATCCTGTTCTCATCAATTCAAACCCATTTCCTATGCACAAGCTAGTTCCAGCTTCCCACACCAGCCATCCTCTGCCACCTCTCCTTGCTTGGAGTCACACTTTCAGCCTATTCCAATAACTTCCAGAAGAAGATCCTGTGGGATGTGGGCTGTCCTGACAGTAGCTTTTCTCTTTCTTTAGGGAACAAAGTGCCTCATCTTTTTCATGCCTCAAGCTACCAATATCTGCAGTCCCCCGATGCCTCCCGAAGGCAGTTCAGATTGGGTTAGCAGCTGAGCCGTAAGAGTGACAGCAGAGAACAGACTTTTGTTTAGACAGCATGAGAAGCGTGCAGTGATACACGGTAACCTCCTGAATGCAAATATCTGTGACATTTTCATTTTTGCAGTTTTCTGAGGAAGTAGCAAGCCAGGTCATTGTAATGAATTGGTAAACATCACACTGTATTATATATGAAATTCATCTCCTAGAGCTCAGAAGCGGGGTGTTAATGCAATACTCCCCACTATGATGTTTGCTTTGTGATATTGGTATGATGCTGTGTTCTAAATATTCGTATCCTAGTCATACCACACCACTGTGTTATTAGCCTAAATCTGTGAAGATAAAAGAGACCAGGAAGAAAGTTAATTTCACTTTTGGTTTTCAATTCTTATGCACTGTAACAGAATGTGAATAACCTCATTACTATACAATTTTTGTGTGTCACATAATGACCTCTATACTAAAGACCAAAGTCTGCATAATTGAGGAGAGACTCACCTACAACAGTGTTGGAATTCATTAGCATAAGGCTGAAATAATGCTAAGAAAACAGAATTTGGTGTCACCTACTTAAACTAAAGCACTAGGTGTTTTCTTTCCTTTGGACTTCTTAAAGGTATATGCTCACGATGGGGAACCTAACTTGTCTTACTGAATCTGGCAAACAGTGAGAGATGGTCCTGTGCCTGGTTTTGCGTAACAAATGGAAAAGGCTTATTCTTATGTAGCTTTGCAATTTCTTGCAAATATCAGTGAAGTATGTGTTCCTTAATGTATTTATTTTATAGGCGATGTATTCATACATTTATCTTGACTTTTAAGTGTTCATACTTCATGCTAGGCTCTCTGTGGTAATTAAAATATACCATAAATCATATCCACTGTAATTACCAAAATACACTGTAATTATCTGTTGATCTTTTGCGCCTATTAAATAACTACTGAGATGTTTCAAAGTTGAGTTATTTTTGTATTCCTTGAGACAAATCTACTGCAGAATGTTGATAATTCACTTAATATTGCAGCACAGATCAGCTCTGGAGTGTTTCCTATCTTCTCGCTCTCCCCACTGTAATGTTATGGCAATTCTTTGGACTACCATTTTGTTAAAAATCACGATGATGAGTGACTCCTGAATCCTGAATGCTCTTCCAGCTGGCAACAACATCCTGTGGTATGCAGTTATCGAGGATCACTCTGCAGGCAGCTATTCCTTTCATCCTGCACTTTGTCTTTACCATGACTGCAGACAGAAATTTTACATGAATTAAGGGAATTCAAACCCGAGTTGGAAAAAGGAACAACTCTTATCTGAAACCTGCAGGTAGTTAAACCTACTTCAGTGCATCTGCTCAGAATGAGAGTTGTGAGCCCAATGGTAATAAGCACAAGTATACAAAAACAATTAAAAAAATGGCAAAATAGTTCTGCTTACCTTCACTGAAGTTATAAGTATCCATGTATGAATGTGTGTAATGTAGTTTTCATGAGCCTTGGGACAAATTCACCTGCCATTGCTTACTACAACATTTCCCAAGCTTTTCCCTTTTCACAAGTATTAATTCTAGCTAAAACACAGGCATCTTGCTAGATTTTTTAATATTACCAATTCCATGGTTGTACAAGAAGCATGAGGATGCAATTTGCTGTAGTGTTATGTCAGAAATGGAGGTGAGAGCAAGTGGAATTCTGTAGGTGTCAGGGATAATTTTCTTACTCTTCATGGAAAAACCTTACATCAGTTTCCTGCAAACTTGAATCTCCGCTGGTAGTAATATCTTGCAGCCACGGTTGTATGTAATGTAACGGTAGTAAATTTTTGTCTTCAGAGATTTATGCAAGTCATTATTTAAAAACAGAGATCTAGGAGTCACAGCTGGCTAATTAATCTGTGCCAAGGAAAGCTGAGTGCCTGGCCTTTCAGGCATCCCGGTGATGCCTGAGTAAGCTTGCAATCCCATCGAATTGGCACTTCTGTGTTGTTCCTTTGTTTCACCCCTTTTTTGCTGTATAAGAAATAAGTGCTGAAACAATCAGCTTGTTGCAGGCACAGTTTTCAAATAATTGCATGGATCTAGTTCAGAATTAGAAATTAATTAGAAATAACCAGTGTACCTCTCTCCACCATGGACTGAAGATTTTTTGTGTATAAGTCTGTCAGGAATGTAACCGGCCAGGTAGCACTTTCAGATTATATATGATACAAATTTATCACTACAATAATTCAGCTTTCTTACCTGATATTACTGTGTTTTGCTTTTGGTCTTGTCGTGCCATTCCGTGACATCTACATCTATCATCATATTGCAGTTAATTTTAACAGCCCTATGGCCAAACCGGAACGCTGCCTAATTGTTAAAACAAGATATACAAAAAAAGGATACATTCTCTTTATGTCAGTATTATAGTCGTTCATGCTATCAGGAAATAGAAAAGGTAAAACCGTGTAACCGTAATCGCTTGATTGGAAAAAGTAATTTTCTCATAATGACTGATAGGGTGAGGAGGGGTAGTCCCCAGTTCCCTGTAAGCAACCAAATGGCTCAGGTCCAACTAGCAGAACCTTACTGGTTCTGGATAATCCTTTGTAGATCAATAAGCAACTAATTATTTTTACAGTCCTAACAGCATGAACGGGAATTCTCGTTTTCATTTGGTTGTAGCCTGAATGACACACGCTTCCTGCCGTGCCAAACTGGGGATACTCAGCTCACAGGAGTGGATGGATTTTGTGATGGCCCTCACAGCTTGGAATACAGCCTTTTTACTCCAAACATACTATTACCCATTATTTCTTTAGTTATCAGTAATTCTAGTGAAGAGTTAAATGAAGTATGTTTTTTAAAATTTATGTATCTATAAATTGAGATTATAAATCTAGGCAGGAATTGCAGTCTTTAGCAACAGATTATGTATGATTTTTGAAATCTATGCTAAGGTTTGGATTTCTGAAACAGCTGCAGGGAGGTTTAGATCTAATTGTAATCACATGAAGAAAACAGGTATGAAAAGGAGGTTCGTGTCAGACCATGATTCCCTGCAGTGAAAACAAGTGCCAGAACCATAATCTGGCTGAATCCCACACAGGGCAGTGGAGCTTGCTAGCCACGTGATGGGAGCTGAACTGAAACATAGGTAGGAAAACATGGTATTTGTGTATGACGGGAAATCTGTGTCTAAACTTACCAAATATTTTGTTACTTTTTGAGCCTATTTCTTCTATACGTTTACACAAAGGACATTCCCTCTCTGCTATAATTTCTTCCCCACCCCCAGCAGAACTTGCATAACTCTGTAACAGTCTTTCATGTTTAACATATTCCAGTATGTTCACCTTCCTGACGAAGGCAAATGTATTTGCTGGCCTCTATTCTCACAACTGTTTGGAAATACAATATCCCTGGATCTGTAGGCAAGAAACAACAGGGATCTTGCACCAGTCAGCTTCTGTGATGCAGTTCTGTGTCTAGCAAACTCAAATGACAACCCCTCAGTAACTGCTGGTTTTTATTCTTTATCTGAACAGCATGTCTTGTTTCTCTCACACATTGCCAGTCTTTCCAGTATAAGACTGAGACACCGTTACCTTAGTCAATTCAAATGATTCAAATTGTACAAAGGGCTTGTTCTGACACAGATCCACTGCTATCTTATACCCATACTGTATCACTGAGCAGAGCCAAGCGCAAACCGTAACCAGCTACACCATTTAAAGATAATTCGGTCATGTAGTTAGGTGCAGTCGTTTATATGGGTTTTTTCATACATAGGGCTTTCTTGTATTTGAAATCAAAATTATTTCTTTGGTTCTGTCAGCAAGAGTTGTCATTTGATCCAGAGCAGGTTTTTTAACTTACTGTTCCTTAGTGTCAGATGAAAGGAAGAAAATACTTCTGTAAAGGTATTTATGAATCTATAAGGTAGAAGTGAGAATAATGCAGAGTCCTTTCAGGAGTATGGATAGACATTGTACTAATTACAGCGTGACCATAGCTACCTGTAGGGAGGAAAGAACTGATGGGCAATGCTAAGAGGTGTGAATAGTTTTGTCTTGGTTTCAGCTGAGAGAGAGTTAATTTCCTTCATAGCGGCCAGTATGGGGCTGTGTTTTGGGTTTGCGCTGGAAGCAGCGCTGATAGTGCAGAGATGTTTTTGCTGTTGTTGGGCGATGCTCACACAGAGCCGAGGCCTTTTCGGCTCCTCGCACCGCCCCGCCGGCGGGATGGCTGGGGGTGCGCGGGGAGTTGGGAGGGGACAGACAGGGCAGCTGACCCAAACTGACCAAAGGGACATTCCATACCATATGGCGTCATGCTCAGTTTGTAAGGGGCTGGGGGGAAGAGCAAGAGGGGGCAGCGGCGTTCGGAATGATGGCATTTGTCTTCCCAAGTAACCATTACACGTGACGGAGCCCTGCTGTCCTGGGGATGGCTGAACCCCTGCCTGCCATGGGGAGCGGTGAATTAATTCCTTGGTTTGCTTTGCTCGTGCACATGGCTTTTGCTTCACTGATTAAATTCTTGCATCTGAACCCATGAGTTTTCTCACTTTCACTCTTATGATTCTCTCCCCCTTTCCGATGAGGGCGGACTGAGTGAGCATCTGCGTGGTGCCCAGACACTGGCTGGGGTAAAACCATGACAAGTTTCCATCTCTATCTGCTTATGGTGGATTTAGTCCTACATGTCAAAGTTGATGGAAGGAGATTCCTTAACTCGCATGGGAATTGGATTAGACTGTTCTTGTGATCCAAGGCAAACTTACCTCAAACTGTGGTTCTAATATCCTACATTAGTATTTGTGAAGATTTCATTCCCTCACCCTTCCATGTACCTTTATGACAGTTTTACAATACTTTTTTCATCTAGTCTTCTGTGGGAAATTCTGTGTAGATATTGGCTAACGTTGATATCTAGGTTTAATGAATTCAATGCTAATACCACATTTTCTAAAAAAAGCCTGTGGAGCAAACTGGGGTGCTTGTCTTTTCTAAAGTGCTAGAGGAATACAGATATGCTGCTGGCTGTCCAACAGAGGCATATATATTGCCTTTTTTAATAGTAAATCATGTTTCTACCTTTTTATAGAATTTAGCTTTCATTTGATATAGCTGATCCTTCTGATGGAAACCCAGTCCAGAGTGGCCTTATAGGGAGAAATGCTTAGCTCAGTAATTATGACTAAGACGACTGGCCTACAACATATGCGTTTCTTCCATTCTTCTCTTTTACTTCACTCTTTGCTCTCAACCATTTAAGACTAGGCTTATGTAGCCCAGTGTAAATTATTCTGAATCCAAAAGAGCAAGAAATGCCTACAAATAGTAACCAGAAAATCATTCACCAGAAGTAAATGTGTGCATAAATATTATTCAAATTCATAAAATAAATTATGACATGTCTTGATCTGTTAGGTTCAAATCATCTTGTGAAGTTAAAACATTTAAATTCATCTTCATGGAGAGATATCCTGCAACTCCCAGAACTTCTTTCTGCCAGTGGATAGAGAGAGCTTAGAATGACCTCTGGTTATATTTGTTTACTTTTTATTTGTGAAAAATGCAGGGAGGAATGATACAAAACTCTCAGGAGTTCACTTCATGATTAACCATGACGTAATTGACAGAGGAAAACAGCAACAATTCATACAGCTGGTAATTAATCTCTACCTTTATGGCCTACATTTGCCAACTGTCTCCATATTTGACAGAGAGAGTGACTTGCTGAATGTTTAATTTCCTCAGTGACAGCTAAGGTATGAAATCAGATTTTAAGATAAACAACTTCTGTGCCTTCTGCTTACAAAAAGAGTAGCCAATTAAGTATGCTTGCTTAGTCCTTGCAAATATTTGCCATGGGATTGACATAGGAAATAGAAGGTTTTTTCCCTTTCTAGGTAGGCGCTCCCCTTCACTAGCTGCTCGCCCTCTGCAGTGTGTGTTCAGGAGGATTCCTCGTTTCATGCACATGAACCGTGCAAGTATTTTTTTAGTTTTATTCTTCCTTTTTTGCCTCTGTGTGTTAAGGGCCAAATCACATGAGGTGTTGAAACTATCTCCCACGAGGAGCTGCATACCCTGGCGGGACGTGAGCCGTATAACATATCCCAGGAGGTGATTTGCACCTCCTGAGATTGGTAAAACAAGTAACTTGGAAATCAGGCAGTGAGTGGTTGCAGAAAAATCTTCCATAAACAGTTTCTCCGTGTAGTGAGGGGAAAGATTTTTATTTCCATGGTTTTCATGAACAGGCAAACTTGCCTATTGGACCCACACTACATACTGCTGATCTGCAGGAGAAAACTCCCCTCTGCTCTCCCTTAAAATCTGAGATTCTGTCCACATTCTGCATCCTCTGGACAGGTCAAAGAATCTGCAAACAAAAGGACATCTGCAGCCCAGAAATGAAAGAGGAGTTTTACAATAAAAAAGAAATTAAACTAGTGTCCTGCTCACCTGCATTTGATTTTTAAAGTAAATACACTTGAGACATTTCCCATTTAGTAGTATTGAAAGGGTAGTTTCTTGACACTGTTTCATATAAAACAATCAGGAATGTGAACTCAGGCAGCTGTACATATAACAGGCCTGTGCTTGTCAGAATCTTCTTTATTAAGTTGGAGCTGGTAAAGGAAATAGATCTATTTTTTTTCTTTAAGCCTTAATGTGCTTTTGTTTTGAACTTGTCCTTTTGATTTGCCTGTGAGCTTTGTTTTGATTTTCCTTGAAGATTTCTGGTAACCATAATTGTTTGCAACAGGAAGATTCATGTGAACTGACTTCCATTTTAGACTTCAATTCCTATAAAATGAAAGGGGATTGCACTGTGGATGTGAGCGGAGAGGACTGATGCTTCTGTACAATGCACTTCTGCTCCAACTGTAAATATATTTTCATGATTAATAAAAGGACAGTAGAAGTCATTGTACTCTGTTAGGGTTTTATTGATGGCTGCTCCCCAGAATACTGAAAAGATGCTATCAATACTCTTGACACTCTGCTTAATCAAGATGTGACCCTCCAATGCAACCAGACAGTGTGCTTGCTTCACAGATAGAACAATGCTACCGGTTAGAGGAGAGGTGGTTGTTATTATTTTTGGTTGAGATTTTTTTTGTAATTTCATTAAAATGTAATCAGTGCCATTAAATAATATTTAATGCCACTAAAGTGCTGTTGGACACAAATAGGAAATCAATCAGCTTGTTCTCTAGTTCAGTGGCCTTCAGCTGTGTGAACTGCCGAGGTTCCTCAGGGAGAAAGGCTGCACCTTGCACAGCAGACAAAACCAGATCAATAATAGTATGTTAGGTTTAGGTTTTAAAATTGCTCTTGCTTGGAATTTGCTAACAGGCACGTTCAATATCAGATATCTGAGCCTGGAACAAGAAGTTTTCAAGTGCACCCTTAATGTTTGCAACTTGCTAAGTATTTTTGTTCCGTAGGTGCTGCACATCAAAAGCCAAAATGATAAAAGTGGAGGTTCCCCTGGGCAAGCTGGAAAGTCTGTGCTTACTGTCAAATATACAGCATGATCTTAGCCCAGTGGTGGAATTAGTTAGGCATGCTCCTTGATGTGCTTTAAAGTTTGAACAGTAGGTAATCTTTACTGGTTCAGTGCATTCGGCCTCATTTGTGTGCAAAGATGCATTGGGAATGGCGCCCTAAGAAATGTTGTGGCAATTGCGATAGGTTAGGAATTGAACCACACTCTAGCCTCTGTTAAACCAGTCCCTGGTGGGTTAATGGAGTAGGACAGTTGCCTCTGAAGGATTTAAGATGATCCCATTAACTGCAGTGGATATTTGTTCACGTTCCCTACCTGTGGGGGCACAAAAGAAGGATTACAATCAGTAGCTGCTAGCAGAGGAGAGCTCTGCTGCCTGTTAGTAATGTCTTCATAGGACTGGGGAAAACTGAGTGATTCTGTTAAATTTCCAAAAATCCTGAGCAGACACTTGTAACTTCCTTCAAAATTCTGTGTGAGGTGAGCTTTCACATGAACTCAAACTATTTCAAACACTCCCCCTCAGTCTGGCCAGAATGCATTTGACAATTCCTTGCAGCTGTTTAATTCCAAGATAATTGCCTTGGAGATTTCCTTCCTCATTTTTCTGTGTAAGATATAGTAAGCTATGTAGATAAGAAGCAATCTATACATTCTGTGTAGAGTAGTAAATCAAAGAATATAATGCAGATGGACAACAGCAAGCAAAAGGCTCAGTTTTTGTAATTTAAAACACATTGCAATGTGAATCCCACTGAGTTGAAATATCTAATTTCCAAGAATTTCCTGGGGCAGGGAGCATGAGGTCACTTCATTCTGCACCAGTCACATCAGTCTACAAATTAAAAACTAATGAAACATGTTTGAAACAATTACACACACCTTTTCTGAGTTCTTCACACAATAAATTTATATAAGCTATCCAATGACTAGCAATTCTTGCTGACAAGTAGGATAATAGTTAAACATGATGCTTCATAATTGTGCTGAAAATATGTTTTTCCCCTCTTATCACACAAAGATGGGTTAATCAACTTTCTGTCATCTATGGGTGACAGATGGAAGGAATTACTAAGTCTGTCCCTTTTGGATGTCATCCCTGTTGATATTGAATCCTCCCCTACTCTATGTGCACTTTAAAACCTTGCCTTTACCACCAGTACTAACTCCAACTGTCTTTTTCAAATAGATCCTAAATCCTAAATGACACATTAAAATATTCTTGCCAGGGCCTTTAAGCTCTCACCCTGTTGGAGCAGAGCCACGAGCTATACAAACCATTGCATTAGATATTTGGTCCCTGACAGGTGGATGTAGGAACTGTTGAATATGATTTAAAAAAGAGAAGAGGGAAGGAGGGAATGGTGGAAGCTTGGATCAGGAGGAGGAGGATCATGTTAGTTAAGGGGAAGAACTGAATACCTTGCATCCCCAGCTCAGCCATATCTAATTCCTACACTCCTCTAAAGAAAAGCAAGATGTGCACTGCGTGCAGCTGGAAAAGCTGTTCAAACCAAGCAGTATGAGCACGTTGCTCTGTTTTCTGAATTCAGTTCCTCACACCATCTCCATCCCAGCATGAGAGAAGTCTGTAAGCTCAGTGCAATCGTATCATAATTTGGATCTCTACAGGAGACTGAACTCACATCACCAGAACGCATCAAGCCAATGCATGTGTCAATGCACAGTTACATATACACACAACAGTTCCAGGCCCGTGGTGACATTTTTCAAACTAATATATTGACAAGAGTGCCAGGATATTTTTTAAGCATATCCAGGAAGAAAAAAGAGCATTACAATGAGGAAGAAAACGCAGCAGAACACTGACACCCAAGTATATTACTTAGTGTGCAGTTGCATTAATGAACCATTACTTCAAATCCCAGGTTTGCCAATAGTGTCACTGTTCGTTTATCAAGGCAGAATCATCCTGGATGTGAACAGAATGCCTGTATAATAGATAACTTATCAATCTTCCCATACCATACATTTCCTTGAGCCCATTACAAAAGATTTATTTTTAAATTGGGATTTATTTTTTTTTTACAGCTGGACAGAATGAGACTGTTTGTTGAACAAATGGTGTTAAAATCCCCAAGGGTCTGACTTACTTCAATAACAACCAAGACTACTGCTTGAGCCAGCTGATGCTCTTTTAATGAGCGCTGCTTGTCAGAGGATCATATCTGCAAGTTGCTGTATAAAAGAACCGTTTTTCATGAGTTCATAAAGCAGTCCGTCTTTTGAAATGGATGAGGTGTTGCACCAATCTCTGCAGCACAAAACAGACACTTGTTTGAACTGAGAGGAGGGAAGGAAAACAACCCAAAGTATATGACAGGGTGGGTTTTTTCTTCTTTTATTTTAGTTGTTTTCCCCTTCTATCACGGGCAGCTTTGTGTTTGTACACAATAAGCTCAACAGAGTCAAGAAGAAAAATGCTGAAATATGAGCTTCAAAATGAATTTCAGCTTTGGCCTGAGTGAATTAATACAAGCATGACAGGTCGCTTATTTAGCAAACTGGGTGGACAGTAAGATAAAGCCTTTTCATGTGACAAGACATCCCAAAAAGGTCTCTCTTTGTCCCTCGTAAGGTTTTTCAAGGCAAATTCAGAAGAGACTCCCAGACAAATCAAAATGACAAGTTCAAAACAAAACATGTGAGTCCTTTTTTAAAGGAGGATCATCTCCACACCACGCCCAAGTTTACTAATGTCGCTTTCTGACAAGCACAACCGTTTACGATTTTGCTGAGTCTGTGGACCAGATTGCTTTTAAATAAAACTGTACTGTGTAACTACTGTACAACTGCTACCAATGGATTCAAAGCTAAGATCACACAGTAAGAGAACAGCATTTAGTGGCCCTGTCATCAACCTGTTCTTTTTAATATAGATGTTATTTATTGCTGCAGGTTAGGTTATACCCTTGAATATCACATTTCTCACCAGAAACAGCAATGAGTAATTGGGTACTGCAGGGTTTAATGTTCAATACTGAGTCATTTTGATTAGACCCATATTTTATCACTAGTGCTATTAACATCAAAGATTTTTTAAGCTACAATACTCTATTTGGTTTTAATGTGAATTTAGGAAATCAAGATCTAACATACTCAAGTACTTTAGGCTTTTTTTGTCCCATGCATATCAAACCAGCCTAAGTCTGATAAAATTCAGATAGCACTTGTGTACAAACTAACTCTGTCCTATGAAAATGAACCACTGAAGTTAATTCAGATTTGTTCAGAGCCTCGAACTATGTAAGTAATGAATCTTTCAGACAGTTAATTCAAGCAGAACAGAAATAGAATCCACTTCAATGTTACTGCTGCTTGGATTGAATCTTATCAGCCTGGATAGGTCTGAAGATCCACGTCTCAATGGATGAGATCTGCAAATCCTGACTTTGACCAGAGCAAAGAGAGAGGTGATGACTTGGTCTTTGTTTAGTCAATGAAATGACTGCCCTAGCTTACTTTCTGACCAGAAACATAAATATATAATTCTATTTTGCTCTAAAGTAATTTTTACATTTTGTAAACCTTTCTCCATTTTGCAGATCTTACATCCAGGCTGATAAAATCATGAAGCAAGAATAATAACGATTTCTTGCACAGAAAAATGTGTATGTTAGAGATGTTGGTTGAATGTTTCACCTCTATTAACCTCTCTTCCAAACCAGCAGAGAAGTGGGAATATTTACTTATCATACAAATTCAAACTAAGATGCTTTTCCTGTGAGCAAAAATGCTCCCGAACTTTGTTTGCAAGGGTAAAGTCTTGTGTGGTTTGCTGCATATATTACCCTCACTGTAGTTTTTCAAAGTATTTAGTGTTCTTAATATTGGGCAGATAATAAGAAATATTCTCTCTGGTACTTAACTTTCTGCTTCAAAACTAAACTTTTATTCCTGTCTGTCCATCTCAGGTTGTCACAGATTTTCCTATAGTATCTAGGCTGCTGTGTTATGATGCAGGCTCTATATATGATATTTAGCTTGCTGCTTCTCTTCAGTGTTCCAGGTTACACAGAAAACAGCCTTTAGCATATTAACTGCCTGTTTCACCTGAAGTAAAACAGGAAAGCATTTTAAAAGATAAGTTTCCCCTTGTCACCTTTCCTGCTTGTACTGTAGATTATCAGAGCCTTTTCCCCCTCACGTGTAAGCAGAGCAGATATAGAGAAAAATGTGTTCTTTAAACTACAGGGACATTTTTCTTTGCTGTTCTATTAATATCTGACTGAAATAAAAAGGAAAAATTCTGAATAAATGACTACAGGCTTCTTAAACCCTGTAAAATGATTTTTTAAACAGGACTTTGGCTAACAAAAATGGGATCTGAACGTGTGTGTAATGGAGCCAGACTCACAGAGGAAAATGATAATTTCTTATGTCTGGCACCTGTCAGTTTTCTTTAAGAGTCTAAATGCATGTGTTATCACTGATAACCAGCCTTACTCCCAAACAGACCAATCAAAGCCTAATTTTCAGAGGTAAATCTTAGAGTCCTTTCGAAGTCCAATTTCAAAACACGACACTGTGTTATCCAACAGAGGCCATTATCGACTAGATTTGTTTGCACCAAATGTAGCTTTGAAGGATAGTAGTGGAAGAAATCAGACAGAACACCTCTTCCAACACTGAACAAGGAGTGATAACAGCGTAAGAAGTAGTACTAGTCCTAAAACTTGCCTCTCTGCTCCACTGGTTTTACACCGGGGGTTTAGAGACGATACACATAGTCTCACTGTTGTGATGTTCCTGAAACCTACGGTAAGATACTAGGAGCAGTGTTCAGAGCAGGTAGCAATCACATTGCCCTATATATCGTGATTAGTCCAGGACAAAGAACAGATGGCATGAGAAGGAGATGGATTCCATGAATATGGAGTGGGTGGCAATTGTAGCTGGTTCAAACTCTGAGACCTGAGAGAGAGGTATCGGTAAATAGTGATAAATGTGAAGGGGTTGTTTCCTGGATATTACAAGCTACAGGAAGACAGAATGGAGTTGTCAGCGATCTGACAACTAATTTTTATACATGAGGATTTTTTTATGGCTGCTTTTATTCTGTGATGTGTTGTTTCATTTGTTTGTTGGTTGCCAGGCATTCACTGTGAGATTTTAGGATTCCCTGTTTATGAAGAGATGGCTTTGTGGGGGAAAAGCCTGTGAGATCAGCCAAGGAAGCGGTGGTTTCGAGTTAGAGAAGATGAATTCACTAGTAGTGAACGTTTAAGCCCTGGTTTTCAAGTAAATGAACATAAGCAAATACATTTGACTTTCCTTTAAGTTTTATCCCACAGAGTTAATTGTTTGATGTTGAATTTTTATTGATCATTCCTTTTCCACTTGTAGTTACTGTATCGGGAAAAGGAGTGCTCTAAAAGCCAGACAGAAGAGGAAGATACTCCAAAGGAAGTTGAACTATTAGTCTCCTGAGACACCCAGTGTATAGATTTCTTTGGCTTATGAAAGACACATCAGTCACACCTCCTTTCAGGATCAAGTCTAGCCTGTTTTTGAGACTTAGTGTCATAGGCAGCAAGTAATAACTCTACAGTGGAGAGATGACATGTTTCAATGGAGATGCCAAGGTGTAAGCACGGATTAGTTCAACTGACCTTTTCTTGGCAGATGCCTCAGAAGGTGTAAAATGGCTCAGCAAAACCCATGGGAATACATCTGGGATTTTAAGGATTTCATTCCTCTGCCCTTATAAATTAATTAATTATTTGCCAAGTTTTATTCCAGAAGAAACCAGAAGAGTAATGTTATACAGTTTCATGATTAGAAACTTTTGACTAGATTTTTTCTTACTGTTTTCTTAGGAGAGTTTATCTCTGTGCCTTATACATATTTTAGAGTGTAATAGTTACAGACTTCAGAAGACTTTTACTTATCTTTGCAGGAAAAGAAAATGGGTTTCACAGTTCCTCACAGGAAAGCTATAGAATAATTTCAGCTTCATACCAAAGAAATATTTGCAATATTTACAACACTTGCACTGTTTTTCTTCTAAATAATTCCTGTCTTTTGTTAGACCTTGGAAAAGGGCTCTCAATACATTTTTTCTTTCAGCAAGATTTTGTTTATTTCAGGTGAGGCTCAAGCTTATTTGTGGATGTGATATAGGTTAAAATCAAGACACAGTTTCTGAATGATATATGAATTCTGTAATGAAAAATGGTTATTTTTCTTTGGCTTTAAAGTTGATTGCTTGCCCTTTCCAATGCAGTTCATTTAAATTTTTGAAGATTTATTCAAACTTTATTGAAAAAGACATTTTGGAAAAGATGGAGAACAGGAAATACAAACCCACTAGGAACATCAGGTCAATTTATTGCAGGGAATTCTGCATAATTTTGGGAGATTGGGTTGAAAAATATCTTTTTTTCTATTTCTTGTTTGTAGGAACCTGGATTCTGTGGCATGGCAGTCATTTGGATGTCTGTTTTGTAGTTAGTTGCACTCGTTAGCAGGAAAAATGTGCAGGGTTGGCTGAGAAAACAAACTTCTGTGAAAATTTGAGCCACTGAAGGATGGCACTCTGGGAAATCATCTGCCCCATATTTCAAGCCTGTGTTCGGTGAAAGGACAGTCTACACAACAAGGCATAATGAAAGAGGATTTACTGGGGTTGAAATCCTGTACTTTGAAAGGTTCCCCATGCACTCAAGCCAGGATGAATGTTTTTCTTTGCGTGCAAAAGCTAAGCATACATCCCACTTAGTTATTGATGGTAATCTGTGGAATGTGTTTTTCCTAATAGGGAGTCAGGAGGTTTTTCAGGTCTGCTTGAGATTCAGGGACAGAAGCAGACAGGGATTTTCACTTTTTGAATGGGATTCCAATTGCTGTTCTGTCACAATTGCATGATTGCTGGCACATTGCCCACCTGTAAGGAGATATTCAGGAACTGCTGGGACAAATTGTACACAGGTAGTCATGTTGCAAATGCCTGCATTCCCCTTGTGGGACGTGCCATATTAGCCATTGCTTTGTGCAACTGCTTGCCAAGCACACTGCCTTCCTGCTATCCCATAGTCTACTATGCATTGTTAATGCAATTGATTGAAAATTAGATTTATCTCTTGTCGATTTGCTGCTGTCGTGGTTCGGCCCCAGCCGGCAGCCGAGCCCCACGCAGCCGCTCGCTCACCGCCCCGGCAGCAAAACACGGGGCAGAATGAGGCAACAAAAGGGCAAATGGCTTCGAGTTGAGATAATGGCCGTTTAATGGGCCGACAAAGGGAGAGGGGAAATGACAATAGGGCTGCAATAATTATCCCGGGATGTAAACAGCCGCGATAACAAACGCAGTACTTTACCGACCGACGACCCGACAGACCAGACGGACCAGAGGCGCAGCCCGCAGCGACACCGTCCCGGAGCAGCCCCGGGCCCCTCCCGGCCAGTCCCTTTATAGGGGCGTGACGTCACGTGGTGTGGAATAGCGGCCGGCCCGGCCCGGCTCACCTGGCCCGGGCCTGAGCATTAACCCCGGCCTGGCCAGAGCCAGGACAGCTGCTTACTCTGGACTTGATCCTATGACTCTGAAGACAATGAGGGTACTGCTGGTGGTTTCACTGGGAGCAGGAACAAGTCATTTGGATACCTCAGATAGCTTCTGTTAGCAAGTCAGAATGCCTACTTAATTTACAGGTGTGCTAATAGTTTAATTCGTTTAGCTTTCAGGAAGTACTTTGAATGAAACTGAAGGATTGCTATTTATTTTGGAGCACTCTAAAATGCGAAGGCAGCTTAATTCAGCACCGCGTTGTGCAAATGCTAATTCTTAGCACTCGGGCAGCTGAGGCTCTCTTTCGAGAAAGTCTTTTAGATATGAGCACAGTACAATGTAATGTCAGACCAAAAACCAAAAGAGATCACAAAGGACAGAAATAATTGTACACTTTAATTTTAATGGCATTTTGGGAAAAATTTATTGTAATTGAAACTTTTTTTTAAATAAATAGGAGGAAAGAAAAGGATAGATCATTTTCTATAAGGTGCATTGAACTCGTCTTTTACCTACTGCTACTGAATTAAAATCCACGGTAAAGTAAGCCTCCACCTAACCACTCTGTCAAATCTCTTTTCTACATCTCCGCACGATTATTTTTGATCAAAGTTAAGCACTTAAGGCAAAATACTGAAAAGCTCTCACCATTATTTGCTTAGGGAGGAGTGCTTCACTAGTGGTGGTGTCTTAAGCTGGCAATATTCGGTTGCATTGCATAATGTTTGAATTGTGGGGGTTTATAACCACTCTTCAGGTAAATAGCAACGTGATGTCAGGTAAAAGAAAACAAGAGGTGAACTGAATGATATTCAGTCGTAGTTGTGTCTGCTACTCACACTCGTGGAGTGGACATCTGGTGTAGCAAAGCAATTACCATTACAATATCTTTGTATGTAGATGCTAGGCATGCTTCAATCCAGGCATGAAAAAGATGTGTTTCCAATAACTGTCTTTATAGGCATAAAGTCTTTTTGAAGCTATTTACTTGTCTGCAATCAAAATACAGTTGTTTTGCTAGCCTCAGATTCACTTATTTTCCCAATTTATTTATTAATAGAAAATTTTAGGAAGCTACTGTATCAAGGCTTATGATCACACATTCCTGGAGGGTCAAGATACATTTTCCAGCCAGACTGCTTTAAGACACAGCCACTTTCTAACAGTCCAGTGCAAAGTCAGCTATCTGCTGTTGTGCTTCCCAAAAGAAGATGATGATGTTAATCATAGAATCATAGAATCACTAAGGTTGGAAAGGACCTCTGAGATCATCAAGTTCAACCGCCAACCTAACACCACCATGCCTACTAGATCATGTCCTGGAATGCCATGTCTACACGTTTTTTGAATGTCTCCAGAGACGGTGATTCAACCACCTCTCTGGGCAGTCTGTTCCAATGCCTCACTGCTCTTTCTGTGAAGAAGTTTTTCCTAATATTCAACCTAAACCTGCCCTGACGCAACTTGAGGCCATTCCCTCTTGTCCTGTCGCTTGCTACATGGGAGAAGAGACTGACACCCATCTCACTACGACCTACTTTCAGGTAGTTGTAGAGAGCTATCAGGTCTCCCCTCAGTCTCCTCTTCTCTAAACTAAACAAGCCCAGTTCCCTCAGCTGCTCCTCATAAGATTTGTTCTCCAGTCCCTTCACCAGTTTTGTTGCCCTTCTCTGGACATGCTCCAGCAGCTCAATGTCCTCCTTGTATTGAGGGGCCCAAAACTGGACACAGTACTCGAGGTGCAGCCTCACCAGAGCCGAGTACAGGGGGACAATCACTTCCCTACTCTTTCTGGCCACACCATTCCTGATGCAGGCCAGGATGCTGTTGGCTTTCTTGGCGACCTGGGCACACTGCTGGCTCATGTTCAGCCGGCTGTCAACTAGTACCCCCAAGTCCTTCTCTGCCAGGCAGCTTTCCAGCCACTCCGCCCCAAGCCTGTAGC
>VWZZ01008380.1:875072-1131650 GCA_013399095.1 Psophia crepitans | reverse complement strand
GAGTCCAGGTGAAGTAGCAGGTCATAAACTGCTTCCTCCTGGATTATAGGGAGTACATCCCGCTCTTCTGCACCTTCCAGCACCGGGGGACAAGTGCCTTGGGGGCTGCTGATGTGGCTACTAAAGACTGAGGCAAAAAAGGCATTAAGTACCTCAGCCTTACCCTCATCCTTGGTGGCCATTTTCCCTGCCGTGCCTAATAAGTAATGGAGAGTCTCCTTAGCTCTCTTTTTGTTGTTATTGTATTTATAAAAGCACTTTTTATTGTCCCTTACAGCCGTGGCCGGATTGAGTTCAAGCCTGGCTTTTGCCTTCTTAATCTTTTCTCTGCATGACCTGACTAGAGTCCTGTATTCTTCTTGTGTTGCCTGCCCCTTCTTCCAAGAGTGATAGGCTCTCCTTTTCTTCCTGAGGTCAAGCAAAAGCTCCCTGTTCAGCCAGGCTGGTCTCTTTCCCCACTGGTTTGTCTTACGGCACATGGGAATAGCTTGCTCCTGTGCTTTTAAGACTTCCCTCTTGAAGAATGCCCACCCTTCCTGGACCTTTTTGTCCTTCAGGACCGCCTCCCAAGAGACTCCTTCAACCAGGCCAAAATTTGCCCTCTGAAAGTCCATGGAGGTGGTCTCGCTGACCCACCTCCTTACCTCACTAGGGATCGATTCTATGATTTCATGGTCACTAAGTCCAAGGCAACCTCCAACCACCACATCCTCCACTAGTCCTTCTCTATTAGTGAAGAGTAGGTCGAGCAGGGCACCTCCCCTGGTAGGCTCCCTTACCAGCTGCGTCAGGAAGTTATCTTTGACACACTCAAGAAACCTCCTAGACTGTTTCCTCTCTGCCGTGTTGTATTTCCAGCAGACATCTGCTAAGTTGAAGTCCCCTACAAGAACAAGGGCTAGCGATTGTGCCACTTCTGCTAGCTGCTTGTAGAATGCTTCATCAGCTTTTTCATCCTGATTGGGTGGCCTGTAGCAGACGCTCCACAGGTTATCAGCCTTGTTGGCTTTCCCCCTCATCCTTACCCATAAGCACTCGACCTCCTCATTATGACTGTCAAGCTCTATACAATTGAAACACTCCCTAACATACAGAGCCATAATGATGGTAATAACAAAAACAACAGGAATAATGATAATAATAATAATAGAAGAATATACAGAACAAGTGATGCACAGCACAATTGCTCACTACCCGAAGCCAATGCTCAGCTAGTTCCTGAGCTGTACCACCTCCTGGCCGACACCCAGTTATATATTGAGCATGATGTCATTTGGTATGCAATATCCCTTTGGTCAGTTTGGATCAGCTGTCCGGGTTGTGTCCCTTCCCAGGTTCTTGAGTGCCTCCTGCCTCCCTGTTGGCACGACAGTATGAGAAGCTGAAAATTCCTTGACTGCTTGGCAACAACTGAAAACATCAGTATGTTATCAACATTGTTCTCATCCTAAATCCAAAGCACAGTGCTGTACCTGCTGCTGGGAAGAAAATTAACTCTGTCCCTGCCAAAACCAGGGCAGGGATCAGTAACTTCCGGTTGTTTGGCGGTGATAAACAGTCGGAGCAGTAACATCATGTACCACACAACTCAACTCAGGCAGTGCCTGACAGGCTGTAACGTCATCTACCACACAGCTAGATTCAGGCAGTGTCTGACAGGCTGCTGAGCATGAGTGAGGATGATACATAAACTCAGCATAGATTTAACTGAGCTGTATAGACCTAGCTTTCTTCACCAGGGTCTTAGCTTTTCAGCTTCTTGGTCATATTTGTCGTTGCATGCCTTGCAGAACGATGTGAGGTCTTGTTTACTTACAGTATTAAACTGCTTAGGAAGGAGCATGTTGGCAATGTATATTTCAGTTTTGGATTGCAGTGTTAAATGCATTTTTCCTATGGTTAATTTCCACTCATTCATGCAATACAGAATTGCATTTCATGCAGTTTATGCATTACTGAAATAAGTTATCAAGAGGAGATAATTTTGTATTTGTTATGCTTTCATCTTAGGATCTCTTTTTAAAAAGAAAGTCCAGAAATCTCTAGGAAAATAAGTTAAAAAACACTTCCTGGGAGAAATGAGGTTTTCTTATGTGTTCATTTACTGTGGTATTTGAGGACTGAGGGAGATAATATCTAGCATCTTTTCAAATGCTGCTCTGTACAAAACACTTCAGCTGCTTCTTACAGCCCCTCTAAACTCTGTTTAAATCTTATAGAGGCTGTCTAGTCTACATTGTAGTTTGCAAGTTAGAAACAGGCAACTCATCCAAGGTGTGTGAAAACAAGCATCAGTTCAAACTAATCCTTTGCATGCACTTAAAGAAACCAAATAAAAATACAAAGGTAAAACAAGAGCAAAACATCACTCAAGGCCCAGAAGAGAAGTGACAGTTCTCTCTTTGAAGAGCAGCTCTCTGCTTATGCTTGTACAAGTAAATGGCAAACTTGACTCAATTGAAGATGTTCTCTCTTCTTCCTCCACCTGTATTGTTGTTCTCAGGTACTTAGAAAAGCTTTTGCTCTTGAACAATTGCTGAAATTTATTGTCTGAGTCATTTTAAGGAATGGCCTTCATAAAATAGTTTAATTTATATTCCTTCCCCCAACCAGTAAATTTTTATTTCTTACATCCGCTTAAGAACAAATTGAAGGAAAACAAAGTCATAATGTCACCACTAAAATCATTCAACACTTACAAAGAGTGATCCTCTAGTATATGAAAAGATAACTCATTTGCTTTGTCTTGTAAGCCTAAGGAATACCTGCGATAGATCTAAGTACAACGTACATCTATGGTATCGGTAAGTCGGTTAGCTTAATCTGCGCATACTTTATACATCTGCAGAGGTAGTGCATAACAAAGTGTGTAATAATGAATACTGCACGATGGAGGACAATACTACACAGTGTAAAGATAAAGGATAATGACATTACTCTAAAATAGCAAAGCCCTAAGCAATGCCAGTAAACCTATGAGGAGATGTAAGATGTCTGCATTGTTTCATATGGTAATAATCTGTGCGTCCATGTAGTTTTCATAATGATAGATGGATATATACTATAATATGAGCAGTTCAAGAAGAAATTACCTGTTTATATTAAATAATTTCCATATGAATGATTTAGGGTTGTGGGTTTTCTTCCTTTGCTTTTCTGAGATCTGAGGTTTATTTCTAACACTGGCTTCATATCACAGACTGTAGCCATACAACTTGATCTCATCAGGTCAAATAAGTTAAACATAGTCAGATCCAGTCAATATTTAGATGAGCAATTTCCAAGGTAATTCAAGAATGCATTAAGAAACTGCTCCTCTCTTGCCAGCGTTGAACAAGCGTCTGCCATGCTGTTGGGGAGTTCACTTGATGCATTGTTCCTCATCCTCATTCTAAATTGTCCCTGATCACTGCCATACTGTTAAAGACCTTCCACAGTCCCCCACAAGTGGTTGCATTTGTTGGTGTATATGTAGACTACCAAGAACCTTTTGGGATGAAAGGTCCCACATAAGCAATGATGCCAGCCACCTCACATGCTATATTTTATATTAGTTTTCTTCAGCCCTGATTTTAGTATATCGCAACAGAATGTTCATTCTGAAGCACCTTTTAGGTCAGCCTTTGACTGAAGAGTACAGAGCATTATTTCCTTGTCAAAAGCTCTTATGCAGAATCAGGAAAGTGCTGGCATATACCCGTTAAAAGGACAAGATAAACTAGCATTTCTGTTATCATCTTCTGTGAGGTAAACCAGAATGATCATGGCTAATTTTTATTCTTTTTATTCCTTTGAAGCTATGATTTAATTGGCTTGTTGGACTTAACTGAGAGCTGGACCTGGACATTGCATCTGGAGGTTTACATTTGCTTTTACTTGAAGCTAGTTGATGTAATATTTCTTGATCCCCTGAATGCATAAGGTGAAATCTCACACTCTTTAGACTGTTTCTTCTCAGTTTTGTGTAACAGCTACAATTCTACCTTTCTTGGAGGAAATATATGGGGAATCCATACATGAGGACTGAATATTTTAATAGCTAAGAGCTATGATAAAGAATACCAACTCACTGGTAATCATCAAGCTATAAGGTAGCATCAGTGCAAAATGAAACGAGAGGATATCAAATGTATTGCCAGAGAAAAATACAGATTAAATACAAATAAACATAAAATACCAATTAAAGATATGAATAAGCTTGTATAATGAGAAAGAGGGAGCCCAACAAACTGAGTAGCTTCTTTACTGTTTAATGCCATACTCCAAAGTACTCCATATTACACTAATTTTTCAAAGAAGGAAAAGTCATGTTTTTCTTCTATATTTTTTCCTGAAAAAATACCAAAACCATGGAACAATTTCCTTAACTGAATGCACAGAACGAGACATGCAGCAAAAAACCCCACTATTAGTGTGATCATAATTGTGATTAGGTGATCATAATTGTGATTATTTAATCACAATGGATTTTCTTGCTCTAAGACAGTCATTATCGACTGTTCTGAAGGAAAACAATGTGTGGCATAATTATACAGGAACTGTGTATATAATGAATTCTATGAGCCACAAAGCCAGAGTCTAGGTGTTCTTTCCACAGGCATAGAGTGGGCCCATATTAGGGGGCCTTATCTCCAAAAGGTGTTCTGCCTGTATAGCAGACAGTATATCAGTCTCTCAGAGAAATTCAACTCTGGCAGAACTGGTTCCAGTGACTTCAGTGATGTTCTGCCTGACCACACCAGGTGGTATTAATGGGTATTGGGGATTCAGTCTGTGTACTGTGTCAAAATGCTGACGCATGTGCTCTGAGAACTTCCAGTGAACCTCTTTTCAGAGCAAACAGTAAAATGAAGTCAGGTGCCAATCATTCATAAATCTCTTGTATTTATACATAAAATTGGGTAGGAAATCTGATTATATATCAAAAGTGTGTACACTTATAGGAGGAACAAAGAAATGAAATCTCTCTTTGTTCACGTTTTTTCTTTCAGTTTGGAAAAAGAAATATTTTTGTAAACATTTTGGATACTTTGTAATATGCACTTTTGCACTATTTTCTTCCTCTGGCGCTAAATGAGGATGCTCATTTCCAAAACTCCTAAAGCATAGACAAGTTTGCCTATGACTTTTAAATTCGGATTTAGGTAAGAAAGTCCAATTTATACAGGCTTGGAGAGGTTCTTTTAATACCAAGCATATCTGAATATGCCTGTCTTTGTACCTTTGCAGGATTTCACATTGCCTAGTATAATGTTCGTCATGGTTTTAATTTTTCCGCAAAATGGATCTCTTTTATGTTTGCTATTTACCGTCCTTGCCAGAGTCATTGAGCACAAGAAATACAGTATCTACAAGATGCAGAAACTGCTTTCTTCCTCACACTCATGTGTGGAGGTAATGGATGGTTTTAAGAAAGGATCTTTACTCCGTGCTTTACCTATTCATGTGTAGGATTTTGATTTCATTTGAAATGAAAGGCGTAAACCTCAGGTCTGAAAACTAATAGAATTTCTGCATTTACCTGCTGATCCATAGCCCTTAGGTTAGATTGTGTGTCAGCCAGCAGTCGGCTTGTTGAATGAAGCAATACTTTAAAACTAAAATGAAAAGATTTCTGTTATATGTAGCCTGACACCAGATATGAAGGCAGATTTCTGGTGGCTTATTATTGGAAATATTTTCCAGTGTGTCTGATAAGTGAGACTGAACAAGCCGTAGGAAGTAGACCTAATCAGATAATGCTGATTTGCAGACCAGAAAAGAGAGAAGAAATGTATTTTGCCTAAGTGCTATGCCTTCTCTTGGCAAGACAGGACAAAATGGCTACTGTAGTGGCAAAAGGCAGTGTAGAGATCAGGGAGTAAACCTGCTGGTTTGTGCGTGCGGCTGTTGCATCTAAGCCTATTTACTTGTATATATTCATTGTCTGTATTACAGAAGGTTCATGTCTAAGTGCTTGAGTGAGTTGGAGCTCTGGAGATGGGGCATATAAAAAGGACTGGAGAACATCAAACTCGATCAGCTATTCATTTTTCAGTGAGTCTAGGTTTGGTTTTTTTTTGGAACTTCAAAGGAATTTAAGATACAGACTTGTAAGGAGGGTCCCTATGAAGGATCAAGCGCTGTATTCTGCTCAGACTCTCAGTCCATGCACATCCTTCATGGAAATACATTTGAACACTGGGGATATTCACAGGATGAGCAAATTCTCAGTATGATCTGAGGAGCATTCATGATGTTGCAGGATGGAGGACAAAGGAAGGTCTTGTAGAAATGCATGGAATGAGTTCCCAAAGAACTGAAGCAATAACATTCCTTTGCCATTTCCATGCCTAGATATAAAGTGATAGTTCCTACAGATTTCTATTTAGCACAGAAAGATATTTAACACACCTTCATATTCTTTCATCTCTTCAGATTGCATGTAGATAATAGATTATATCAAATGCAGACATAGTGCTGCATTAATATTGCATGACAAATGTACATACTTGTATTTGTTAGCATGGACACTTTTTTTTTAAAAAAACTATTGTTGGATGATCATCTTATTTCTAAGTTTTTTTGAAAACAGCTCAGCTCTTGGCTTTGTACCTTGAATGTCTCTGCTCAGGGGAAAAGGAATTTAATTGCATAAAACCTACTCTGCACTGATCTTTCCAAACAACAAAATGGATTGAGTGTCTCTATATTCACAGTCATACACGTCTGGAATAAACATGTCATCTGGGGCTTCTGCTTTATTTTCCTTACTGTATATTTGGAATTCAAAATAAGGTTTATTTTGCGAGGGAAAATCAATAAATCATTTCACTTGTCCCACACTTTGTATAACTAATTGTAATTAGGATAATGTCTTTGTTGGCAAGGGCTTATCAGGCAAATAGCATGAAGAGGCAAAGAAAAAACCTCATAAAGAATGATGTTTTCTAAAGCTAATTGTGACGCTATCTCTGGTATTGTGTGTGATTGAACTCTTAATTTTTAATCTGGTATTACTTCCAGCAATATAGCTAGCAGTGTTACCTGAGGTTCTCTGTAATGTAATTATAGAACCAATTTTTGGCAGGTTTAAATTTTACGATTTGGCACCAAAAAGATCTAGTCTTGAGTCATCTACGTTGTAACAAGTGGGCTGTAGTTTCTAGTTGTAATGAATTAGCTTGTTTTAATGTTTGTTATGCAAATCCTATCTATAAGGATTCAGTTAACTGTGATGTCCTGAACTTTTGATGCCTAGGGAGCAGCAACAGCCTCCTCTGATGTATGCTGTCATGTGTGTGGCCTCCTGAAGGGCTGCTTGCCTGCGGAGCTTCACTGGCAACACGTCTGAGTCTTAACTAGCTGATACTGGAAATCACTGAAAAGTTGATGTCACTAATAGCAATATGATATGTGGAGGAGAAATCAGAGCATTTAGTTATAAAGTAAAGCATCACTATCTTGCTTCATGAATGTGTTCTAATAACTTTGGTTCGCTGGAAATGACAAATCCCTGAAGCTAACTGAATTCTTCACCATACTTGGTAACTAGGCACTAGCTTACACTGACAGTGGGCTGGCTAGGTGACTAGTCTGATAATTCTTGACTTTACTACTCTCAGAAAGCTGGATTGTGAAAGAATCGGAAAAGTAACTAATTTGCTACTTCAGTTGATAGCAGGGAAGCCATAAAAATTCTCTTTTAGAGCATTTCACTGCCATTCTAATAAGAATGGAAATTTTTCTCACAGCTTCCATTTGTATGATTACCCTCCTGCAGTCTATTGAATGAGTGTGAGAAGAAAATAGTCTGAAATTGTCCAGTGTTGAAGGATCTGTGCAGTAGGCTAGAAGGGAATCTACTCTGATCCATAGCTTCTCTTCCTATGAGCTTCCCTGTGGCAGTCTTCTGCTTTTCTGAATTGTTTGCTGCATTGTGCTTTTTTCTAAAGGCTGCCATCTGCGAGAAAAAAATACACCCTTCTTAGTCTGTTCTGCCAAATATGTCTGTCTGCAATCAAGGTGCTGCCTTCGGTGTAAATATTTGTGTCAGTGGCTGCAGGCATCTGGCCTTCAGAAGACCCTGCTGCATAAATGCAGTGGCTCTTGGTGAGCAGAAGGGGAAAGAGAAAAGCTAGTGTTGCATGTCCTGAGGATTTGGGACCCTATATTTCAAGTGGGGCTTTAATTAGACCTCAACCTCTTCTGTCCACAATGTACATCAGGAAAACGTGCCCATCAGAAAGCCAGCTACTGTGTAAACAGAGCAATGGAGAAGGTAGGGGAAGTTTCAGTAGCTCAGAGGCTAGGATTATTTGCTTCTTTCTTGATAGCTGGTCAAAGTTAATTAAGAAAGCAGTGAAAGACTAGAGACATTTGCATGGCATATAGAGAGTAAGCAAGACCCTAATATTGATACTAAACAGTAATATGATACCTGTATGTGTGTGTGTGTTTTATTAAATTGTATGTCAAAAGAAAGAAAAGGAACGAGAAATATTTTGTTCCTTTTTTACTTCAAGGAAAAGTTAATCTGGAGAAAGTTACAGTAGTAAAAGGGAAGGCAACATCTGTGTTAATTAGCAGTTCATCTTCAAAGCTTGACTGATAGGTTACATTATGGCCTCTTGCAGTTGAATTAAAATTCAGACCCACACGAGTTCTATTTTCACCTCCTTTTTTCCACATCAGAATAATTTGTCTAGATTTAAGATTTCATTTTTGCTAAAAATATTGATGTTCCATAATCTAAAACGAACTTTCAGTTTGTGCGAATAGCAGTGTAGAGAAGAACATTGTGGCTCTGTATTCAATTTCAGTGAATGTGGCTTTATAACACAATGTAGTATTGTAGGAAGTCTCTATGGAACAGTCCTAGAAGGTCTTGCATTTATCTTATTCCATTCTACCTGCTGTACTTGGTGCAGAGACTTTCATGTACATGTTAAATTGCTACTTATGTACATGCCTTAAATTAAGGGAGGAAATATCAGTATGCATAAGTTCCCTGTGAGAACTAGGGATAAGGATATGTACGTTCTTCAGAGAATCTGTTTCTCTTTGTTATTTGACTGTTACACTCTTTGGGTCAAGGACTGTTACACGTAGGTATATAGTGCCTTGCACAGCAAAGATTTCCAGTGCTACTGTAATGTATATAATCAGAGAGTAATTAGGAATTAATTTTAGAATACCTGGAAACACTCTTAGGAATACCACAGCTGGGGAGAGACAAGTTGTGGACAGAGGGATACACACTGATGAAGGCCTTATCTGTGGGGTTTGAGTTCTCTTTTTTTACAGATTCATAGATGCGCAGGGCTTGGAAGGGACCTCTGGAGATCATATAGTCCAACCGCCCTGCTAGAGCAGGATTACCTACAGCACGTTTCACAGGATTGCATCCAGACAGGTCTTGAATATCTCCAGAGAAGGAGATATCCTGTGAATATTTTCCTTTCAGAAATGAAACTTCTCATTAATATTATGACTGACCCTCCATAAGCTTTTTTTTGTGTTTTTTTTTTTGGATGAGCATCCATTCTGGTGAAAAGCAAAGCTCTCACATAAATGTGAAAAGTAGGGAGAAGAATATAGCACTATATTCCCTTCAATGTTAACATCAAAAGAGGTAATGATTGAACTAACACAGTGGCTGTAGATTGTAGAATATTTAAAAGGATATCAGCTGCTGTATACCACTGTGGTTTCTCTCTGCTGAGCATCTGGTCCAGTGTTCTCTCCACTCAAATGAATAGAGTTAGGGTACAGTCTCATGCTAGCTGTTCTTTCATTTTCATCAGAGCAGTAAAACAAAACACCTTTATAAGAGCCTCTGCTCACATCCCAACATCACAGACATACAATGAGCACCTTTAGAAAGTTGCTTTAAACATAAAAAAAAAAGCCTAATAGAAAATGTTTTTATGAAAAATTCAAGCTGCTTTCAGCCAAGGTTAGATGAACTCCCTTCAGTATCTTGTCTTGACAAGGTAAGAGCTAATCAAGAAATTTCTTCTGTATTCACCTACAATAGATTTCACTAAAATATGCAGCTAGGAGTAGTAAGTGCCCTTTCATACTGAAAGAAAGGGGTGGGAAAGCCTGCTTAATTAATTCTCTTCGGGGATCCTGGATTAACTGCAGCTCTGTTTAGTTTACATGCTGCCTGGAGAAAAATATGCACACCCAAGACAGCAAGTATTGATTTAAATGTAGATGCAGGAAAAAGTCACTGTTGTCTTTTTTTCTTCCACTTGGCACACTTTTGAGTTTTGATTCATTTTTGTGGTTACAAAGGATGAAAATCTAAATCCTTCTCTGCTCCCTTTCAAGCTATGGGAAAATGTTGATCCAGTGCTCAGCAGCTAGATACAGCTACTGGTGAAGAGAACACATAAAGCTGCCCTAGAGAGGGCCATGGTACAAATCATGAAACCTATATCAAGGTTTCAGCCATCGTTCCCTTTGTCACAGGCATCAGGGATTGCAGTAAATCTTTGACCTAGTGCAGACCAATGGAAAGTGGAGAACAGTAGGACAGGGGTACACCATGGTGCCACAGCGTACTTGCAGGCTTGAGTACTGTCCGGGGAAAGCAGATTTGGCATTACCTCCCATTTGCTTTAACCACTGCAAGCGTAAGTAATTGTACTGTGGAGCAAGTGCTATGCTGGCATAGTCTTGAACAGTTACATTTCCTGATAAGCTCAGTCTTCCTAACGGTGGAATGAATTTTACTCAGGTGATTTTTGATGAGAAAAATGTCTGTGTAAAGATGCCAACAGCTTAGCCCTCAGGTCTGCTTATGTGAATTTAGTTTCCCTTCATTCCAACCATAATTGCATGATCACAATCGTCCACACTTCTGTGGATCCTCCTCTGATCTAAACATTTCATTTCCTCACCAAAAAAATCCAAGTGCAAATGGAGATGTGTGGTGCCATACACTTATCTTTCTGCACAATACAGCTTCAGTGGGTCAAGATTATTGGTAGTCTTGCATAAACTGCTTGACTTCAGATCTCAGGTGGCAACTGCAGCCAAGGCACTTACAAAAGGCATCTTTTACTAATAACTTGAGTGCATGCAATCCCATGGGCTGTGCCTCAAACCACAGTTTGTACTTAAGAAAGGGAAATAAAGAATTCTTGATTAAAGAGAAATCAAGAGAATTCCTCCTGGAAACAGGAGGAATAGGGAAGAGAGTGGGGAATGAAAAAGGTTGGGATTGGGGTTTACTGTCCTGTTAACAGTTTGCACCAAGAGCACTATTTGTATCAGAAGAGTCAGTGCAAGCTGCAGAAGCCCAACAGCTGTAAGAAATTTAGCTAGCAACTCTTGTTCTCTGCAAGGGATGCCATTCAACTTGAAAAGAATAGCACAAGTTTTCCTGCACAGGAGTCACCTCCAAATAGTACATATATATATATGTATCGGCTGTAAGGTAGAGTTTACTATTATAATTCTTTAGTCTTGTTTCTTTTCTGTGTGTTTTGGAACAAGT
This sequence comes from Psophia crepitans, assembly GCA_013399095.1. Lineage (NCBI taxonomy): Eukaryota > Metazoa > Chordata > Aves > Gruiformes > Psophiidae > Psophia > Psophia crepitans. The sequence goes on along the minus strand of VWZZ01008380.1, from coordinate 1,120,162 downwards.
TGGACCTCTATGATTACTCTTGATAAAGAGGAATTCTCCTTTTCTTCTCTGAGCTCAGCAGCACAGGGATCTGAAGGAACCTTCTCTGCCTGGATGAAATAAATTCCTTCTCTTGTTGCCTGAGTTCACGACTGAGCTGAGATGCATCAAAGTCAGGTCAAGGAACCAGAAATGAGGAAACTACAGAAGTCTGGGCAGCAGAAGTCAATTTCTTTGAGCTGCTTTCCCCCTCGCTCCCCCACTCCATCGTTTCAGGTTTCCATGTATATATTGAATAGAGCAGAGAAAGAGAGGAAATAAATAATATGTACACAACACAAAGATTGGACTATATGCATAAATTGCATACCCAAGCAGATGTCTCATGGATTTCAGTAATTGAAGTAACAGATTCTTCTTTATTTCTGGTATTGTTTTTGCCTGCCTTGCCAGAAAATGTAAATCATAAGCCAAATAGTTGTATTTTTTTTTTCTTAAATTAGATGCAGTTACATACAAAGGCATAATAGAATAGAATAGAATAGAATCATTAAGGTTGGAAGTGACCTCAAGGATCATCTAGTCCAACCATCCCCCCACCACCTATTACCCACTAGACCACGTCCCTAAGTACCATATCTAACCTTTCCTTAAACACCCTCAGGGATGGTGACTCCACCACCTCCCTGGGCAACCCGTTCCAATGCCCGATCACCCTTTCAGAGAAGAATTTTCTCCTCATTTCTCTTCTGTGATCATTCAGAAGTGTCCTTTCTGTCTTTTTTTCAAGGCCAGTTTGACATAGGATTTATTAATTGTTACATCTGCTTTTAAATCACATTGTGAGGAGAGATTCTCATGGGCTCGTTTGTGACCTGGGAGTAGCCATTAGTGCAGGTTTGTAGCAAATTCAACTGAAAAGGACTCCTGCTCTTTGTGTTCCATTGGTGCAGTATTAATATAGATAGAAAACCTATATTTCTGGAGATTAATTGGACAGTATGCCACGTGACTGCAGTTTATTTTCAGGATTCACAGTAAGGATGATCTACCAAGAGTTTGGGCTGGCAGGAGTGCATCACTTCTCCATTCCCAGGTACATTTTGTTGGGCAGAGCCGCTGTCTGAATCAGGAACGTGGTCTCTGCTGTTCATAATGCATTCCACTTGTTTAAGCTTTGCATAAAACCATACATGATAGATAATAAAACATCTGTCCATATATAAATGTTTCACTTTTCAGAATGACCTGAAGCACCGTGTGGGCTTTTGACTGTGTGAGAGACAGTCTGCTCACTGCTAGAGGGGCATGGTGTTTATTATTAGATGTCCTGCATCGTTACGGAATGCAAAGCAAGCACATGCGTGCACACACACACGTACAAAAGAATGAATAATTATGATAAACAACTGCCTAACAGGTATCTTTATAATGCAGAAATAGCAACCATTTTACCAGCTGAAATCAATTCTCTGTGCTTGCATCTTCATTGCTCTTGTGCGATTTTTTTGTGCAGAAAGTATATAATGGAATATTAGCAACAAAGCACAGAGTCTTACAGAAAACAGAATTACATCTAGACTAGAGCTAATATTCTTCAGCATTTAGAGTCTTATCCTTCTCCTGCACCAAATGTACTTTCTTTTTTCCTCTCAAGAAAGAAGCTTTCTGGCATGAGAAGTATATCTGCTCCTCAAAGGAGAGGTGCTAGGAAAATGAGCCTTGCTGTTCTCTCAGAGGTGCGGGCATTTTTCTGTCATCTCATTCTAATCTGTCATTTACAAATCTGCTTTTGATATGAAGAGGAAGGCATAGACCAAACCTATGACTTGGGGAATGTGGGTGTGTAATTTGGCAAAGAGGAGGAGTTGTTCAGCAGCTACATTCAGATGTGCTTACTCAGAAAAAAAGAAGAGAAATCTCACTCAACATAAGTATGATGGTAGTATTAATTTGGTTAGTATAGAATTAAGTAATGGATCACCAGTTCGTGCTGGTAGACAAATTTTCTGTATTTTTAGTTGTAAGGAAACATACTGTTATTCAGCAATGCTAAAACCTATAGTAACCCAAGGAGAAAAAGAGCTGGTTGTCTTTAACAAGGGAGTGCAGAAGGGACATGTATCTTCCACCCTATTCCCTAGGGTCAGCCGCAGATGAGGCTGATACAGGGTGAGTGACAGACAGCCAGGCAAAACCAGAGTATACTGACCCCTTCCCAGACAATTAACCGGATCCTGATGCACTGCAGGTTCACATTTGTAAGTGCCAGAGACATGGTTACCTGAATGCAGTCTAAGCTAATTTTGACACTGTTTTTGGAAATATTTCTATTTATTTTAAATCATTTTTACAAATCTTTCAGCATGTTGGAAAGGCATCTGACATTATGAAGCCTCCACACTGTGGATTACAGGTCTCTTAGTTTGTTTAGACCAACATCCTTATTTATACTTATTTATTAATCAAGGGGCCTGACAAGCTGCTGCAAATAAAGCTGCTGCTGATTCAGTAGTTTGGTGGAAGGGTCATCTGAGGATTAGAGTCTATAAACAGCCTTAAGGAAAAGATAATTTTTTTGTCAATTAATTGGCCTGGAGAATCTTGTCATTTCAATCTGTCATTGTTGAATTTTATTTTACTGCAATATTTTGAAATGAAGCGAAAAAGGAAAAGTGTCTAGTTAATGCTTTTGGCAAGCTCTCTGTTACTTAATAGCTTCTTGAAGTCCTACATTTCTTCATTTTTCATCTTAATTAACATTCTTAATTGACCTTCTGTGCTCTCTAATTTCTCCCAGTAAAGAATTAAAAAATAGGCTTCTAAATTCTTTTCTGCAATTAGATTGACATGAAATTCCTTGTCTACAGAACATCTCTACCTTAACAAATTTTTTTTTTCATTTTTATTTTTTTCACCACTGAAGTCCCCACTGGAAATTACAGTCCATTGAACCATAGAGCTAGGATTGATTGTGCACATAAAAAATCCTGGAACAATTGAACAAAGAAAAGAACTTCCTGGAATTCTATGGTAAAATCAGAACTCAAGTGACAACAAAACTTTTACCTGATTTGAACTCACCTGCCCTTGATCATTAAGAAAATATTTGATGTTCCTCCATTTTCCGCTGATGAGAGAAGGAACCAGTTTTTCCTTCATTTAGCCTACATCAAAACGTGGTTATAGATGTCAAAGAAGATGAATTTCAGTTGCCAACATTTTTATAGGGCACTCTCTGTTCCATCTTCCTTATATCAATTTCTTATGCTTTTTGTAGAATATTGGAAAGCTAAGGCTAAAGAACCCTGTCTAATTGCTTTTATTTTTAATTATTTTTTAATTAAAGCTTTATGTAGTGCACATTACAATTCTAGCAATCCTAAACACGTTTTTTACCATTTCCTTCTAAAATGTAGAAGGCAAGTTTCCTTTTTTTAAGGTGTTGTGAGAAACTATAGTCAGTTCTTTGCACTGGAGTTTATGGAAAGCATTACTAAAAATGCAAATTCTATGTTTTGAGACTTGAAACCTGCAGATAACTATTAATCTTGGAGCTAACTTTTATATTCTGAGATGAAATAATGACATCTTAAGCACTTAAACCTTCACTAAAAGCAAGATAGGGAAGCATATACTTTGTTTCAAGCATCTTAATTAAATTGATTCCATTGGTCTTTTCATGTTTACTGTTAGACATGTGCCTATGTGCTTTTCTGAAATGCTGGATGGTATTCAGCAGAATGAATTACATCCCAAAACGTAACATTTCTTTAAGAATCCTAATCATGTAGGAAGTATGCAAAATAAGATTTCATTTTCAAGATAAACAGACAAAGTAACTTTTTGTGAGCATTGCTTTTTTATTGCTGCATCCAGCTGTAAATCATGTCTTGAAAGCAAAACCATCTTCTTTTTAAATGCATTTTTTGAAAAATAGTGCATTATTTTCTCCTGAGCTGTTGAGACAATTTCCTGCCTAGACCTGGTGCCCCATGAATTTTAGAGTATAAGAAAAAGTCACTGTGAGCCATAGGGAACAATTTTGGATTTGCCACACACACACATCACAATAGATTTGCCTATAGTAGTTATATGGATGATGTTTAACAAACTCCCATTTTCCCTGTTTTGGGATTAATGTCCTCCTTCCCTCAGACTTGTGAAGTAACATAGCCTTATGCTACACATAAATGGAGGATTCTTTTCATTATATCAAATGTGAAATTTGAATGCTATTATGGTAACAAGAGGAACTCTTTCTAATGAGTCTCAAAAAGCCCTGGCCAAAAAACATGTAAAACTCTCCTGTAGAGAGAGAAATGGAGTGCATGGTGTTAGCATAATAGCAAGGGCTGAGACATTGCTTTGCATTACAGTTTTATGGGATGATATTTTAAAAGGTATTCAGAGATTTATCACTTTTTAGGGACAGCTAAAATTGTTTTCACATTTCTAATATTGCTTTCATTAGAATGTTGAAAGTATGTTTACGGTATCAGATTGAATCCTAAGGTGTTACCAAATCATCCAGAATCCCCACTGCTTAAGTATATTTCCTTGTATCCCTATGTATCTTCAGAGAAAAAATGGGAGGAATGTAAGTGCTTTGTTTTAAAGTGTATAATCTGTATTCTGTCATGTATTTCGTCTCCCAGGGAAGGTATCTGGGAACTCACTCTGCTGTTTTTATTTATCCTGCCAGTGTAGTATATAGATGAGAGGACTAAGGTCCAATGGTGTTAAAACAAGACATGAAATATTGATTAATTCTCTTTTAAAATTCCTTTATTCCTCCTGAGTATAGCAAATTTCAGATGCTACTGTCAATATAGTACTCTCCAATAAACCTCCATTATCAGAAGGGTCCTGATCTTCATAGTGTTCTTATAAATGGTTATTATGATTCTAAATGGCTTTAAAAGCTCAAGGCTAGGTACTTCGAGTGCAAGAGCAGAAAGCAAGTTAGAAGCAATGCAGCTTTTTATCATGGCAGAATGTTACTCTGAAATCACATGAATTGGATTGGGAATTCTCTTTGCTAGACAGTAGCAGAACATTCTGTTTGAAGAAATGAAGATCCTAATGGGACAGATATACAGATGTGCAGTTTCGTGGATATAAAAGTGTCAAGTAAAGAGGCACGATCATAGTTGGTGTCCACCTAATGAAACGCAGGTATTTGACACCCTGCCTTTTGTTCCCACTGGTCATTCTTCAGTGCTAAGTTAACCATTTATTTATTGTTTGCAGAATGATCCTTTACAAAAGTAGCTAAATGGATCCTTAGGAGTTTTCCCAAGGAAAAGGATATTTCAGGAAAGTTAGGGGTAGATGTTCACAGCAGCTAACCCATGAAGGGTGATAGACATGGGCAAGGAAGAGAAGATGTAGCCCAAACTACTTTGAGTGTTCTTGAGTACAATGAAAGTCTCTGGGACCTGAGGTAATTGAAGTAATTTTAACTGGAAAAAAAAAAAAAAAAAAAAAAAGAAGACTTGTTTAAGTTGGAGTGTACTGGAGTCTTTTTAGGAATGTAAAGCTCTTGGGGCTTTTCTACTATACATAATGAAAGGTATTTATCAGAGAAAGAATTTGAATCTCAGTCCTGTATGTGTCACGTAAATGTCATCATAAAGGTTGTACAACTACTTTTTCGCCCATCATCTTAATTAGTATTTAGTCAAACTTCAACAAGAAAGAGCAAGGAAGTAACACAGAATCTGAGCCAAAAACCACCCACTGATTGGCAGTTTTACCTGGGAGGCAGGAGACTGTAGTATGTTCCTGCTTTGAACCAGAAAGAGACACCTGAGGTTTGTTCTTCAGTCTCACAGGAAAGTTGGGGTTTATAGACTGGGTAAGTTACTATATGATTTTTTTTTTTCCATGTGAAAGCTTTATTCCTACCCCAGGATAAAAATGTTTTTAGAAGATTTTGTTGATGGGGATAACTGATTCGCACATAGTCCTACTTGGGAGTTCTTTTGCAGCAAAACTTAATTGTGTGCAAACCTTAGCCTACTTTAACTTATGATGGAGAACAGACTGCTCCCTGCTGTACCCAAAAGCTAAGAACTAAAAGATGTGGCATAAAGCTAAATTATCCCCTCCTCTCACCCACACCCAGCTCTCTCAAACTGAGCCAAAGTTGGGGCTCTATTAAGATGGATTTATAACTAAAGTGACAGCATTCTTTGGAAATTAAACACATTATTTATCATTTTAAGGTAAACCTTTTCTTTGATTTCAGTCGAACTGAACTTCAACGAGTTTGTAAGCAGTGAAGGCTAAATGTATTCTTATTACTTATGACAGTTTAAGGCAGTGTCTTGCTTGCTCAGGTTGTATGGGTAGCTCTGTTGACTCCCAGTCCCCCACTGGTAACATTTGTGTGAGTAGAGTGAGCAGGATTTGGTCTGCAATTAACAATACATACGTTTGTTCACATAGCCAATGTGTGAGCCAAATCCTTACATGTCATTTGTCCTCACTGGTGTGGGTTATACCTTCAGACTGATTTAATGCAACTAGTTATTTGAGCAAAGGTTATCAATCTGGCACTGTCCTCTTGTGTTTTTCTCTCTGCCAAGTTATCTTAATGAATGATAACACAAAGTTATGTAAAGGGATATACACAAATTTTGTTTTTCAAAGCCTTGTATTAGATGGTTTTCTACCAAAACGTCCTTAAATGTTTCATTACTGTGTGAATTTTCAAGCTGAGGATAGCCCACTGCAGATTCAGATTTTGCTTGTGTAAGAGGATGGTGCATACTCACGTACACACAGCACAAACTCTGCCAGTAGTTTGCTTTTTGGTGAACTTTATCTCATTTTACACACTCTACTAATTGCAATCTTTCAGATGTAAAAATAAATTATTTTCTGTCTTATGGAAGATGCATTGTTTGACTTCAGATATTTAACATGGTATTTTTTCTGTGGACAATAGCTTGAGGCCTCAAGCTGGCAAGAATGAGAGTATACCTATAAATAATTCAAAATAATTGTATGGGTTTGACAGATTGTCAAGTTGCTTAATGCCTTTTGTCCCAGGTAATAGATTATATTTCTTTGATAAAGTGTTGATAATTTCTCACTGCAATTTATTTTGTGTATGTTGTATTTTTACAGAGTCCAGTCAGGTTCATATCTCAGTACGGGCTGGTTTACCTTAATTTTGGCTATGGATGCTTGTTATGGAATTCACGTCTATGGGATGATAAATGACACCTACTGCAAGTAAGATCACAGGAAATTATTTTCATGCATCTACAATTCTGATGTCTTGTCAAAATTTCACAATTGATTTTAATATCATAAATCCAAAAAATGGATCAGTCAGTCATTTCCCAGTGTTTTGCATTGATGTGACGCTATTGTCAGCATATTTAGGCCTGATATAGCATTTGCTGTTGATAAAATAAAAACATTTACAAAATCTAAAGTCATATGTCATAAGGAACTATTTTTAATCAAATTCTTTTCCAGTGTCTGAATTAGCTGGAAAAAAAGTATGTTCACACTCTTCTGACAAAATGTACGTACTTATACTGTTAAAACAAATCTATAGAGAAAATACTGATATATTAGTTTTCTGAATACCAAATATACCTGGAAGTGAGAGGAACTGATTAGCCCAGGATAGTTGCCTCAAATTATATTTCACTACCACTGAGCAACCTGCTTGAACTTTCTAGGTTATATATGGCTGGTTTTGAGTAGTAGGAGGTTTCTAATTAGATAATAAAACAAGTCCTGTTAGCTTTATCACAGTAAACTGACATAAATTCTCACCAACTACTGTTAGTGGCTTTACAGTGACAATGGATTAATCCTATTGTCAGAAGTATAACTCTAAACACAATTTTTAAAAGCTCAAGTTAAATGCTTTAATCTACAGTATATAGTAGCAAAATATAAAATGAAACTATTCCTCATTCAGAAAAGCAGGAAATGCCATAAACAATGTATAATACTAGTACCAATCTATTCTTCTGTACCTCAGCTGGTTCTAGTCTTGCACGTAACCAGTTCAGCGGGTCCTCAGCTCCTAGAGTAAAGTCTTTGTGCAGACACTCACTCCACATTCTGTGTTACTTCAGTGTGGGACTTGTTCCTGGAAGATCCTAAAAAATAGGGGGGAAAAAAGGAATTTGAGTCACAGCTGTTTAATTAGGGTATCTTAACATTAGAGACTGACTTTTTAGAACTTGCAGATCTCACTGATTGAGTGAGTCATCCAGATGGAATGAGCATATGTTGTTCTTTGTTTATGAAAACACAGTAGACGCCCTGAGATGAGGGGTGACAGGACTAAAGTTGTCCTCACAGAGTTCAGCCAAGCTGGCATTGCATAGCCCCGATGTAAAACCAGTTAACAGCATGATAGCACTCCAGTCTGTTGGCAGCAGAGAAGGGTGGGTTTCCTTAAAGCTGCAATTCTGACTGCATTGCCTGCTTATAATGTATATTATTCTTATAACTGCCTTATGCAACCAGTTCAAGAACCAGTTTCAAGAGCTGGCATTATTCAAAGAGACAATTTCGCTTAGGGATGAAGCCTTATGGACTGAGTTCTTCCAGGTTAAGCAAAATGTGCAGTACACATAAGAGCCAGCCCATCAGCTTCTTCTTGACTGATAAGATCCGTGTATTTTGAGAGGTATGTGTAGCTTCATTTGCTATAGGAAAATTCAACAAATTATGCTGTAATGAAAGCCTTTATGTGATTTAGCAAAGGAACTCGGGTGCTGACATATGGAAAGGATTTCGGTGAATTCAGGTGCAGTATATATTAAGGTTTTTCTTGGAAATAGTACTTACATGTACCTTTTTTTTTTTCCCTAGGTCAGAAGGCTTTCATAAAGTTCCCTACCACTATTACGAGCCAGGAAGAGAAGAATGTGAGGAATACTTTCTGCATGAAAATGCTCCGTATGGAGGCCATAGGTTTATCACAGAAAAGAAAGTATTTGCTAAGTGGGCCAAGAAGCACACAATAATATTTACCCACCCCAACTGGACAGTGTCTTGATACTGGTTCTCTTAACTCTTCCTTAACAGCATATTACAAAAATGTCTCAGTTTACAATAATTTTGCTTACATCTGGCTGGCCTTTCTCAGCTGAGGTAAAACTAAACTAAAAACTAGAAGACAAAGATGATGATGGTTCGGCTGTTAAGCAAAATTAATCAATCTGTGGAAGGCAGACACATTGTTATTTCTTAGGGTTTTACTCTACACAATGCACTTTATACTTTAACTGGATTTTACTTCAAGGCAGTATCAGTTAGAGAGAGATATTTCCTGTATATACAGGTGCACACAGAGAACGTGGTGGTCTTTTAAAACTTGTCCATCGCCTTAGTTGATTAAAATTTGTATTTGTAGCTCATTTGCAGTACTGCAGCAGTAGTTCTATTTGTGGTATTAGTAGGAAATTTCCATAAAAGAAATAGAAGGAAAATTATGGACCTCCAAGGTCTGTGAGTGAATAAATTTACAAAACACCTGAATACTTTGATATATGTGAGCACTTGTATATATGGTAAAATTAGAGATGACCTAGCCGTGGTTCTTGAACTGCGCACAGCACTCACATGAGAAGATCTTACTCAAGGTTCCTGATTAATTAATAACTTCTGAAATGCAGCTTCCTCCTCCTGGGTCAAGCGGCACCATCTTGGATGATGTGGTTTGTATTTTGGAGGCTGTTGTCCTGCAGTTTAGCTCCAACAGCGTGGCACTTAGCAAGGACTGGGTTGTGCAGTCCGTGATGAACCTTAGGCTGTTGTAGCAAGCCTGCTGTCAGTACCCAAGCTGGTTAGTTGAAAGTTGTCTCATGAACATCTCCATTTACTCTAGCTGTGCCTTTGAGTTGCTCCAACATCCAAATACCAGTATTTTGATGGCATCTCTCATGCAGCCATCATAATTTATTTTAAATCTCCAGCTTCTCCATCTTTAAAAACAGGGATAGTGTCTATCTCCTTCACAAGGGAGTTGTGAGAACTAATTTAAGTACGTAAAGCACTTTCCTGACAAAGAATGCTACAGAGCATTTATTCTTAACACAAAAACAATGGTACCTGTCATTTATTCTTGCCTGTTGGGAATTTGAAGAAAGTGACAGCATGTCTGGATCTGATGGTGAATTGTTCTGTGCATCCACTTTCCTACTGAGGATAATTTGTAATACTGAGTGCTCTCAGCTTGCATTGCTTCAGATGGAGTTGAAAGAACTCGCCACCTCACAGTATTATCTGCACATCAAGAGGCAGTTCAAGAATTTTAAAATATACTCATCTCTAGTTGAAATATGTGTTTCCAAGCTTACTCTCATGGAAAGTTTTCAACTGCAGCAGACTCATTTGTAATATGACCATAATTCAGCTACACATGTGAGTTTTATTTAAACTGTATTTAAATTAATGCTTTAAGTTTAGAATGTGTCCTACAAATATTTTAACATCTGGAATGTCAGATTCAACACTGTAATAGCCAATACTGTGAACACTTGAAAGAATTATGTGTGGAACATAACACACAGGGTTTACTCACGCTACTTAAACATTAACCAACAGGAAACTTTGTATGCTTTTGTAAATCATGAAAAGGGGAAAGTAAACAGCTATTTTTACATGTAAGTATTTGTATACTGACTCTTTCCTATTGTATATTTGTATATATAAATCTATATTTTATATGTCCATGGCATATATATTCTCTCATCAGCAGCTGCAATCTTAGGATGGGGAGGAAATCTCTTCACCAGTGTTCCTCCTCCTGATAATTGGTTTCTTCTTCCTGTTGGTAGGTGATGCTAGGGTATCATCTCTCTTTCCCCTTCTATTTTCTACTGTAAATGCAGCCTTCTGATTTTAACACAGCTCAGCTTTCACGGCTTACTTTAGTGTTCTCAGTGTTCATGCTGGGGCCATTCTTATGATCCTGGATAAACATCTATATTCAAATACAGGCTCTGTCCAAGACTTCTTGCATGACTTGATGTCTCACCTTTCTGTTTGGAAAAGGAGAACAATAATATTTTCCTACTCCCTGTCTTGACTGACTTTCTTGTAAGCTCTTGAGACAGATATTCTCATTTGTAATGTATTTGTATAATGCCTTGCAGAAGAGGTACCCCAAGTGTCTGAAGGCTACAGGCAATGCTATAATATAAAAATAATTTTAAGTGGCTGCTTCTTGTCCCTGGAGTTTAAAATCAATTGTAGGCTAATATAGCATGGGATGAAATCAAGAGGGGGAAGGGTCATGGATGGATGAAGAGTTGTAGTAGCAAAAGATAGTGAGCTACATTTATTGCCATATGCATCTTTTCAGTTCAGATGGATGGCTGGATAGATGGAAAGCTAATAAAAAAATTGTAATGCAGGATTTGAAGAATGCAGGACACGCAGAACCAGGGAAAATGTTCCACATATATTGTACAGTGCAACCTGGGAAAAACTATAGCTCCCTTGTGGGAAGAGGAGCTGAAAAGGAGAACATCAGTCAAATTGAACTTGTATTTAGAAGATCTCTGGGTTAATAGAAAGTTTCTTTGAAAATGCTGCAGTTGAGCTGGACAGACTTACATGAGAAGTGTCCTCATGACGCATAGTCTTTCTCCCCAGTGAGCACAACACAAGGGTTCTGCCTGAGTTGTGTTCACATGCAAGGCAGTTTTTAAGCCTGAGAAAGTTTTAAGGATAATTAAGACTTGCCAAATAGCCATAAATCTGTTGTAAAATATGTGCTTCGTACTGAAGCTCTTTGTAGAGTGCTTACATGCTGTATGAAAGAAACAATATCTCATGCAAAGGCTAGCTAAGAAAAATACAGCTCTAAGAACAGCTAAATGTACAGCAAAATTGAGAACATCATTAGAGTGCAGTTGTCACAGAGCAAAGTTAAAGTGTTGCTCTCTGCTTGGATTTGCAGTAAGAGCAGATCCACTTTTAGAAACATTGCAGCAGGCTTCAGTCACACTAGAGTAAATGAACATCAGTTCCCTTATTTAAATGAGCCTGTCTTTAGCATAAACTAAACACATATTTGCATGATTTTTGTAATATGAGTAAGTAACTGTGACCGCTGTGTTAAAGATGATTCTACAAAGAAATGACTTCATCGAAATCTGTTAAAAATCAGCACTGCAGTACTGAAAAAAGAATCTCAGTACTTGGCTGTGTAGTAAGAGACCTTGATGATTCACCTTCTGAGAGCAGTTAAGACATCAGCTGAGAATCATTTATTAATTCTTTAAAATAAAGCCTACTACAGTTTACCTGAATGTAATCAGATCCTAATTGCTTTTTCATTCAAGCAGTCCTATTTTAATCAACCACTCGTGTATAAAACAAGCAGGGAGTTTACCTGAAGTTTTCAAAATAGATCTTCACGTTGCTGCTAATAGAGGAATACTTACAAATAATTTGGCTTTTTTTTTTTACCAGTCAGCTACGTTGTTACCAAATGTTTTCTTTTATATTTTAGTTAGCTTTCTAAAATACACTTTTTGAAGGGAAAAAAAAAAAAAGGCATTTATTGTTTAGCTTGCTGTAGCCTTGGTTTAAATAAATGTTTAAATTTTAATGTACTTTATGTTTTGTGTTGCATTACCTTCTTACTTAATTTTTTTTCAAGGAAAAAAAAGTTTTAAATAGGAGCAGAAATTTTCCAAGGCAAAAAAAATCTTTTTGACTGGCTAATTACTAACTCACAGATAATTAACTGAACAACATAAAAAAACCTTTTTTTGTTTTTCCAAGCAGATACAGCAGACATGATTCCAACCTTCTCATCCTCCTAGATGTCCAGATCACATTCCTCTGCCACCAAGGCCTCTTCACAGAAAGAAAAGTAGTCTCTGTATCCAGCCAAATTCCCTTTCCATCTGGGCTGGGAGGCTCCATCTGCAGACTGCTCGTATCAGTTATATCAATAAGCAGGAAGGACTGAGGACTGAGTTCTACTTAGGAGCAGATGGTGTTCCAACTTCTAAAAAACGCCCCTAAAGTGCTGTAGGAGAGGAGTACCCATTGATCTCTCCTGAAAATACTTTTCCAGAGTATTCTGTTTCTTCAAATGCCTTTAGCTCCTGTGTAGAACTATTGTCCTACTCTCCTCAGTAGAAATTACCAGCAATGGGAAAACACATCATATACAGGAAAAAGTAGAGGCAAAGTCGTTAAAGATTTCTATATAAACAACACCAGGGATGAGAAGTCAGCCTAACACAATTTAAATTATCAGAAGACTCACTGCTTTAGGAGTCTCAGAGAACTCAATTCAAAACTAATGGAAATCACTTTGGCAAGTTCATTAGTACAGCACCCATCCCAGTAAAATCTTTGCACTCCTGGGTACTAAGGAAAGCAGTGTTTTGTCTAAGACGTACCATGTGCACCTTTTGCATTTCATAGCTAATAAAGAGGAGCCCGTCCAGCACTTGGAGGGCTGATGCAGATGGTCTTTATTCACCTGCTCGTGGGCTGGACAAAAGTAGGACCCACACACAATGATGCTCAAGGAGAGGACGTGTCCAGCCAAGTAATAATTAAATAAGTAATCACTCATTAATTGTAATTGGATGGTGCCCTTATTAAGTAGAAAATCAGAAGCACTTTATATACTGATGCTTATATTTTCCTGACTTTTTTTCTGCATGTATCTCAGAAATAGCATATGTCTTTTGTTGGACTTAAGAAAGTCTGGGGTTTGTTTATGATGAACCTTAGGGTACCCACAAGAATGAAACTCCATGTTAGTGCCAAAGGATCACACAGGAGCTGTCTGTGGGCATTGTGATGTATTGTGTACAATAGTGTCTTATGTATTTACTAAAAAAGGTCTGGTTTTCCTGACTAGGCATAGTTCTTTTAAGGAGAAAGCGTTTCATTTTCAGCAGATGTGTCTCATTCTGTTCCTTCTTTCCTGAGAGGTTGCATAGGAATGTGACTTAATCATGAGAGAGTGAAGAATGATATAGTGAATAACCAACCACCAGATTCATATATATTTTTCTGGCTGTTGCTGTGATGTATAGCTAATGAGACAGAGAAAAGCAAGCTTGTAAAAGTAAACCTTGTATTGTGTAATCTACAGAAGTCTCACGTGTGTGCTCTTAATTGGAGTGTCCTAGGCAAACCCTCCAGAAGGGGACTGAAGGAGAAAGAGAGAGTCTCTTTCCATTGAAAGACAGGGCTTCTGTGGAAGCCATAGTAGTCTGTGTGGCATCCCTGGGCTCCTCACCCAGCCACAGCTTTGAGCGCTTTCCAGCCCCGTTGGATGAAGTGCTTTCTCCAGCTAAATTACACAGCTTGTGAGCTGCACAAAGTCTTCCCTGTCCTCTCCTTCTGTGGGGCCAGAGGAGTGGTGATGCTGACTTGGAGGTGAGGAGTGACAGGTGTCAGAGCAGGGATGTTCTGTCAAATCAGCTGCACAGTCTTGCTTGAGGCACAGTCTCACCTCAGGTGCTGAACACAGTTTCTTTGAATGCAGTGGGAAAGTTATCACTGGGTTTTGTTACTGTTTTTAAGATTAACTCACAAAGAGTTGCCATTTTATGGGTATCTTAAAGAGCTGATTTAATGTCTTTTCTGCATTGCTTGCTGTGCTTTCTGGGAATTCCTCAAGATATGCAGCTGTCAGCATCTGCCACTGCTGTTCTGATTTATGGGCCACAAAGAGACTGTAAACTTGAACTAATGCATGTTCTTGCCATGTATTATGCATGATAGCATGTTACACATTTTATTCTCACACTATAATAAATAATGTAAGTTGTACGTAAACTTAGTTTAAGCAGCAGAAGTAGTGCTTTTTCTTTCTCTCATATCCTGTGTTGCCCAGAGCACTTTGCTGGAGCTCTGTAAGTGCCGTTAGCTGGTGGCAGCAAATAAATTGTTGAAACCAGTCAGGAAATATTTACGAAATTTGACATTTTTCACTGGAATATCAGAAATAGTGAAACTTGTTTTTGTGAGCCTACTCTAGTGCTCACAATCACAATTCTGTCTTCTAAGGATATCTCACATCTGAGTGTATCATCGGGAATGACTTTATTGACTATTGACATGGACAGTGTCAAGATGTTGGCAGCAGAGCGATCACAAATTTTGGACATTTATGAGAGTATCCTTTTAACAGGAATTGCGTACACAGAAGATTGACTGATGTGCCTGTAGTTTTTCCATAGTGTTGCTGCTGAAAAGAGTATTTCTGAGGATGACTGGAGAGAAAAAAGTTGTTCTCACTGCTCTTTTGGTTGTTTGTCTGTCCCCTCCTCATACACAGACACATGCACACGCATCTGCAATCACAGAGTGTGTCTGTAGCAAAAGTCTTTTTTTTTCCTATCTCATTAGATAGTGGCAAGTAAGAACAAGTAAGACTAATCTTTTACATGGTAAATGTAGGTTATAGCACTTGTTGATTCAAGTTTATTCTGTATATTTCCAAAGCCTGTGTCTGCATTAGTGAGGAATTAGCTCAGCTGGATCAGATCTGTAGCCCAAAACTGTTGGTGCTAAGGACCTCATCTCCTCACCATGCAAAGTCCCTGGTTTGGTCCCGTTGGCTCAATGTCACTAGTGATCAGAACTCCTCTTCTGGTTTCATCCAAAAGGAATCTACTTCATATCCTCAGGATCACTCCATCATGCAAACTAAGGCTTCTGAAGCGAGGCCACTGGACTGGACTGTGACACAGGAAAGTGAAATTCCCATTAGCCCATCTTTTGGCTAAATAGAAGACCTTTGTTGTTCCCTGCCACCCCAGGCTTTGCATGGTGGTTTGTTTTTTTGTGGTTTTTTGTTTGTTTGGTTTGGTTTGGTTTTTTTTTGGGTTTTTTGTTTTTTTTGTTTGGTTTGGTTTTTTTTTTTTTTTTGTTTTGTTCTGTTTTGTTGGGGTTTTGTTTTGTTTTGTTTTGGTTGGTTGGTTTGGGGTTTTTTTTTTGCATAGGTATTTTTCTTTCAAATCTGAAATCTGTTGCCTCCTATTAGCTCATGGGAATCAGGGATTCCTGACTTCTCCTAAGATCGGCATCCAAATGTGCTCCTTAAGTCAGGAATGTGGTATAGGACAGAGTAATCCATCATGGGTACAGCATGAAAAGTGCTTAGCCTGATGAACAGTTAACTGTGATTCAACTTGTGGATGTGAATTTATCATGAACATGCTGGATGCTTGCTAATGCGTGTATTGCTTTTATATACTGCACTAGACATAACAATTCCCTTCATAATTTTCCCAGAGTATTTTTGGTTTTGTGGCCTTCCAGTTCTATCTGTATATGTGTGCGTATGTGCATGTATATACAGCAAAAAAGCATTCTTCTGTTCTTAGACAGTTGCTACTATATGCTGCTAACATAAACTTATTTAGAAAGTTCATGTTATGCTATTTATTACATGTATTCTTTGGTTAGCTTTTTGTAATGTTGACAAGTGTATTTATAGTAAATATCACTGTAGACTTAGAAAACTTTCATACTATTTATACTTCTTTTAGATGTCTTGCCATGTGTTTTCCTGCTATATGCTAGTTCGGTTTTGCTCCCATTCGGAGGATGTCCTTCTATGTACTTTCAAAATTGTGCCCGGGTTATTTTAAAATATGAATAAATGTATATGATTTTTCAATTGTCTGACATAATTTATACATGATTTTGTGCTAATCACTTTTATTCTTGTTTATATATATGCCATTACAATAATACCTGACAGTTCACTGAACTCAAACAAAGATCTCTGTTCTAGAAAGTATTATTATCTGCTGCACACAAACATGAACTATGTCTAAATTATTTCTTAATTGAGTTTAAAGACATTTTAAAGTATCTGTCCTAAACATACTCAGTCATGTTGGGTAAACTCAGACACAAAACCTACACTTATAGGAACTCGTGTGTTTATTTCTGTGTGTTAAAACAAATGTTCTGTGCACACATGCACACAGAAATGGGGACTTGTAGAACTCCTCGAGCCTCTAACAAGCCTCTAATTTTCCTCTTTTATTGCCCAGCTAAGAACATGAAGCAACAGGCCTCAATGTGTAAATTTTAACTTGATCTGTATGTGCTGAATTAAACACATATAGACTAACTGGGTTTGTGAAGGGACTGGAGATTCCAGGTGGTTTTGTTAGCACTGGCATATATAATGCAGCCACTGTTACCATGTAATTTGGGGCCACATTCTGGTACTTAGGTACTCGTGGCACAGAAATTTTTTTCCTTTACAAGCTGAGCTATTTTGTCAGCCAGCACAATGAGGGGAAGGAAAAACAGAATTTCTGTGGTAAGATTAAAACTAAATAAAGGGAAGAAATGCCATTCACATGCTCAGCTTTGAGAGTCCTTCAAATTTTATGTGCTGCCAAGGGGCTTGTTAAGAATTTGTGTGTTATTTTTCAGATATATTCTCCAAATATACCATAATGCTCCCTTCAGAACCATTACAGCGTGAGATGTGAATGCATATTAATGGCATGATGTAATATGGATTCATTTCAACCTTTTTTTCCATGCAGGACATGGTTTGTATATTACTCCTGATGTACATTCATACTTAATAGTAGTGGCATGGGATGTGAATGTGAATTATTTGATTGTCATAGGACCAGATACTCAGGTAAAAAAAAATTTGAATTATTGAATTATCCCACTTTTCAAACCCTTATAGAATAGCCAGCCTATCCCCCTGAAGTT
The DNA here is from genome assembly GCA_013399095.1 of Psophia crepitans. NCBI lineage: Eukaryota > Metazoa > Chordata > Aves > Gruiformes > Psophiidae > Psophia > Psophia crepitans. Next base: position 1,102,462 of record VWZZ01008380.1, on the reverse strand, counting down.
TTTGTAGGTTTACATTTGGATTTTATTTTATTAGTTTGCACCAGCTCACCCAGTAACCTTTGTCAACTAGTCTCAGTGTCTATTTATTACCAACTTCCCCCTTAACGACTGAGACTTCAGCAAACTTTTGAGTTTTCTTCCAAATTGCTGATAAAAATGTTAACTAGAGTATGCCCAGGAAGCTATCCCAGCAGAATACCTATTCTGTGATCATTCTCCATTTATAATTCAGGTTTTGAAATGTCAGTTAACCAGTTTTTGATTCATTTAATGTGCAACATGTCAATTTTGTACTGTCATGGTTTCGTAACTCAAATGTCATGAATACCACTTCAAATGTCATATAGAATCAAAGTATATCAACAGTGTTGTGTTTTGCTTGTAGTCACAACTGGAAAAAAAGCCAGCAAATGTGTTTGACAGTATCTATTTTCCGTGTTGCACTTAGATTGGCATTTACCATATTTCTCCTCTTTAATTAGTTAGTAATTGAGTCCCCTGTCAGCCATTCCATTACTTTACTCCAGATCAATTTCAGACTGACAGGAGTGTAATTATCTAGGTCATTAAGTTTATCCTTCTTAAATATTAACACAACATAAGTTTTCTTCCAGCTTTCTGGAACTTTCCCAATTGTTCCAAGACTTAGTAAAAAGCTGTAATAACAATAGAGATTCGACTGTCAGCTCTTTAACAACTCTTGGATATTAGTTATCTGAAGTTTGCTATGCAAATATTTCTTACTTCAGTAGCTTCCACTTAATGTTTTTCTTTCAGTTTTTTTGCTGCCTGGTAGTTCGTCATCCTCCATCCACATAGAACATCACCAATTGTCTGTCTTTTCCTTAAATACTGAACACAAGTACTTATTGAACACTTCTTTCTTGTCTTCATTACTCTAAACAAATCTTCCACTTCAATCTGATAAAGAACTGGTACCATTGTCAGGACTCCTAATGTATTTGAAAAATACTGTCCTTAATTCTCTGGCCATAAATTTCTTCTTACAAGTTGGCTACACTTATTGGAGGAATTATTTATGTAATTCCTTACTTCTACTCTATATTCATTGTTATCAATGTTCTTTCTTCATTTCATTGATTTACAATTACGTAGAGGCTTTCATTAACCCTTTGGGCTAGGTATTTTTTAAACACATACAGCTTTCTTTCCTAATTTTGCAGTTATTAAATAAAAAAATTGTATTTTTCCATTATTAATAGGTTCTCTCTGCTAGCTGATTGTCCTTTACAATAATTTTCAGTTTGGTAAAAAGACTGCACCATTCATATTGCTGCTTGGGCTTCATTCTCTTTATGCCCTTAAAGAGCAATCAGGCTGTCATCATAGCCACTAATATTTAGTTCTCTTATCAAGTTCTCTGATCTCTTCATTATTTGTAAGATGAGATCTCACATAAAATTCTCATTTTTTGAGAGTTTCCCTTTTTGGTTTAAGAAATGTTCATATATAATGTTCAGAAATTCTGCAGAGGTTTTAGTATGAGCATCATGAAACTTTAAGCATACGTCAGGCAGACTGATATCTCAGATGTAGTGCAGCTTTTTTGCTTCTACACATTACAGAAGGTGCAAAGGCATCCAGTCATCCTGCTCTCTTCTGTGATTTGGTGATTTGCAGGCAGCAGCTACTGTTCCATCTAGTGTTTTACCTGTTAGAGTATTGATCCATTGCATTCAAGATCATTTGCTTCTGAGCTTCCAGTGTCGTGAAAACAGACTATGTCTTTTATTACCATGGAGTTCCACTCTTCTTCCCCTCTCTTGACTTGATCTTTCCCAAATAGGTTATAACCATTGAATTTAATGTTTCCGTTTTGCAGTTCTTTCCATCTAGTGTCAGTAATACCAGCTACACTGAATTTATAAATAGGTAACTGATTCCTTTCCTTTTTTACCCAGACTCTTTACTATTGGTTTATAGAAAGCCTACTACTTTTATATCCTTGATTAATTTTGGTTTTGCCATCTTGATTTCATTCTGAATGTGGACTTGTTTTTTTGTTTGGTTGGGTTTGGGGGTTTTTTTCATCAATTTCCCTTTTAGCACTCATTTTCAGCCTCTTCCCTAGCAGGCTCTACTGAACAAGAGACCACCCTAACTGTGCCATCCTTTCACCTGTTTCAAAAGACAGATGCTCCATGTTCAGAATAATTTTTTCCTGTCTTCCTTCATTTGCCAGCCAAGGGTAACATCCTAGAGGATCATGCAGGCATTCTTCTCCTTCAGCAATGTTCAGGGTTCCCTGAACTTGTCTAAGACCTGTGAGACAACGCCCTATTAAGCAGAGTCACTGATGCTTAATGTGTAATCATTGATGATCCTTGCTGTCTGACAATGGATGTCTGTTCCATCTTAGAGACATACCTCAAGTTCAGACGGTGCAGGAACCCTGTACTGTTATCTACTTCTCCTTTGCAAAACCAGTCTTTCCTGTCATCTTTGTATCTCCAGCCTTTTACCCAGATTGGTTTGGCTACATGTGATCCCTAACTGTCTTTTTTTGAAAAATGCTTCTGCCTCTGGAGGATTCTGAAATTTGGGCGGGGTGAGTGGGAGGTGGGGGAAAGCCGTCTGTTTTCAAATGAAAACGTAGTCTGTTCTAACACATGTGCTTTTGCCCTTCTTTTTATTGCTGCACAGAGAAACCAGAACTCTGTGCGCAGCCCAGTCCCTGGACGAGCAGCTCCCATCTCTCCTCTGGATCAACAGAATTGGGAACTAAAGAGTCTAGGTTTGAAACAGCATGTAAAGTGAGCAGAGAAACTGTCAAAAAATGAAACAGATTAAGAACTAGTTTGTTTTGTCAGAAGGTTGATCAAAATCTGCATCTTTCTATGGGAGATTTAAATCACAACCAGCTAGCGTTCTTCCCTGGAAAAAGGCAAAACATTCTACCAGAGAATTTCTGATTAACTCTTCTCCTGTCCAGAGGAGAGCTATCTAAATTAATTGCCTTTGACAGGTGAGGTCTGTCCTCATCTTGGCACAGGAGATAAGGTTCTGGTTATAACACATCTGGGTAGACTTGCACAGCTTTTTAATTACAACAAAAGCACTTATCACAAATGTCTTGTAAACTGAGTGTCAACAGTGTTTGGATTGCAGCTGCCTGGCTGTGGGGTTTAATGACTTACCTGTTTAACAGATCCAATGAAACATTATCCTTCTGTCTATGACCAACTTTGCCTTCAACCTATTTTTACAGTGCCTATAGTTTGTCAAGTGCTACTTCTCAGGCCTCGAAATAAGGCTAATCAAATCCATTTTGCCTCACATTGCCTTTTTTTTTGTCAGCACTTCGGTAAAGATGTTCAGTTCATTGTTCTCATGAGCTACAAGTTGCATTGCTTCATCATCTTAGTGATCTGATTGATGAAAGAAACTTGATGTATGATGATGTCACCTAGCAAAAAACCTGATTGCTTCCTTGTCCTATGTATTAGTTCTACAGAACTAGTAAAAGACTTATGCAAATGTGTCCCCTGAATATACTGATAGAAACCGAAAATCTTCCAGCACCTAACTTTGCAGGATGTCTCCACATGGTACAGTACAAGCCCGTGCAGAGATACTCTTGCCAGCTCTGAACGAACAAAACCTGTCTGCACACAAATGACATACCATTTGTTAAATTTTTGCAAGGAAAAACATGGAAAAAAATTGCCAGAGCACAGCCTCACAGCTCTTCTTAAATACCTAGTTTCCATGGCCTGTGCTGTGAACAGGTTGAGTTACTTGAAATTGTGAATCGCTTTTGGTATTGTATTGATTAATTCATACACACACACAAAACACAAAATGATGTGGTAAAAATCTCATATGTTAAAACATCATAGATGAAGTCAGTGCCGTGTACCTTTTCTCTGAGAGTGTTGTGGAAGGAAGGGGAGACTGCAGAGTTTATAGTTGCACAACTAGCTGAAAGCTGTATACAGTAGGCAACTTGAGATCATCAAGTGATTGTGGAGGGAATTACTATGAACACTATAATGATTTTATTTCTTGTTATTTCTTCATGCTCTCTTGAAAATATCAGTACTTTTCATCAGTACCTCAAAAATTCTCCCCAAAAAAGTATGAAGCAGACTGACAAAGAGTTTCTGAAAGCAGTTTCAGTTACATGAAAGGAAGCAGTGCGAATTTAAGAAAGGCAGAGAAAAGAATGAATATTTAAGCTAAGGACATTTAGGTATAACATCCCAGTGCCTTATGTGCTGTACTTCTCATTGGCATCAATGCGAACACCTACTTAATGCTTAGTACGCGACTTGGGGTTTCTGTTTCGTATCTGCAACTGGTTATAAAACATAGAAAAAAAGAGGCCTTCTGGTGCTGAAGTCTTTGTTTTATCTTTTGTTATACTTGAAATGGCAACCAGCCTCAGTGACAGTTCAAGTAAGTGTCGAAATGCACTTTTTTTCAGAAAAAGGAGGGCCAGGGAGTTAAACTGCATAATTTTTCAAGCGCAGCTTTGCAATCTTTGGGAATTTTAAAACGTGGAAAGTACCATATTAATTTGAGTGCATCGGTAGTGAATGGGATAATTTAATAGCACCTTCCGCTCTCAAGTATTTCTTTCCTTGAATAGATTATTAGACAGCAAGGGTTGAGGATGCAAACCTTGAATCATGAAAGCATGTATACATGCTGAAGAGGTATTACAATGAATTATAAGCACTGGTAATAGTTTAGGATCCAAAAGGCTGGCGACCTTTGCTTTTAAAAACATGCTTTAAATGTTATCATTCTACAGCAGCGTTTTCTCAACTCTTTATCTTCTAAATGCTTTTGGACACACAGACCATGGGATTAATTATATACTGCAAGCAACAATTCATGAATATTTAACAGGCTCATTTATACTTAATGAATAAATTTGCATTTTAACGGTGTTATTTAATGTGGTTTAAGGAAATACTGCTCATTACCTTTCAATTTTGTAGATTAGGAGAATGTAATCGGAATGATAAGGTAGGAGAAAGACTGCACGATTTCCATGCAATTGTTCACATGGTTTGTTTCCTCAACTTTTTGATCAAAACAGCTCTGTTTGTTTTGTTTGGGGCAAGTTTCTGACTCAGTTACTTCATCCCAGTCTTAGAGGTGAAGCTCGAAGCAGGGAGATGTGCTCCCGCCAAAAGGCTGAGGCGTGAGGCAACCGCCTCAGCTCCGCCCAGCTAGCTGGCGTTGGGGCGAGACAGTGCCCACCTGATAGAGAGGGGAGCTTCTATTGGACAAGAGAGGTGTCACACTCCAAGAAAGGCAAAGGATTGGCTGTCTGTCACCAACCTCTCATTGGAGAAAGCAGATCTGAAGGGAGAGACAGGTCCCTCAGCAGAGGGCAGACAAGATGGAGGCTGTGGTGGTTGAGGACAGCGCAGCTCTGACCCACCTCTGGCAGCTGATGTGGTCCAGGTGGTGCCCAGCACCAGGAGGTGCCATTTCCATCCCAGAGCTCCATGTGGAAATGGCTGCAGGCAAAGGGCCGCCATGTTGCTGTTGGAGAGCTTGTCCTGGGTTGGGCACAGCTGGGAAGAGCGGTGCTGGAGAAACGGCACCCTTGTAAAACTTGTTCTTCAAACCTGAGTGCCAAAGCACTGCTATCTCTGCTCTCTCCTCCACATCTCCCAGCAGTGAGATCCTGCTCGAAGTTTCCAGGTGGGTGCTGTTCAGGCCTGCTCAAAGCCCATCACTGCACACTGCTCTCAGCTCTTGAAGACGGAATATTTCACGAGATTGTGTGATTTTTGCTAATGAACTGTTTCATGTGAGAACAGTCTTTGAAAAGAAGAGAAGAAAGTAGTTCATCTTGTAGAAAAACCTCAGAACTGACCTGTGTACGTTTCAGCGGTTTGAAAGCTAGAAAGAGGTAAAAAAATCTCTTTTTTTCTCTTACTGTATTCTTAATTTTTAAGCCCATTTCCTGATTTGCAGAAGGGTAAAACAGTAGGGAAGAGGAACAGTTTGGTGGGGTTTTTTTCTGTCTGCAGTATTGATAGGAAAACTTTCCCATTTTAATTTCTAGGATATTTTTTTTCCTGTTGATTTTAATAGGACCAAGTAGTCAACCTTTGTACTTGGATGTCTTTGCTTTGCCTTTTGAGCACATATTTATTGGGCTAGAGATACCTTACAGATTTCTTAGTACAAATGAAAAAGTCTAAAATAATCAGAAGCAAAAAAAAAAGAGTTGCCCAGGACTTAATGGTCTTGGATATTTCTGTACAGGTTTCCTGTATTTAGTACCAAAGGTTGATTTTATAAAACAGTTTTGAAATTGCTTACAATTTGCTTCTTTAACAAAGTATGTGCATTCTTTCTATTTGTCATTTTGAAGTGCCATATGGTGGCAAATACTAAGTCACAATATGTTGCCATAGTTCTCTCTGATCACTCTTCAAAACAACGTAATTACCCAAATGGAGACTTGACCTTTCATTCAGTTTTAATGGACTGTTTTCTGAGCACATTTCTAATGAAAAAGAATTGTGTGAAATGTTATTGCCAAAGTTGGCTACATATATCTTGTCTGTGAAGGGAAAAATCTTCAGCCAGAACCAGGCTATACACTAACTGTATCTTCAGTACCAGGAGTAACGATGTCTTGATTCTCATGGGGACTCTGGAAATAACTTTGACATTAAGCAAGCCAAAGATTTGAAATGTAAAAACTGTGTTGATATCCTTCTCTTCTGGGCAGTGATGCATAAGCAAAGCTGGCCTATCTTTGACATTGTTTGTCCTGTGGGAGTATTCCAAAACAATATTAATAGGGGTGGGTGTACCAGGCAAAGCTTGAATCTGTATTTCAATAATATTCTCCCTCAAATTTTGTAAGGCTTGAAATTTTAGAGACTGTTTTGACTGCATCTAATGAATCCTGTGATTTGCACTCACATTTCAAAAACTGTCTGGGTCTCAGTGATGTTACATCACTGTACATCTCCATGTCAAGAATTATCTTTCAGTCTGTCAATGACTTAATATATTTTTGGATTTAATATAAAAGAATCTAAGCTCCTGGTAGAATGCATGGGGCAAATCTAGGTGGATTTTATGCACATGGTCTCCTTTTTACTTCATATAAAATGCGAAAGATTTGTTACAGGCAAAAGGTCAGTTGTTTCCCAGAGAAAGCGTGTCACCATTTCGTGTGTCTGCAGTTAGTGCTGATGGGCCGTGTCACAGGCTTGGATATGCAAATGCTGCAAAGGACAGCTCCAAAACTGTCCGTTCCTCCTGATTGGGCACAGTTTCTTCTAGTGCTTGGGAAGACAGTTTTTAGCACTGGTTACTGGTTTTTGTTCTTGTTTTGGTCATAAAAACGGTTGATAATGTTGATAATGTGTAAAGCAAAAAAACTAACATTCATTCTTTTTGAATAAACTTTTTGACACATGTATTACCTTTTTGATCTGGAATTTGATAGCCTCCCTGTTTCTCCCTCAGAACAGTTTTCTGTCTGGAATGCAGAAAAGATCTGAGTTTGGTATACTACCTTAACCATTCTGTTGGTAGCAGTAAATCCTAAAATTTCTGAGAATGTCAGGATTGAGCCCTTAGTATATTTCCCAAGATATTTGTTGCTAAAAACTTGTTACTTGCCTCTATTTTGATAAGGCATGAAAGTCCTATCTTTAAAACTTTTCCCACTGGGAAATCTTGAATTTGTGAATATGGTGACTGATTATATGCATCACAAAACAAAAATGCATAATTGAACAGCAGCAACTGTCTGAAAATAATCTACTATTTCAAACAGTTGAAGGCCCCAGTGTGACAAGTCACCGAGTATTTGAATTCTCTTCCTCTGATGAGTCTGCATAATAACTAGATAAAAGGTATTAGCTATGAAGACATAAAAGAAGCAGTTTAATTCCTCCCATGCCACACCTGTGAGTATGCCTAGAGTCATGTTTCAGCAACGTTACCAGTATGGGCACAACAGACACTAGAATAGATGGCATCAGGCCCCAGTATGAATTGCCAAATATTCTTTTTTTCCAATATTAAAGTTTTAAAACTACTGGAAACAAAAAGATGTTTCAGGATAGATTAAGCTTGTGTTCTTACTTTGGTGATCCACATTTACTTGCATAATTTAATTCATTACATTTTGCCTGAAAATGCATGTGAACTGGGAGATGAACAAGTAAGCAGTCTATAACTTTTCCTGAATTTTACTCCAGATTTATCCATTTCTGTTGAACAAGTTTGCAAATTGTATTCAGATACTTGAGAAATCCACACAACATGTCTGCTTCTGGATTTTCCAAAGCAGTAGTACCCACAGCCAAGTTATACAAAATCAATACATGAATGACTTATAATATTTAAGGAATAGTTAACATCAAACTCATTGGCTATGGGAATGAAGCCTGGGGGCAATAATTGAACTTAGAGTCAGAAATGTTTCTTCTTTGCGCAAAGCAAGGTAACTTTTCTGAGACACAGAAGTCACCCTCATTTGTATCCTGTGCCAAGGATCTTTAAGCCCCATGGAAATCTTCCTCTCTGGGGCATTCTTCCTTCCGCTACTGTATTTCCTTTTAACAAGATATTACTCTCATGCTATTAATGTTAATGAGAGTACTAAAATCTCATAATAAGAAAATGTTTGAATTAATAAGGACATTGCCATTGCTGTTCAGGATCAGCCTGATTCCATATGCAGAGATTTCTATGGACAGTTTTACAAATGCCTTTGTTAGTCCTGGACAAGGGTCCTCTGGAAGCCCTACGCTTTCAGGGAACAGTACAAATACTTTAGTCAGGCTATTTGGAAAGATAACACAGTAAAAATTTTACCAGTAAATTCTGTGTATTATCTAAACCTAAAAATGTTGACACTTGAACAGAGTAAGTGCTGATACACTCATTTGTAATGAATTAGCTAGACTTCCCTGAGCTTTGAAGGTTCTATGACTGCACTTCTTGATCTCATTTCACCAATATCAATAAAAGCTGAAGTTTCTTGTTACCCTATAAAGGCATTCATGCCATTGTCTTCCAGATTCATTTGAAGCTGTTGACTTTGATCTAGAAAGCTAAATAATCTGAGGAAATCCTTAGAAGAAGCTCTGTCTGATATGGTTTCTGTACTTACTGCCAGTGAAGGGACACAAGCCATAGCCCCATTACTAGTTCTGGGAGTAATGAAGTCTGGTTAGCAATGGATTTGTCCTTAGCAGTCTGCATTTCTCCATTGATTTGTTTCCAGATTCCCCCATGTCCCTTAAAAATCCTCGTACTCTCTGACATCTCTATGTCCTCTGTCTTTTCCCAAGCTACCCCTATCCCTTTCTTGTGTCCTCAGATGCACTTTCTACTGCAGTAACTTCTGAAGTTACAGTGGCTTCAGTGCTCCTTTCCATGTTCTTTGGCAACCTCTGACCTGTCTGGTGGTCAAAAGAAAACATAGTTCAGCTGGTTTAAAGTTATATGTAGACTTCTGGTCCAGTTAACGCATGTGTACTGACTCACCTGTTTGCTACTTCCTCCCAGCCTCTGCCAAAACTGAACAAAAGAGAGACAAGTTAAACAGCTTCTGCCTTTCCTGTGTTCAAAGTGCTAGTAGGGGCGCTCTCTTGTTAGCTGGTGGCTGAGCTGCATGAAGCTCATGCCTATATTTGAGACTTTCATTTTTCTGTGAAATTAGTTTTACATTATCCAGTGAAATCCAAAGTTACTAGATGGAGGCAGACAGACTTGCAAACAAGTGGACTGCCTATGGCCACATAAGCTTTGATTAGACTGGGACATTAGGGTTATAAAAAAAAATATTGGGAAGGTGGAGGCAGTGACTCACCGTTCCTACTGACACCTTTGTTAATTTTCAGGACCAGTTGAGGCAGATGGCTTGTTTCCCCTTTGGTCACAGAGATAGATCGTCTGAGAGGAGGCAGCAAAAGGATTTTGGTGAAGCTGTTGGAGGGTTGTATCACATTTTACTTTAGGTGTCTTTCTTGCTCCTATCTGATCATATGTCAAATATTAGTTATTTGTTTTTAAGAGGTTATCTAGGTTCCTGGAGAGCTGGAGGTGCCTAATATTTGATGTATTAATATTAGAACAATAAATCACAGGTTAGAAGTAAGGTGTGCAGGGAGATGTTGTGTGATAGAAAACTATGGAAAGAGATTTGGAGAGGTCTGGACTGCCAGCTGGTCTGAAGGAGAGGAAAGAAAAGAGCAGCCTGACCTTTCTGTGCTGCCCTTATGAGAGGTCAAAGGAATGAAACAATAATGGCAGTCTTCAGTCTTGAAAAGGGCAGCAGGAAGAGAAGGGCAGCAGCAGAACTCAGATACTGCTGTATATTCAATTAACATTTGCTGCCCACAATCCCATAATTTTTCACTGAGTAGGAGCCAGGATAAAAGCCATCCTATTTAGTGTCCATTTCACTAAGTGAAATCTAATTAGTAAAATGTTTAAAAGTTAATGAAGAATACATGATGTCTGAAAATATGTTCTAATGAAGTGCAGTTCTCTCATACAGGCACTTGTGCTGTCATAAACTCTTATTACGTAAGTAATATCTCAGTGTCGATGCTAATAAAATACTGTAAGTAAAGGGACAGGAGGAGTACAATGCAAAATGCCTAGCCACCTCTTCAGAGGTTCAGTTTTAACATTAATGAAGACTCCCTGTAGACGCATGCATTAATTTCTGGGGTTTGCCTGCCATTCATATCTGTTACTGCAGAATGTTGGACAATAAACCCATGAAGATGTTTTATCTAAGCATGTGGGATGCAAACACCATTTTACTTTTGGACTGCTGCTTTTACATAGGCACAGTCTGACTTGAGATACTTCCCCAAGAAATTATTGGGAAAAAAAATCCTAAGAATTGTCTGATGAACTCCAGGTGTCACTGGAGTTCCTAACGGATCCAGTTGACGGAGCATTTATTTGGCAGTTAAATACTTGACACTTGAATACAGAAGTTGGAATATTACATTTTGGGTGCTGTAATATCTTGAGATGAAAATCTCTGATATGAAACTAAAACTCAATATTATGTAATATAATATTTTACCCCTACACAGTGAAATTTCAGCACATTCATCTCTGGAAGAGTTTCCAGGGAATATTATGCATCTGTGGGAGATGCATCAGAAAGGAAATGGTTATTGGAGGTCTTTGAGTTTGCGCATGGAGACTGAATCAAAAATTATCAAGCCAAGAGGCTGACACAGAGTTCATCGGCTGCATTTTAGAGCTTTTAAACACAGAAGACTTTTTTAAATAAAGAAAAGTTGCTTGAATATAAAAATATATATATCTTTGAATCAGACAAATCTTTGAATCAGTTAAAAAAAAGTACTGGGTGCAATAGCACTGTGGAGAACAAGGCCAGATTGTGTGTGGGAGTACATCAGCATTGTTCATTGAAGCCAAACGGAGGATCTAGCCCTGAATGTTGAGTCCTACAGGGATCTTAGGTAATTTCTTCCTGAGCCTCTCTTCTGCTATCTGCAAGCTGGTCGATTGCACCTTAACAGAATCTAAATATTATAATTTCAAATGTGTCCTCTTTTTACAACAAGTATTCATGAAAATTAATTTCGAGCTCTTATTATGTCAAGATCTAAACAGAAGTAATATCCAGCTGGGACACAAGAAAGGTATAGTGCAAAGCCCTTTCTCATTATATAGTTATCAGAAACACCCTTATAAAACTATAGTAGAAAAGACATTCTCTGCTATTTTGATCCATGAGTAATTATGTAAAATAGAAGTTATTTTAGAGGGAGCTCCAGAATGATAGTCGTGTGACTTGAAGAGGAAGGAACAAAAGGTTGTAATTGGAAAAATGATATTTCTCTTGAAGAAAAAAAATTGAAAGAAAAATCAACCTCCAGCAAAGGTGCTAGATGTGATTAGAAGAAAAGTGATCCCTAAAGTGTGCAAAGTAGAAGCAGCTCTTCTAAGAGGTGGCTGAAAGGTAGGGAAAGAACCAGCTACCAGGCTTCTCTAGAAGAGTTATTCATAGCAAAATGCTGAAGAAAAATTAGTATAATGGAGACTTGCTGTGTAGTGTGTATTCAGGCTCAGATAAATATGCACATTTCACAGCCTTTCTGAAAGTAGGTTCTGTAAAGATTTTAACACTAACCTGGTGTTCACCTGTATCAGCTATCACTGCTATCTTATTTCATACTCCCTGAACTACATTGTTTTTTGTTTGATTTTGTTTGTGTTTGGTTTTGGTTTTTTGTTTTTTGATTTTTTTTTTTTTTTTGTTTTGTTTTTTTTTTTTTTTTTTTTTTTTTTTTTTTTTTTTTTAAATTGGCAGCTGTAATTAGGCTGAAAATCCTGGTCAATGATTTAGGAATACCTCATATTTCAAATACAGTTGAGTGGATTTGCCACTGGGAGAAAAATCTTACAACAGATTTTGATTTTGATTTCATACCCTTTTACAAGAAGTAGTGCATCAGAATCGCACCATTTACTGTGAGGTGGAACCCAGGAAGGGATCGGTGAGAAAACTATGCTGAGGTGTTTGCATTCCCACCAGTCCTTCGCCCCACTGCAACTTCCTGTGTCTTAGCAAGGATTTCCATAGCAGTGTTTGCCAAAAACAACTGTCAGTAGTGCTGGGCTGGCAGTGAGCAGGGCGTTAGAGCGTGTTGTGGAAACTTAAACCAGCACTGAACTACTCCTTACTGCTCTTGGTTGAGTTAAATAGGAGAGGAGAATTAAGCCATTCAGCGTTGCATTGCTGTAGATGCTCCTTCATATTTGAATACCTAGCAATTTTTATGCTGTCTTTGCATGCCTGTGTAGCAGTAATGGTAGATCTGTGATATCAGACAGAAAGGCATTTTGAAAGCTTTCAGAAATCATTAAACAATTAAAAGTTAAGACACCCTTTTTTGGGGTGTAGGATCTGGAGAATATGTTGTATGAGAGCAATGCAATCGCTTGTGCCCCCTGCCTAGGGTTAGACTGGATTTGATAGGAAATAACAAAATTTCAGAACCTTTTTTGAGTTTTAAATATTATGTCAGGTTGTGAGGGTTTTTTGAGGTTGGATTGTTGGGAATTTTTCTGAGAGTCTTAGTGGTAGAGTTTACAAAGACTGATAGAACACTACTTATAAATACTTGATGTATACAATGTTATTTTCTGTGGTACCAAGAAAGTCAGTGGAGTTCATGTGGGGTTTTCCCCTTGGCTGGTCAAATATTTTGAATGGTTGTATCATTTGGGTGGGATATGAAATTAGGAAAGGAGAAACTGATTGGCTGAATGTAACCCCTTTTAATTGTTGAAAACAGCTCCCTTCCACAAATCAGTATCTTTTATTAGTACTTTTGTTGTTAATATATTGTTAACACATTTTCCTGTGGCTTCTTCATGGACTTTTTACTGTGAATAATTAACATTTGAATGGTTGCCTACATCACATGGTACTGTCCCTGTTTCTTGAGTGGATGCCCACAATGCTTTTAATGAGAAAGTGAGCCTTGCTAGGGCCTGTTGGGCAGGTTCATTGCCTTAAAAAACAAGAGACAGCTGTATAAAAGGGAAGGGCAGCTGGAGATACACAGGCAAAAGCTACAAATGAAGGACCACAATATTCTGTTTGTATCCCTGAATATTAGATGTGAAATAGCAAACACTGCCTACATACCCCCATTGTTAGGAATATAACAATATGATTTAATTTATAGATATTTATGTTTAATTGTGCTCCCTTCAGTGCTCCCCAAGCTCCTCTTAGCCTTGCTTCTTACTGAGAATGTCATAGGTGGATATGTAAGCTTTTCTAACATAATATGTGAATTGTGTGTGAATATACTTCAAGAGGGTCCATGAATGTGTGAATGAGACTACATTTGTACATACATAGAAATGCTCATCAGAATAGGGAAACGAAAAGCCATTTTACCTTATCTCTGGCCTCTGAGGCAGCATGAGCATGCTAAGAAGCTATGACAAGTGTATTTCTAAAATCTTTTAACAACAGACAATTCATTCATAAGGACAGATTCTCATTTGGTATAAACTATGTACTTCATTCATTAATCTTGCTATGCTGATTTTCACTAAGTATCATCTCCATAATTTTCAGAGTATCATCCTATATGTTTCTTGCCCAGAATGCTGTCTCACAGGGCAGTCAGATATGATGACAATGGATACGGTATAAGTAGACAGAGACAGATCTCTGTAGGGATCATTTTGAAGGAACCAGATGGCAACAACCACATTTATTTTTTTCCCAGCTTCACAAATATGCTTTGCAGTAGGGCTGTGCCTTTTCATTCCAAATGAACCCAAACAAAAACCCATGTATCTTTTCTACGTACATTTCAGTTCCTCCGGGAGATATCTGTGGGTCCAATTATACTAAGTCCAAGCATCATTTTACAGACTTACCATCCGGGAAATGCAATGACATAACCAGATTGCTTATAATTGTGGTTTTTTAATTGGCTTTCTGAAACATTAGAAAAAAGCCAGGGAGAAGCAGAGTTATTGATACTAGGCACCACATATACAACTACTTTGTATGAATAAGCCTCTGATTAATTCTGAGATCCCTTAAAACACATCTTAGTCACCCTAAAAATGTAAACAACATTTTTGTATTCAAATTAACATCCTCATCACTCATTTAGTAGTACTTTGCCTCCTATTTTTCTCTTTATATTTCTTCAGCTTCCTACCGATTTTTCCATTCTATCATGTCAGTCATAAGTTCACACGTTCTCTTTGATACCTCTTCTGCACAGAAGACAGTAGCTTCCAAATAAATAATGTCAGTTTCTTTTTCCTTACTATGTCTAAAACTAACTGAAAACATTTCTGTCTGTAGTGGAGTTAACACAATGCTACTGTACATGTACTTTTGTCATTGAGGAGCATACCTGCGTCAGTTAGGTCAAGACACTCGTTAACTGAGATGTAACTACCCTCTATAAAATTCTGGATGTCTAAACTTCATACCAGACACAGGACCACATGTGTGCCTTTTCTGCTTTTGCCAAGTTTTTACTAATTACCTTTAAGAATAGCAGTACAGTTAGATCCAGCTTTTTTAGGATAAGTCTTTAGTGGTTTGTTTACCTGTTTTTACATAACAAAATTTGCTCTTTATGGTGCTACAACACAGCAGGGAGGAACTTCCCTACCCCAGATTGCCACTGAAGCACAGCTTAGTGTTTAGTTCAGAAGATGAAAGAGATAAAACCAGACTCCTTTCACCTGTCCTGCTGCTGGTTATTTACATGGACATTAAGATGGGGCTATGCAGCTAACTTGAAGAATGGAGGATAAGGGTTATTCTCACCCAGTCTCTGCTGTGGGGTCTGCTTCTCCCCTATTCGTAAAACATTTTGAAAGCTGTCATCCCATTTGGGATGTTTGATTCTCCCTCCTCCTTGCTGTGAGTTCACTTTCCTCTTTAATGAGGAGCTACACAGGCAAGCAGAGAGATGCTAAATGTAGCAAGATGATGGAAAAATCTACATTGTTGCCATGAAGGCAAAACTGGCAGGTTCAGTCTCAGATCTTCCCTTTCTCAGGCTCAGATTGAACATAGCTAAAGGGGGACAACCTGATCTGGGTAGCAAATACAGGCTTTGGAGCTATCTTTGAGCCAACTCTGTCAGGTGATAATGCTATCAGCTAATCTTTCATTATGTGATACTGGCCTGAATGTGATATGCAGTATACTGGAAAACAAAGAAAAATAAATTCCTTCTTATTTTTGAAATTTTGTCTGAATGGGGAGGAAAGTGACTTGGGGATTTTTTGTGTATTTTTATTTCTGTTTGGGGAAAGGTGAGGGACATTTTTGACCCAAGTCTGTCTTATATTTGGGGACAGTAAAATATAGGAAGAAATAAACCTCTGTAAATACAATTCTCTGGACTACAGTGGCAGTTGTACTGATTAGTGATAAGTGCACTGTTGTTCCTCAATATATCTATGAAGTGGAGGCACGAGCATTTTAGTCCCCGGTGATCACTCACTTGAGGATAACTTTTGGTAGGAATTTATGCTCAGCTGTGTTCTGCCCTATTTCCTGGTATTTCTGGTAAATCAAACTGGCACCTTCAGCACATTTGCCTTTGTACTTTGAATGGATTGTCATTTCAGAGATGACAAATCCTTTATACAAATTTGAAGAATAACAAACTCTGTGTGGCTTTTATATTCAAATTTGTTTACAGAATGATATTTGCAAATAAGTATTTAAGTCACCCTCTTTTTTTTTTATCTGATGATGCAGTCAGTAGTTTGTTCTGTGCTTGGAGGTATATTTCTTTCATTACGTTCATTATTCATGATGGTTCTGTAGTTATTCCTATGCTATGGGAATCTGCTGCATTCATTAAGTATCATTTCATAAAATTGATGGACTGTGGCTGGCACAAGTTTATCTATAACATTTTCAAAGAGAATATATCATGTAACCAGCTTGTAAGATAAGCTTATGAGTTTTACAAAGTATGCAGATTTATTATGCATTTCCTGTTTGTATTGCTCTGTCACCCCCATTACTGGAGGGAGCACATGCCTTCAAATTAAGCCTAGATGCCTAAAGACTCTTGGAGCTAGTACTTGATTTTAATACACTACTGAACAAACTGCTGACATGCAGCGACTCCTCTTTAGGATGTCCTCTGTTTTGTGACCTCATGCATAGTTTTGGAAAAGTATGAAGTTTTTGATTCTTGTAATCGTTGCATTCTAAACTAATTCCTTCTGCTATTTCTAACAAGAGAAACTTCTTCATTTCCTGTATCAAATATTTGTGATGCAGTTTCAGTGTTGCACACCCATGTGCTTGTTTATGGCTTAAAGGTGCGTATACACTATAGCATGCAGAAAAAGAAGGCCTTGCGCACCCAAATCTGGTCTGTTTGTCCGTGTTCTATTTGCGTGTATAATAAAAGATACCACCTCTCCCTAATGTGTCAAATTTACATTTTTCGTAAATGCTGACTTTCCTTTTGTATTCTGCAAGTTAAATACTCTCACAGCCACCAGCTTTTTTTTTGTGAAAAGCGTGAATGCACTATAATAATGAACTAAAAACATAGCAAGGAGATTGTTATTATAGTGGACAACACAACTGAAATGTGATGGCTTCTGCACTGATCACTGTAAAAGTAAATTGCAGGTGGTGGGAAGTGCTGTGATCATCCGATTACATTAATGTGGGAGTCCATTAGCTTAATGTATTGAAGTTCGGTAAATTTACATCTCAGTGGCACAAACCTGGAAATCTGCAAAATGTAATATAAACCAGCAACAAGTATCATAATTGATTGTCATTAAGAAATTAATTTAGCTAAAGAGAACTATTTCTAAGCAATAATGAAGAGTGGAAAACTATAGACCTGTATGCAATTTTACAACCACCTTGTTTCAAGGAATGTTTTATTTTCCAAGTGCTGCTCTTCCTGCAAGACACAGTTAAAACAGCTTTTACTTATGCATGTTGGTCACAGAAGTATATCTGTAGAAGAAATCAGAAGTAAAGGATCAGAGCAGACGACTGAACATTGATGGTTAGTAATTTGGTGCTTTGTATGAATTGTCATTCCATCCAGATTATTTTGTAGGTCAGGCTTATATTTCTTAGATTAATATATGCATAAATTAAGTAAACGGTGCCAGAAGAATTCTACAGAGGTTGTCAGGTATGGTACTGGAGATTTATAACCACCACAGGAGTGTGGGGTTTTTGTCTGTTTGCCTAAAGCCTGTTGCTTTTGTGACCCTACTTATTTTCCAAGCCTGGAGGAATTACAGTGTCTAGAAGTACGCTCTGGATTCTGTGAGCACACAAATTTACTTGACATTTCACAAATGCTAGAATTTTTTAGGTTGTTTTTTGTTGGATATGAATTGGCTTTGTTAACCTGTTCACTAGCAGACATAAAACATATAAAGCAAGGAACAGAACTTAATTAATTTGCTTTGCACTGATCTACCAATGCTCTGAAAGACATGACAGAACCAGAGAGCTTGACGACTTCAATATGGTCATGGGTTGGTACCCAGGCAATAATGACAAAAAAAAATGCCTGGCAAAGCATTTCTTAATCCTAGGGACATTTTCTCTCAAAAAGCTTAGAGCACTGAAAAATCTGAAAACAAAAAAACTCACGTTGATAGACATTGCATTGCCTTTGATTCTCATTCTGCTTAGCAGCCTTGGTCCCAGTAGGTACCTCCTGCCTTTTCTTCTTCCCTGCTACTTCTGCTTACTAGTTGCAACAAAATGGCTTTCAGACAGCTCCTCAAGCTAAGTGTTCAGGTAGGCAAACTGCAGTTTTGAGAGCAAACCGCGAGGGAATTTCAATTTTCCCATGCAGGTTTCTTTCCAAAGTTCATTCAAAGGCTTTACTACTAGGAAACTATTTCAGTGAGGAAGAGTAGTATACAGCTGAGATCCCACAATGACTCTCAAGTCTGTAGTGGTTTACATGGTTCCTATCTCCTGGCACAGTACGGGTGGTTTAGTCCTAAATGGAGCTTGTAATGCAACAAGCCAATGACAAAACATTTGCCTTTTACTTTCAGTACAGAGCTATCATCTTTCAAAATGGACAAGTCAGAAATGATGATCTCAATGTCAGAGTACTTCTGAATGGTTTTTGCAGTTAGCAGTGCTTCCACTAAATTTCATTAGTCTGCATTCATGACCCAGCAATTAAGAGAAATTTAATTCTGTCCACTGTAATCTGAAATGTAGTGTGGCTGTCAGGAAGCCTACAGGATCGCTTAATTTATGACTGGTTGAGAATTTTATGCTGTAAATACTGTGCAGTGCTTTCCTAGGATCTACAACTGTGTCATATGTGTATCCATGTCCAGTTATTATTCTTCTGCTAATTTCTGAACCAGTCCTGAACTGAACTGGAGAAGCTGAAATTCTGCATCATTGGTCTCAGATTTTTTTTTTGTTCTTTTGGCAGCCAAAATAGCAGCATGTAAAAACTACTGGTTAGAAACATTCCAGAAGTATAACATATTTCTGTCATCTAACAGTTACCAAAACAGTATTTTGGGTTAATATATACCTGTTTTTCTTTTCCTTTCTTGTCTTTAGTCCAAAGGATGCTGTATTACTGGGTGTTGAGTACATTACTTTTTGCGGTACAATGCTGATTAGAAAGATCTGCAAGCAGTATAAATTCGATTGGAATATGCAGATGTCATGCAATATGACAGCCTGTGCTAGAGTGGAAAAACACAGACAGTGGATCTCAATTTTATAACAAGGTGGTTTGTTTTGTGTGGTTTTTTTTTTTAATGAGACCGTTGAGCAGAATAAAAAGGGTGTGACTTTTTTTCCTCAATGCAAATGTATCTCTCTGATCTTCCTTATTCTCTTATTTTTGGATGAGCTAGTTATAATAGGAGCCCTCAGAGTGCTTTGTATTTTTTCAGTCTGCAATATTTTCACATCTGTCATCCAAGGAATCATCTTTCTGTTCTTATAACAGACTTTCTAACATAGTCAGAGCATTTATCTTCCTAGCCTGTTAAACTGCTTTTTCAGATCTATTCTCTTTGTCCACTAACCAAAAGAACTCAGTCTGTCACATTTCCCAGAAACTCTCCTGCAGACAGAAAAACATCCTGCCTCAGAACACTCATAACCCAGTGTGCAGACATTACCACCTACTTCCCTATTTCTATCTTAATGAGTAATTAATGGCAAGAACGCTGTGGATATTCCACTTAGTCCATTTAAAGCATTTCTTCACTAGGCACCGTGGTCTTCACAGATACACCTTTGGATGCATTTTTAGCCATGTTGACAGACGTATCTTACATTGCAGTGTTTCTATCTTACACCTACATAGGCGTATACAAAGCAACATGGGTCCAGAATATCTCATCCCCTCTATATCACATCAGGGATTCTTAGCTTGATCACAGGGCCACTTGTGCAACACTATTCTGCTTCAAGATCCTATGACCATGTGGTACTGCTACCAGCTTTGGAATTGCCACTGATATGGAGACCTGTCCTGTATTTCACTGCACAGAGTTGACATGCCCCAACATGGTAAGCACAATTTCTGCAATTTTTTTATGAAAAGAGAATTTTTCTTTGAGAGGAACCTCTCAGAAAAACAGGGCAAATTCTTGGTTAGCAAGCTTTCATACTCTGCTAACATATTTAATTTAAAAGGTTACTGTAGAAAGAAGACACTTGTAGACAGTCTACCACATAATAAAACCGTATTTGAAGCAGACAGATGGGGCTAAATTGAACCAGGACAACCTACAGCTCATTTAAAAAGATCTGATGGAGCATGAGAATAAAACAAAACAAAACAAAAAAAAAAAAAAGAGGAAAAAAAGAAAGGGAAGCTTTATAGGATAATCATTATCCTGAGTGTCTGTCGCTAGTGTATTGACTATCTGAATGGCAATTTTTAGAATTCAGGAAATCAATTATATCATCACATTTACGAAGATTCAAAATTAACTAGTCTGGCTTTATCCTTCTATTTAGCACCTATATTTTTTCATACTAACTTTCTGTAATATTTGAAAGATAATGATGCTACAAAAAGCACATACAGTGTAAAAACTTTCAGAAAGTGTAAGTGCAAGAGTTTTCTTTCTCAAATGAATATGTACAGCTTGTAGAGAAAAAGCACAAACTCCTCTCAGCAATTTCTGACGAACAAGGAAGATAACAAGAAGGAGGAATTTGATATAAACAGACTGTCTTACTCATACAAATGCTGAATACCAGCAATTAAAACATTTAAAAGATGGCACTGCATGTTAATGCTTCTTCAAAGACAGTCTCTATTCTTCTCTAGTCTCACGTAATAGGCTTCATTTCTGGGGAGCTGAGAAGTTTGAAGGGATGTCTTCAAAATACTGCTCCTCCTTCTGCAGTGAATCATTCCTTCCAGAGATAGTTAACTAATGCCATCTATTTGCCATAAACCAATTGATAGCCTAAACTTGATTGTAGTAGCAATGCGCTTTTCTGTAGCACCATTTCAAAGCAGGGAACCTGAGGATATGTTTATTTATTGCATGGTGAACAAATATATTCTCAGCAGATGACAACTGGAGATAACATCCTGCTTTAATGGCAGTTTTTCATGGCATGTTTTTTTTCACTTCCCTTCATACTCAACTCCTTGGATCTTCTGTTTGTTACTAGTTTCTGATGCATGCATCAACATTAATTAAACAGGCTATGCCTTTAAGGCTACATTCTCTAGTCATGCTTGGGTTGAATGCATGAAAACACTACCTTTCCAGCCAGAGACACCACTGATACATTGCAGTCTAAAGAGAAGTCTAATAATTTAGACACTGGTTAAACAGCCACTTGCATGTCGATAGATCTAAGTATAATTCTATGCAGTACACTGCTGGTGTAAGTGTAGTCTAAAACCTCTACAGCAGTGTCTTGGGCAAAGATTAGGGAAACGAAGTGTAAGTGAGAAATGAGACGTCTTTTATAGTATCATGACATTTTGTGTGGTAGGAATGCTTAGGGAGTGATGGTATAAGTGTCACTAACTTCAGGGTATACTTGAAAGTAAAAAGAGTATCTTTTTCAGGGGAATTATTATACTGTATTTTCACACTATAACACCCACAAGTAATCTCTGTGTGTGTGTGTGTGTGTATATATATATATATAAAAGAATAAATAAACAGTCTGCATTTTGGAAGTAATGGAGTTCCGACTCTGGACAAGTAATACGAGGTTACCTCAGAACTCCTTAGTGGTCTTCTCTGCTTCTCCATAGCCTATATTGTCCCCACTCCTAAGCTTCAAAAGCCTGCTTCTTCTGAACTGTTCGCCCTCCTGGTCTCACAATGGTCTGGGGACTTATTTTCAGGAACTGACGCTTTCAGAGGAAAGCGTGCAGAGAATATGTATGCTCATGAGTTAGTTCCATAGAGTAGCCAGAGTATGTAACAAAAAACTACCACAGTACAAGGTGGATATTTGATACACATAATTAATAGCTTGATTTTCATTTCATGTTGCTCTTAAACAGAAACCTTAAGTCAGTAGGTCAAATTTCAACATCATCCCTTTCATTCTCCAAATTAATTCCCATATCAGGAAACTGATAGCTATAGCTCAAATCCACTTTTCCATACCCATGTTCACATACTGGCCTTGAGCCTAAATGACCTACTGAAAGATTTAAAGCAAACTGGAATGTTTTAATGGCCCCTTATAGCAGTTTTCCAGCTACTTTGAGCAGCCACAGCTGCGTAAAGCAGCCAAAGCCAATCCCAGATCCTGAACCAAATACACACAGATTGCTAGTCATGCTGTTTAAGCCAAGATTAAACCTATTTTTGTACACACTCATTTTTGTGATGTAAGCAAGCTTAGGGCAAAACCCTTGATGAGAATTTTGCTAGTGCATAACTTTTTGTTTACTTTGGTTCCTGGCTTTACTGGCTATAAATAAGGCACTGTGTTTTGTGTCTTCTAAGATTCTATTTCTCAATTAGTTGGTCCTATTTTCATTACCTTTTAAGGACAAGTCTTCATTTCTTTCTAACTGTCTGCACCAAATGATAAGCTATGGGGCCTGAGGCCTTTTCTTTAGTTGCACTCACTGCCATACAAATTTAGATCCATATTTAAGTTTTGAGCTCTTTCATGGGCACCTATGGCTGCTGTGTATTTAATAAATCCCTAATGAAACACTGAATGAAGCAGAAAGCTGATGAATACAGATTGATTATTAGTTGGGCTTGAGAGATATGTTTTAAGAACACTGCCATGAATTGGTGTGGAACATTTCACTTTCTACAATGCTTAAAGTAGAGTCACCAGTTAAATCATTGACTTGCGCAAGGTTGACACGGCTATTCTCTGAATTTCTGTCAGATTGCTAATTATGTGGACACACAACATATCCTGTATCATTTACTAACACTTTCATGGACTTTCTGCCCTTAGTTGTCAACTCTGGCTCTCTAAAGGAAACTGAAATTTTAAAAATTATGTACTGCTTTAATCAAATACTACACTTCCATACAAGACAATTGAGTCTTTCCTCTACAGTCTTCCTTGTTTCATCTGTACCATGCTTTACTTCTTTCCATTCACTTATACCCTCACTGGGATGTGTACAGCTGAAAATTAAGCAAGCCAAATAAATTGTATCTAAATCCCACTGTGGGAATTTTGTAAGCTGCCTAATGGGTCTGGCACCTAATCTGCCTTAATAGGAGACAACTAACATTGAACACTTCCATTCATGAAGAGTAGCTACTTAGACTGCTTAGAGGGTACCTTAAATTTTTGCATGCTATTTATTTTTCATTTTTGTGTGTTCTTAAACATCTTCCTCTGACTGCTTGTTGGCTGATAAATCTAGCCGTTACAGTCTTAGTGTAGACATCATTTATACTTAGAAAAGCATATCTGAAAATACATTACCTTTAAATAGTGGGATCCATCACATCTGAGCTCCCATGTCTGATAGCCAAAAAGCTCTATTTCATTTCAGAAGAAAAATTGCTTCTGTCAAGGTAAACAGAATGCATTATCCTCCTTTAATAACCATTTTTAAGCATGCTTCTGTATTACTTTTTTCACAGCTGTATTGCAATAAGCCTTAGAGTAATTGCCAGTTCTTCTGTCTAATAGGTTCATTATTCTTTTGCCATAATTGCAGCCATTAAACGTCCAATTGTTAGATTTCCACTCCTACATTTACTTAGTGTTACATTTTATAATGGGGTATGTCATTACAGCACCCCAGTGGCTACAGCTGTTGTTCAAAGTGTTTCTAAAAGTCAATGAGATCTATTTGAGATATGTCAGTATTCTTGATTTTTCACAGATTCTCTCCACTGCACTATGCGTGTCATCTTTTTTTAGCTTTTTCAAAGATAGCTGCATTTAGGTACCCTTTACTGAAAGTTTAAGAACCTGACCTATTCAGGAAGACATAAAGCTCTGACTTTAATATTTCTAAAGCACCATTTTTTCACTTTTATGAAATGATTCGTATATAACAAGGTGATGGAGCAAAGATTTAACTAAGGGAAATTAACACTTATGGCTTAATAGCTTTTCGAGAGTACTGATTTATCTTTTGTCATGTTAAATTTGTTGGGTTTTTTCTTTGTTGTAAAAGAAGCCTAGCTTCAGTTAGCTACAGTTGTGGTAATAAATCCATCTATTGAATGCCCCTTGCTTCATTACCTGACATTTCTTGATAAGTTAGTAAGTGGGTTTACTTCTTATTTGTGTGAGATGGACTTGTTGATTTGAAATGTTACATTTGGACCTGATATGTAAACTTTATCAAAAATAATTAAAAGCCCTTACAATTATCACTGTGTATAAACATTAGTAATACTCGTTCTTTTATAGGGCAGTCATGATCTATATAATTTGTGTGTGCTATCTGGTCTCCATTACTCTTTGTATAATGACACTGAAAAATGGTTTTGAGACACCTATACTAACATTTGCATTAGTTTATGTTGCTGACAAGCACGGAGGAGCTGTTTTGGAAATTGCTGGTACCAACAACTGTCAACCCAAATCCATTTCATGGGAAAGCTGACAAGCCATGCCCAATAAACCTATTTGTGAGGTTATCTAGACTTTTTTTAGGATATAACTTCATGTCTTTTTAAAACTCTGATATGCAGTATTTCATTTTTATTACTTAGATTTCATACTCCTCCATAAGGGGTTGATTAAAACTGCATTTGAAATGTATATCACACAAGGTTTTTTTATATACCACATTTTCATTCTTAACCTCATTATCAGGCTATAATTTTTTCAGTGATTAACCTAAAATCGGAGCATTTCACATCAGTATAGGCAGTATTTCATACCTTCTACCTTATACAGTATAACAAAAATAATATGGTACAATGATAAAGATATTTGATTTACAGAAAACAGAGATTTTTATTTAAGTGCTTTTAAAGAGAAACATTTTTCTCACCCAAATTTCTTCCTATAGTGTAGAACATATACTGACAATAGAAACAAAGAAAAGAGGTCACCAAAAAAAACCCCCAAAACCTAGGTGGTTTTTTTCTGTATGAAGGTAGACATTCCATAGAGGAAGGCAAAGAAAAACCCTCATGATCTCTACTTCTATATTGCGGTTCAAATCTATATCATTATCAAAGCAGAAACTTGTTACCACATCATGTCTGTGTACATGACATTTATCTGCTTGTTATAATCATGTTTTCAGTACTGAGGTACTGGGTAATTAATTCTTTCAGTGTCTGGCACTAGATTACAGTTATATCAGATATGCCAAGGTGTTGAAGATGCCATTCAGATGTTCTGTTCTCTTGTGGGGGAGTTTTTTTTAAGCAAAGTAGATGTAGGAAATTTCTACTGTAAATGTCAGTTTTACAGCTACAGAACAGGCTTCGCTTTCCAGGATCCCTTGATTGCAAAACTCAAAGAGATACAAAAGCCGAGAGAAAATAAACCACTAGCTAATAAAGCGCAAGAAAAAAAAATATTTTACAATGTGATTAGTGTTAACATAAGCAAATAGGTAGCAGGGATTATTTACTTAATTAATTTTATCCTGGTTTCGGCTCTTTTGGCATTGGGTGGAAGAAAAACGTAACATTCTTTATTCACAATCCAAGCCAAAACAGAGTTTCACAGTCAGCAGATAATCAGATTGCAAATTTCAGATATTTCAACCAGATAAATCACATATAAATCATAAGTCATTCTAAAAGCCATATTTGTATTTCACGCAAGCTAGAGATAATTCACATTTACATCTTTCATTACAGTAGTGTGATGAGTTGACCCTGGCTGGATACCAGGTGCCCACCAAAGGCACTCTATCACTCCTCTCCTCAGCTGGACAGGGGACAGAAAATATAAGGGAAGGCTCATGGGTTGAGGTAATGACAGGGACATCCCATTTTATGCACACGTTGTCTCTGCCGCTCCTTTTTTCTCAGGGAGGGAGGGAGGGATTAACTCCTCACACTCTTCCCCGGCTGCAGTGTGGGGTCTCTTTAGACCGAGGGATTTCTAGAAATAGTAGCTACCTCACCAAGGAACTCTGAGTGCAATACCTTTACTCTGCTTGAATTCCAGAGGTTGATGAAGTGACTAAATAAAGCCCATGAAATTGTTTTAAGTTATATTAATGACCAAAGCTAGCTAAGGAAAAGGAGATATTTTTTCTCTCTGTGAGCATAAGGTTGCATAAAATGGATGTAGGGTAAATAACTTGGTACAGAAGGCCTTCATTGTTGTGTTCATTAATTGTGTAATATTAACTGAAGTCATCTGATCAATGTCTTTGGATTTTTTACAAGTGTAATCCATTCTAGAAAACCTAACCTTTGAATATTGGCTCTTTTTTTGCTACATTTCGCCATCAGACATCCTCACAAGTGACAGGGAATGGAATTGAAATCAAGAGATGGAGTGAAGCAGAAAAAAACCCAAGCTGATAATATGGTTCCTAATTAAGAAAGCTGTGTGTGGCTGTATCTGACTCTACTTAAAGGTCAAAATTTGAGGCTTCTTTCCTCCAAATACCTACCCCAGAATGGTGCCTCCTCTTCTCTGAAACCCCAGAAAGCTGTCTAGCTGTTTAAAGTTTAACTTTTGTTGATGTCCTTTGAGAATAGCAGACTACTTATCCAGCAGGTCATGGCTATGAATACTCAAAAAAAGAAAGGGACAGCACTTTCCCAGTCCTGTGTGGCCTTGCATGCCTAGGGTTTTTAACTCTCAACAGTCAGACATATGCTGAACTCAGCAGTCCTATCAAAAAGAGGCTGCACATCCTGAAACTCTTTGTGGTTGGCTGTGCAGCCCATAAATCTACCCATGCTCTTTAGACTTTTTCTAACACCTATAAGAAGTGGTAGGTAGGCTTATGAGGTTGGGGGATTAGTTTGTAGCATAATTTGCAAAGTATGGCAAGACTTTTGCACTGTTGTTTCACGCAGGAATTAAAAAGTTCCTGTCATTTAAGGCTTGAGTGTACAGTTCATGAATCAAATTTCACTGAAAGAGTAGGACCATTCACAAGCTAAATGTGAAGGCAAAGTGCTACCTAAGGTGAGGACCAGAGTGCTGTGTCTTTGTGGTTGGCATCCTGGATGGGGATTTAGAATATCACAATCTTTAAAATGCGCTAGAAAAAATGTCTAGGGTATGCTTTATTCTGGCCAAGATCTGTGAAAGTATAAAGACTTCTGTCTGTGGAAAGGCTTCTCCTTGACTTTGTGGAAGAGGTTAACTATGCATATTTTCCTACTAGCTAGTGCTGAAGTCAATATTGAAAGGCAGAAACAAGCCTACTTTCATGGGGGCAAATGAAGATACAGCTGTGGCCTGGGAACATGCTTCTATGACACTGATGGTTGCCCAACAACATTTTTGAGGCTTTAAGAGCCCAAGAACCCTGAAAAGGCTGTGCTTTAGCATGCTGCTGGGAAGTGGGAGAGGAGTGCATGTGTACATAAACATTATGTTAGTTGAATCATAAAGTTGTGTAACAAGTTGTACTTGTTAATACAATTTAATTGTGTATCTTTGGACTTAATAGAAGCTTTCTGCTTTCTGTTCTGCATAAGCACCATCAACTACATTCCAGTTGTAAAATCATTAGTACTGGAGTCAGAAAAGACAGAAGAAATGTAGTTTAGCTTTCAGTTCCTGAATTATGGTTCTTGTTCACATTGTATTTATTGCAAACGAGGCCAATCCTTACCTTTTCTATACTGTTGAAAAAAAAAATCTCCTATGACTTGGGAATTGAATGACTTTGATACGGTATCATTGGTGTAGACTGTGTAACTCACAGTGGATCTGCTCTTGTTTGTATTGAAGTCATCCCAAAGTCATCATTACAGCAACTTTTTCTGACTGTGACTGTGCTTTCATTCCTGCTATTGTATCCTTTACTTTTTTCCCAACATAACAGCCTGAGCTTAAAATAATAATAACATTTTAGATAGTTTATGACACAGCCTTAACCTTCTTTAATAGCATTTTTATGTATTCCATATTCTGCTGCTCTAGTTGGCTTGCAGTCTTTCAGAAGCACTGGTCACTAAATAAAATAAAGTTCATATTTATTGCTATGTGTCATTTAAAAGCAATCACTCAAAACAAGAATTATAAGATCTTCTACAGATGAAAATGTTTTTGTGATGGAAGTTGGCAAGGCCAATCTGTTATCATGAGGCATGGAGAACAAAGGCCAATGTTCTTGACTGTTTGGTGAATGCACTTATTTTCTTTTTGTGATTTTCATTATGCCAAATTGTTTGACCTAGCAGAGAAACATCTTCTCAAGGTTGGGATCATATTGTTTTGCTAGTATAATTCCATCACAGTCAACAATGGATATAAATGGAAAAATGAGTCAGAAAGGTACACCAGTATAGGATGGTACATTTTCAGATCAGTAATCAGTGTCTATTTAAAATAAAATAGAAATATATTAAATGAAGTGCTTTGACTCCATTTTATTAAGGTGAAGTGAAGTTTTATTACTAGTGTTATGATCAAATGAAGGAAAATAGGGGTAGTGAGAGCTATACACAGGAGGACAAAAGCAAGCAGCTAAAAATCTATTATATTAACCTAACAGTTCTTGACAGTCTGTAAAGTCATTGAGATGTGATTTTTCATCCAAAGCTAAAAAGTTTCTGTGAAAGTATTAGTTAAATAAAAAAAAGCAAAATTGAAGTCCTGTATATCGTGTATATCTCCATTACAGGAGACACATATGTTTGATTTTCTTTAGGTCAACATAAAAGAATAAAAATGCAATTTTTCTAATCTAAATTCTAGATAATAAATACCAAAATAATAGCAAAAAATAGCAAAAATTACTTGCAGAATAGGAACTTATACAAACAGAAGCCCTGCTTTTTCCATTACCTTGCCAAATCACTATGGTTGCATTTAACTGAGTCTACATATTCTTACTTTCTTTTTAAACTGGATTTGTTTCCTTTTTGTTAGATTTTTAATGTAATGAAAATACCATGCCTGGGGTAATTCTTTCTTGAATTTTTATAAGTTAGGAAAGATTATTTTACAGTATAAACTACTATGTGAAGGAACATCAGCCCTTCATTTACACTTCTGCAGCCCAGTACTCACATGTGGTTACAGTGGGCCAAATTTAACAATCCTGAAGGAGAAAAACAGACATAGCTTGATCTTACAAACTTCTAAAGATATGAGCCACTTGTTCATGTCTGTAGTTCCACAAAAGTTAATTGAATTACTATGCAAATAAGACCATATGTGTACGTGCTGTCATGTTCCAGTTAATAAATTGCCTTACTCCTCTGTTATTTTCATGAACTATACAAAAAAGATGCTTATATAGACACTTCTTAAAAAAGTATAAGTAAGGTTTTCTATGAGATTTGAGAAGTAACACTACTTATTCTGGCTTTCTGCAAATCAAACTGCAAATACAGTGTTTCACTTTCAGAATTTCTGAACTGTTTTCATTATATTATGAATTTATCTCCATATGGGTGTTGACATACATTGAAACCGTGGTTACTAGTCATCTGACTATGTACTGTCCTGTTTTTTGGTGAGGCCTGATTCTCATTTACATCAAGTCTTGGATACCTGCTGAGCAATGAAACGGAATCCTTAGAAAGATCTATTTAGCTGAGATTTATCCCCCATTTACAGCTCCCTAATGTGGTCAAAAGCAGGTACAGTTATCTTAGTGCAAATTAGAATCAGACCCAGTACTTTTCACACACCTTTATTTTAGATCCTGATATTGCGGGTGTAAATGCATATGCATGTTATAAGAGAATGGAGAATTAATATAAACTTGTATTTTATATGCCAGTGGTCTCTGCAATTAATCCCTACATATGTACAAATGCACCTACATACATATATATACATGCAGGACTAAGCCTTCTGCAAACATAAGTGCCTTTCAGAATTTAAACAGCATAGGTGCACACGCGTTATGATAATCCTCAGCAGCTTTGCCAGTTCCCTTTTGCAATGTTCCTCAAGCATGTGACTCACTCACAAACAGCCTAGATTTAGCACTTTGCCTTACATGCTTCATCAGTGGTTTGGCTTCTTGAGAGATGCTGAGGGAAGTTGGACTACTCTAGGAATGAATCGAGCCTTTAGTCATAGTTTCACCTGGATGTGTAAGGAGACTAAGGAGATATGATGAAAAGAGGTGTGCCTTGCCTTCTATTAGTTCATGTTTGGACCCAGTAGTGGTTCAGACTACTGCAAGCCAGCTCAGAGAAACTGGAGGAAATACTGCTGTACCCTTTTTGTGGAATCCCTGAATTAATTTGGTTTTGACTAGTCCTGCAGTCAGAGGTGCTTAACATAGAGTGGAAATTACTGCCTTGAAAGAGTGAAGACTAAGTAAAATACGCTTATTTTATTCAGTCACTGCTTGCCAAGATACTCCTTCAAAATATGAAATATTTATTTTCATTTTACTTATGCGTATTAGAATGAGGTGAAGGCTTTTTGGTTTGAGACTATGACAAATTTTACTGTTTCACAATCTGTTTTTAAAAAAGTTATTTCTGACTGACATGAATTACAAATCAGCTCAATCTTTTTTATACTCTGTTTCATTTTTGAGATATATTGATAGTGATGAGTCATATGAAAAAGAACTCGCATATGTAAGTGGTTACTGGAATTGTTAATACATTCAGCAATGATTTGCAACAGCATTGGATAAAAATGTATTTATGGAAAAGATTTGTAAGTTCTCCGAGTCAAGCTCAGTTTGAATAGACAGTAAAGTGTCTCTTGCTGTGTTTATCCCATCTTTTCTTCTAAAGTTTTGGGAAGTCTGCTATAACTAATTTGTAGAACACTTAAAATGGTTGTAAAAATTACATTTAAAAAAAAGGTTGCAGGGTTGGTTTTTTTTTCATTTTTGGAAGAGTCTGAATTTAACACACTGGCATCTGAGATTTACTGAAGAAAACCATTTAAGGTGCAAGAAGAAAATACCAGTTTGCACTTTCTCTTTGGTTGCTTCAACTCTATTGACTTCAATGGGCTTAACCAATAGAAAGATGCTGATCTTGAAAACATACATACTAATGATCTCATATCATTAGTTTATTACTGATCAGACCATCGTTGTGTGTATGGTTCCTACAGCTGTTTCCTAGAACTTTTTGGTTTGTCTGATGTATGCAGATAACAAACTATAGGCATTCAAATGGAGCCCTTAATTCAAAGACGTTGCTCACTTACCTATTTAAACTGTGTGCTGTCTAAGTACACTGCTTAAATGACATAAAAGTGAGAACAGAATCAAGCTTACTGGGATGTTTTTTCAGTGCTTATTAGGCTGTAAAGACTGAATATGCTTCTCCCAAATGGTAATGAGGATTCCTTGTCACGTGCAACGGGCATAATCCAGATGAGTGTGCTGTCTGCTAATCTACCATTATACACTCCCGTCTGAAAGCAGTCAGAGGACTGAACATTTGGCCTAAGCTAAAAGCAATGTAAACAATCAGTTATTCACAACATTTATCACATATTTTAGAAGTAAATATAGTATTAAATGGAGTAATTAAGTGTGGCTGCTCCATATTTTACAACAGGTACTTTTGCAGAAAGGTATTTATTTCAAGAATCAAAAACAAACTGAAATTACTGCATACTTCTAACAATCCTAGATCCTAAACTTTCCAAAACTGGATTCAATTTTATATTCTTTTTAGGCTTTAAGCATGATATTATAGAAGCTGTTTATTTTATCTTCATGTTTGAGAGGCTTTTTTGAATCAGCTCAAATTCTTAATGCATAGAAATTCTGGTTTGAGTATATTGATAATTGTGACAGTGAGCACTTGTGACTATACAGCAATGGATGACAAAAGAGTAGTCTGTGCTTTCTATTTAGGTTACCATTGAGAACAGCTGAACTGTCATAGCTTTCAGTGACAAAAGTCACGTCCACACTGCTGAGATTCCAATTAGCCAACTTTGAACACAGTCCATTTGTCAGATTTTAGGTAGCAAGCATTGCTGTTAGCTGGAAACAAGAGACACTTCTCTACAGGGAAAGCTATTACTGGCATAACACATGGAAATATTCAATTGTTCTCTACAAGCTATAGCTTTTGTTTCATCAGCAAGTATGGCAGAAAACCTAGCCAGGCTTCCTGCCTAACAATTGTAGCACAGTTTTCTTTCATTTGATTTTCATAACTTCATCAGAGGTGGGTAGCAGTCTCTGGATTTTGACATTGCCAATTTAATATAACTCAATGAAATCTCTTAAACAGATTAAAAGACTCTGATAAGTTACACCTTTTAAATTTTTCTTGATGCATTGGGTGACTAAACCAGGGCAAAATATGAATATTAATAGTAATGTATAAGGTAACGCAGATCTGTCTGCCAAAACACACCATTTCCATGCTTTATCTCTGTTTTGTTTCCATTTGTTCTCTATATCAACAATTATTGTTGAAGGCCAGAAAGAGACCTGTACGTGATTTTTCTCTATGTATAGATTTTTCAGGGAAATGTCTACCAGTTAGTTGTGTGAGATTCTACAGAACTAAGATCGAAGCTGGTTATTTAAAAAATACTCACAGGATAGTTTTTAAAACATCAATAAATACCTATGGACTGCAGTTCAGCAAAGTACTTAAACATACACATTTTCAGAGTCTGATTTAGGTCTTAAAAACAGATTCAGACAGTATTTTTGAAATAACACATTGTGGTAGAAACAATGGAAATACTGGGAAGTGCTTTCTTTCACAGAAAAAATACATACTCATATAGAGTCTGTTATTTCTCTTCTAAAAATCACTGTGGCAGAAATTAGGCTCTGTTGTGTTGTATCAGCTGTGGCCAGTCTCTCTACTTAGCACCTCATGCTGCTTTGCATTAACACTTGTAACCTTTTTAGATTGTCAGTTCCTCAGGTCTTCTCCCCTTTTTTGCTTACAAAGCACCTGACACTCTTAGGGTGCACTAATTTAAGATTTAATGGATATCAAAATATATGGCATGCACCACTTGACCTCTATCTCCCTTATAAGGCAGGATCACTTTTGGAGGAAAGAAAGGGGTATTATGCATAGATTTGAAAATTCCATTTCTTCTTTAGTTGGTAGGATATTCTTTATTTCAAGTTGAAGCAGGTGAGCTCAACTTGATGAGTATGAACTTGGTTTTCTTCCAGTGAAAGTATCATTTGCAGCTTTTTGCCTCAAATGAATGGAATATTTCACAAGCTAAATGTATAATTCTGTATGTAGAAATTCCAGTAGATTTTAGTTCCGCTGGCATGGGATGTTTGTTAACAGTGTGAATTGTAGATCCAAATAGATAAGGTACTTTGAAAATAGGAACTTTCCTGAGGAAGGATGGTGTTCAGAGAAATTCTCAGTGAAGTCTAAAAAGCAGGATCATTACTGTGTATGCAGTTGTGGGAGTCATCTAAGAGGGGGGCACTTGGCTTTCTGTGATTCCCAGTAATCTAACTGAAACTAATCTAATTTTGTCATCCATGTGCCCAGGACACTCCTTTTTTCCTCCAGTAACTTTCTTCCCTTTCTGTTCAGCTGCTCAGACAAGAACAGAACTAAACATTCCATTTGTCCTTTAACAGTAGCAAGCAATGATTAGTCATGGAGTCTGAGAGACATCTTTAATAGCAGTTTTGCCTTGATCATCTTTCACTGGCTTACTAAAAGATCCTATTTTTCAAACCCTGTACTCCAAGCTGAATCTGGACTCTAGTTTTGGGTATGGTTAAGTGAGATAGAAAGTTAAATGGAAGTTAGATAACTGTCCTGTGATCAGAAAGTTCATTAAGACGCCATCCATTTCCTGGATTGCATCGAGTTTCTCAGGCAAGTTCTGCTATTGCTGACAAAGCAAGTTTTATTAACCCCTGGTAGACATGTATATGGCCGTGGAGCTAGGAAGCTTCTCCTAGTATTCTGGTTATACTTGCTTTTTTGGCCTTTGTTTTGTAATTTATTATTATGATCTGTTGTATAACTCTTAAAAATTTCACTTCTTCCTTGTTAAATATTTGTAGATATTATAATATTCTCCATAGTAATTCCTTAGCAAATCTTAATTTAGTTATTTTAATCCTTAAAAACATATTCTCTAATCTACACATAATCTCTCTAATTTTTTCTGAATTATGTTTAGTTCACTGACATCTTTGCAGTATTCTAGTGCCAAAAGCTATGTATGGAATTCTGTGTGCAGCCTCACCAAAGCTGCAAAGAGAAAGATAATCACCTCCTTGGGCTGTGATATAATATTCCTACAACCCAGTGTCAGTTGCTGCTTTGGTTGCTTCAGCCCTTCACTGTAAGCTTTAATTTGTCATGCTTGGCTGTCTCTTTGGACATTCCAGTATGTCCTTTCTATAGAATTGCAGCACTTCAAAGCATAACAAAGCATGACTCTGATTTTTGGAGGATGAATTTAATTTTTACTGTTTTTACTCTTATTTCTAACATTTAAGAGGTTTTTTGTATGATTTCTCTGTCTGTGACTAGTACATAAAAGCACCGAATTTATTATGAAATGATACGCTGATACATGAAATATGTATTTTCTACGTCCTTTACATTGTCAGTGTTGTAGATAAAGCATGCTAGCCTCCTGTTCATAGCAATTTTTGCTTACATCGTGTTGCTAAGACAGTGATCATATCCAAGACAATTTCAGTATATTTTTAATAAGATTTTGTGAGAGGTGCTTTTCTATGTCTCTTGGTACATCAGAATCTGAAGACATAAAATGTAGAATGTCACAAGGATCTTTCCTACGTCCAGTTGTTTCACTGTTGATCGAGATTGTGAAAGAGGGTGAAAAAAAAAAAAGTAGGTGAGATCAAAAGGTTGGGAAGATCTGCAAGGGGAAGATTAGAACTGAAAATGGTGACAATAAATTGAAAAAACATTCTGAAATCAGTAGGGCAAGCAGTGATAGGACAAGGGGGAAGGGCTTTAAGTGGAAGGAGGGAAGATTTGGATTAGATATTAGGAGAAAATTCTTTACTGTGAGGGTGGTGAGGCACTGGAACAGGTTGCCCAGAGAAGCTGTGGATGCCCCATCCCTGGCAGTGTTCAGGGCCAGGTTGGATGGGGCGTTCAGCAACCTGGTCTAGTGGAGGGTGTCCCTGCCCATGGCAGGGGGGTGGAACTAGAAGATCCTTGTGGTCCCTTCCAACCCAAACCATTCTATGATTCTATAAAGTGACATCTGATGCAGACAGATCTCTAGATGGAAACACCAACACACTGTGAAGTGTCTAGTTTAGCTATGCAGAATCACTGCAGATAATTATCTGGCCATAAACTGAATAGGAGTCACTGCACAAATGTGATGCTGGATGACAAAAGCAAATGCCATTCGGAAGTGTGGAACAGGAGTGTGATATAGCTACGCCATGATTTTTAGTACTGCTGGGGCTCTCCATTTGCAACTTCACACTTAAATGTGTGGACAATTCTGAGAAAGCTGAGAGAATGCCAGCAAGAACAATACAAGGTTCAGAAATGAAAGGTTGATAGAGTTGCTTGCTAAAGGCAGCTGAACGTAATAATCATCTGCGAGAAATGTTGTAATGAAAAGGATAGTGATATGGGTTTTTTGTTTCCCTGTGTCTACTTACAAGAAAAAGGAAAAATGTGTCTGTTTGAACCACATAGTGTTGTTCTGATGTTAAGAAAGCCTTTCAATTTGTAGTACAGAAGGTTGGGAGCAGGCTATCTCCGGAAGTTTTGCAAGCTTTTCCCAGAGGATTTTGGGTAAAGTAAAATAGACTAACTATTCCTGATTCTGTCTCAGAGGAAGAACTCCTAAGGCCTTGTCTAGCTTCATATCTTCTTATCTCTCTATGCAGAGTGCTGTTTCCACCTCCCGGAATTAAAGCAATTCTGACTTGATACAAACTCCTTATTTTATGACCCAGCCAGGCTCAGGACCCCTCTTGCAAATGTTAATGTAGCTCGTTGTAGAAATCAATGAAGTCAAATTTCATCGATAAGAACAGTTCATTGAAAATTTTGGGGTTCAGCAAACTTTCTCTGAAATGAAAGTAGACATTTGGGAAAAACAGGCCTGCCTCCAGGTAAGTCTGCCCTAGGGAAGGGTGGCAAAAGCTTTGAGCTCCTCAGCCAGCCATGTGGAGATAACAGTTTTCTTTGCTACTTAATTGTCCATACCAACTTCTCTTTTTTTACAGATCATACTTTAAAAAGAAAACGAAACAAAAAAACCCAACCCACAGTGCAGGCAGCTCTTTCATTTCTTGAATCATTAGTAAGGTAATCCTCCTGATCATATATGACCTGGTCTGATTTCTCATTAGTGTATTTTTTCTTCTTGGTGTCTTCAAATATTTGTTTATTCACTGTTTCTTCTTTAACTAAAATTACCTCAATGCACATTCAGTTGCTCTTATTTTTGTCCAGCTCTGCTCATTTATATATAATTCTTTCCCTTTCCAGAACATTGTTGCTGCCCTGCATTCTTTGAGTACACATTTGGGAAGCTGTACTGCCTGCTTGGCATTTTCCTTTCTTTATCAGCAGGATTCTATTGTATTCTGATGCCTTTCAGGAGTCTGAGGGCTTCTTGCATTTTTGTGTCAGAAAGCATTCTTGAACTTCAATATCTACTGCTCTGTGAATCTATTCTTTAGCATGCACCAAAGGACTAATGGGCACTACCAGGGAGCATCCCTATTATTTAAAATCAGTTCTTAGTATCAAAAATTGTAGTAATGAAAGTTAGATCCATGATGAACGTTCTTTGTATAGAAACTTTGCTTTTATGACTCAAGAAATTGTCTTTTGTAGAATTTAATTTTCAGATTCAGAGTTAAACTCCATGTGGCCAGTTTTTTAATTATTTTTGCCACCTTGCAAATACAAAGGAGCCTATATACCCTTCTATATATATTCAGAAATTATAACCAAGCCCTAGAAAATATTAGCTGTATATTGAGAAGGTCAGGAGAGAGATATTCCAAAATGACAATGCAGCTCATTTTAGCTGTCACTATTTTGTTGACATGGGTAAAAGGATTCAAGTTAAAACAGAAGAAATACTCCACAGACAGCTACTGAACAGGGAAACTGTGAACCCCTCTCTGCATTTTTCATATCTGTTTCTCAAATGAACAGAAATCAGAGAACCAAAATGAGAACCAAGGCTGGTCATTAATTTGCACTAGTCATCCAGAAGTGTTTTGCCAGCTTGAAGTGTTTATGTATATTGTTACTATATTATAACACTTAATGGATCACTTCATTAATATTACAGATTTTACCTGAATTCTTCTGTGGCTACCTCTTAACAGTACCGGAGTGTCTCACAGCCACTAAATTTGTCTATTCACACACCGGGCCCAAGAAGCCACGGTTATCGCTTTCTAAATAGGAAAATTGAGTGTCAGGTAAGTGTCATATTTAGTCATAAAGGTTTGTGGCAAATCTCAGGTCTATTGGAACCCTAACTGACAGTCACAAAGAAATGACATATACAGTATGTCTCATGCTACTTCAGATTGAGAGTTGAAATACCTGAAGATGGAATTAAATTAAAGAACTTTTAAGTACAACAAAAAATTTAATTGGATGTGGCTACTGTGAGTCCTACTTCTGTCCTTACAAGAAGCAGCAGGTGGCTTCTACTGATAATTGTAATGAAACTGAAAAATGTAGGTTGATGTCCTGATTTCGGCTGGGATAGAGTTAATTTTCTTCCTAGCAACTGGTATAGTGCTATGCTTTGGATTTAGGATGAAAACTGATGGGTTTAGTTGTTGCCAAGCAGTCAAGGACTTTTCATCTTCTCATACTGAAGGCAGGGTGTGCCCAAGACGCTAGGATGGGACACAGCTAGGGCAGCTGACTCAAACTGACGAAAGGGATATTTCATACCATATGTTGTCATGTTCTGTATAAAACTGGAGGGTGGGCCAGGAGGCAGGGCAGCTTCAGGTCTTGTGGAGCATCAACTTTGGGTGATGAGCAATTGTGCTGTGCATCACTTGTATATTCTATTATTATTATCACCATGATCATCATCATGGGGTTGGGGGTTTGGTTTTGGGGTTTTTTTTGACTTTTTGTTTGTGTGTGTGTGGTTTTTTCCCTTTTTCAATTATCTCCCCCACCCATTAGGAGGGTGTGAGTGAATGGCTGTGTGGTTCTTTTAGCTGTCTGCCGAGGTAAACCATGACAGTTGACAAAACCAACAGATTCTGAATGTCCTCCTCAGGCTTCTGACTCTACTATAGTGCTCTGTCTTAGCCATTCATTTTAGCTATTACCTTTTTATGTATTCTCAACCCTAATGTTGTTCAGCACACTGGACGGAGATCCCAGGCAGAAAAAAGTTATTTGTGAAACGCCTAACTTATGTTTTGCTGGGTCCTGAAATTGGGTGAAGGACCTGATTGAGGAGGGACACTTTTCTGTCCATCATCACAGCTAGCTTTCACCTGTTCTTTCCAGATCTATAGTTCATGAATTCTGTAGACCACACAGTGACTTGCTTCTAAGGAGCCAGGGTAGATGTCATACTTCACAGCTGGATCTTCTTCCTGGGACATGATGGGAGCTCCAGATTGACGCTCAAATTGCAGAATTGCCAAGGAAGTGAGCTAATAAAAAAGACATCGCAGTTGACTGCTTGGTCACTAGGTGAAGTTGGGACTGTGACTTATAGGAAAGTTGAAATGTGTCCTACTACAGGAATGAGCAAAGTAGAGGACTCATTCATATGTTAAAGCAAGATAACAACTGTGAAGATAGCTACCTCTATTTTCCAAATCTCTTGAGCAGACCCTAAGTCAATCCTACTAAGCAGACAGTAAATATTGTAAGATATGATTAGCGTGTAAGCTGGCGGCTTTATAACCCTAGCAAACTTTAGGATCCATCTCTATAGGCAGGAAGGATATGTTTTGACTTTGTCCTGGATTACAGTCTACAGTTAGTAGAGAATGACTGACATCTTAGAAAATCAAAACAGCAATTTTTTGTACACACTTAGCTGTGTCTGTGTATGTATCCATAAAATTTAAGAAAATTCAAAAGCTACTTGAGCACCACGTTGACCAACTCGTATACAGATTTTATTCAAGCAAAATTCCTGTTTGGTTCAGAAAAAGTCCTGCCTTAACCATCAGAATAGCATACATTGCACTGTAGCAATTTATGTCCCTAGCTGGTTCATGTGCGAAACTCTGACATATATCCTTTATTTTTCTGCCAGGATCTGAGTTCTGGGAAAACCAAGGTTAGCAAAGGAGTGAAACTAAAAGCAATTATTAAGTGCTTTGTTTTAAAGTAATTTATCAATATTTAGGGGCCAAAAGTAGCTTCAGCTGTTAGGGCAGATCTAGATCTGCTGAAAACTTTCACCAGGCTTGACTCTAAGCATATCAGTCATCCTTTAGGTACAAACATGTCTGCTAAATTACAGAAAGTAAAATATGTGCATTTATCCTTGCAGGATGAGGGCTTTGAACTATGGGTGAAACTTCACAAATTGTTTTGTTACTGAATTGTTTTACAAGAGTTGATGAAACACCTTCAACTACCAAAATGAATTAATTTACAGCATGTGTTAATAGCAGAAAACTTTGCTCTTTACACACGACTGTGACCATCTTAACCAACTAGGTAAAAAGGATCCAGGAAAAAAAAAATTGCAACTGCATTCCATTCTTCAGTCATTTTCAACCTCATTATTATTGCTTATTTTAAAGCCCTAGAAATAGGTGTTTCTAATAGATCTGCTGATAGATCCTGAACCAGAATGACACAAATGGCACACTGTAATTAGACAGGGGGAGGGGGAATGAATCTGATGTTCTGCCAAAGCTCATTAAAACAGGTTGTGCACTCCAGTGCACAGAATATCACTCATGACTGGTAACAGAGGAGCATACTAGTAGCTTGATAGGGAGGAGAACATGAGATTATTTTTCTAAAAAAACTGAGGGAAATCTTGAAGAAAAATGGAGAAGTAAAAAGAAGAGTGAGTGTGCTTTTCAAGGACTGAGATACTGCTGTTCCTGACCATATGTTGGTAAACCAAAATGCCATTGTGTTTTACCAATTAATAACAGGGCAAAGGTTTACTGCTCAGAGGTGCCAAGGCCAGAGTCAGTGGCTGTACTGCCTAACCTCACTGGCATTTATTTAGCAAGATGCACAAATTGCTTGGCAGAACTGGGGGTTCCACTTGCTAGTTGTGTACTATATATTCCTGTGCATTTATGTTTGACAGTATGAAAAGATGTGTGTGGTGGCTGGAGCTTCCATTTCTTATTAAAGCTGATGGAGTTTTAGAAACCATTTGACTTTGGGATAACTTGTGCCTTCGTACTCATCCTTGCTTTCTAATGGCCAGCTTTTGACCCTGAAGGATGCTCTTAATGTGTAGGTAACACACATACTGCCTGCCACATCACCACTTGCTTCAACAATGCCAAATGAAATACAAATTGCTTGGCAGCCTTGGCTTTGCTGTGTTTACTTTGGCCAGACAGAATGGCCACCCTGCATGTGGTAGCAGAAGAGAAGGGAAAAATATTGTTGAATGCAGCAACTCACCCATGAAGCTTATCCTGCAAACAAATGTTCTGCAGTTCACAGAAAGGTAAAAAACAGTGAAAGAGGGCCGTGTACAGCAAAATAGCCTTAGGTACACTGGATACCCGCTAAAAAAACAAGCCAGAAAGCAAATACTGTATAAAATATTAAGAAACAGTCATAAATGAGAGTAGATGTAAACTTGAAAGGAAGAGTTAGGGTAAGCTATTTAGTAAACAATTAACAAAATCAGCATAATGAAGCTTTCTGTTAAAAAGGCAAGAATATTTCCCTTCTGCTGAGTCCCACATAAGAGGAACCTTTGAAGACCTTGAAGATTACTTCAGTCATAGCATGCCAGGGCAGGAGGCCAAATTTCAGCACCTCTTCTGCACAGATCTTGAGGGAGAACATAGGTCTTTAAAGGTCTAATATTATCAATAAAATACTTCTTTGGCTTTCATAAACTTTGCCTTAGCCAATACAAGGTGTTACTATTCTGTAAACCCTGTACCAAACAAAATATCATTCCCACTTATATAGGGCAGGTGGGATGATTTGTCCCCACACAGGTATTAAGTGTTTGGTTGAGCTGAAGAACTGTACAGAAATCTCTTGAGTCTTAGTTCGGTTTTCCCTTAATAAATGATATGTCCCAGGAAACTAGGTTTGAGACTCCTTGTTTGACTGCTGCTCCCATATCATATGGACGTATTGTGCCCATATTACAGTAACAATATTAGTCCTGTTCATTAGTTATTGATCAGAGACAATAAAACTCCCTGTATCCAGGTATGATTTCAGCTATAATCATATAAATCTAGTGGAACACCAAAGCTGATAACTTTTTCTCAGTAGGAATGGGGGAATCCAGACTGAACACCTGCCAGCCACTCCTAATACGAATCATGAACAAATGACCACATACTAACGTATCAGTGCAAGACTGTATATGGTGAGATGGGTACTGACAGAAATGCTGATGAAAAATAAGCCTTTTCTATTCTGGGCAAAGCAAACAGCAGAATCCTCTCTAAGGCTCACTTTAGCAGCTGCTCTGGAGTTGATGGCCGTATGTAGACTGACATTTGCTGAAAATCTGGAATAGAGGTTCTCCTGTACTCAGTAATTTAGGACTAGAGGTTACAAACCAAGACCACCATGGAAATCATTGTTATCTGGAAATGAAAGTTTTCAGCATCTTTGTTTCTACTGCTGTATGATCTTCTCAGCAACGATCATATCTGCTTTTGATCTGTGCCAATGGTTGGACAAGCTTTGCAAATGCATGAAAAAGTTTTCATTACAAAAGCTGGGGAATGGCAGAGAAAGGTCCTGGGAAAGGTGAATTTTCAGGTTCTGTGGCATGTATACCTGGTGAAATGGAGTAGCTAGCTGTGCTACACAACTACAGCTAGTTGTGTCCGCAATTTTGGACTAAAAGATCGTGGAGCTTTTATGATGTGCAGCATCAAGAACAAGTTGTGCAACTTGTTTAAGGCATTGTACAAATTCACAACTTAAAATGACTGAAACTGACAATTGTTCCTAATATTAAACATGCAAATTAATGGTAAACCCTGTGAATATGTCCAGGCCTCTACAGTACTTCCTGTATTTACATTCTTCCTCCTGCATAGACAGAGTTTCTCTTTGTAAATGGGTGCATAGGTGTTAAGATGGACCAACTGCTTTGAAGTGTTGTCTTTAGGGAAAGTAAATTAAAAAATAAAGAAAGCAAGTAGTAAGTCTGCTCCTGAGGCAACAGATAAGACTCACTTGGAGAAGTTTCAACATCAAGTGACCCAGCATTTTACTGCTGCTGAAGGAGGCAGAAAGTAAGGTACGCAGCCAAAGCCTCTATCATAAGTGGCCCTTACTGAAGTCAGGGAGGTATTTAGAGTGGATACCATTTTCTTAACAGGTTCCTGTGAAGTGGGTAGTTCAGAGCTGTTACACCAGATCTTTACCACAGGACTTTAATTTGCAGAATCTGCAGCTGTCTAGCTAAACAGGTGCTATAGCTGTTCTGTACAGTGTATCTGGAGGACTGGCATACTCTTTGTGTGGTCAGCTTTTGTCCATCTTGGTATTTGAGAGTTGCTTACCTGCACAAACTCCTAGGATGCTTGGTTGCACCCCTGCCCCACCTGGGATTGCTCTTGCAACCTTGGAGTTTACATGGCAGGTGAGTGAAGTCTGGATAGAGGCAAGGAAATAAATCTTTCTCTCTGCTGAAGTCAGGAATAATTTTGCCATCAAATTCAATGGTACTGGAAAAATATTTTGTCCAGTATATGTAACTCTGATTCTTTTCTTTCGATCACAGGGCTCTCTTGAGTTTAGTTGTATGGCATGACCCATTCAGAATCAAAGTGTCACTGTTATGGGTGTCGGTTATTGATGAATTCCCAAGGTATATTCCAAGCTCTTCGATTCTCTTGTTACCTTTTGGTCCTATTCAGTGATTTTCTTGTTCCAGTTCTGGGATTTGACATTTCATATTAATAAATTCTGTTTGCGAGACAGTGGGCATTAATACCAGAGTGGGTATGAGCTTTACTGACCCTGACATTTGAAGACCTCATCTACTTACATGAATCAGCTTGGTTACTGGAAGACTTTGTGATGTGTTTATTTCTGAACAATAACACAAGCTAAACAGATACATCAGTAAAGTGAAAGAAAGAAAACATATCAACAGGAGTCTGAACGGAAACCAAATACTGACGAGAATGAAACCTTATCTCAGGATGCAGGAGTTGGCATTCCCTGCTGCCAACAGCATTCACAAACCAAAGAAGAGAGAGAAATGGTTCATAAAAATTATAAAGAAGTTGGGAGACCCCCTTAGATAACTATCCACCTACATGTCGC
The DNA here is from genome assembly GCA_013399095.1 of Psophia crepitans. NCBI lineage: Eukaryota > Metazoa > Chordata > Aves > Gruiformes > Psophiidae > Psophia > Psophia crepitans. Next base: position 1,058,953 of record VWZZ01008380.1, on the reverse strand, counting down.
TGTCACTGAAAAACCAAACAGCAGGCGTAAAAAACAATAAATGCCTATTCTTCAGTATGGCCAAGTGTCAGCCATAGGGCTCCAGTTAAACGAACATGCTCTGTCTTGTGTAAATATACGTATTAATCGCTTGGAGCTGCGCTATCAAAGAAAACCAGCTGAACAACAAAACAAAGAAGCTCGGAGGCCTTCCACTGCCTACAGCAGTACACAGTTAAAGACAAATACTCTGCTCATTTCCATTCTGAACTAAATTCCATCTTCAATGCCATCAATATCATCAGTGTCATTACTGCAACTGCTGTGTGAGTTTGATGCAATAACTATTAATTAGACCATTTTGCCCTCCTTCAACAGCAACCCTAGTGCTTCAGTTCCTAATGGAGTTTATCTTATTGTATTTTGATTTTGCTCAGAGCAGTCTTTCTGAATTCTAAGTTACTGTAAGGTAACTGATAGTACAGCAAAGGTTATAGAATACCCTTCATACTTTACCAGCTCATCTGCTTCACAACATTACACAGCAGCAGCATAAACAGCCAACTCAATAATGAAGAATGCTGACATAAATAATAGCACCCTATGATCACACACTCTAAGTCTTTTCACTTCTCTCTCAGTGGTCAGCAAGGTGAACAAAATCGGGAATGTCAGATCAAAGCAAGAGAAAGAAAACCAGTTAAAACTCTTCACTTTCAGAGGCAAGAACTATTCATCCTTAAAACATCATTAGCTGTTCCATATGTCTTGCACCACGATGGTTGTCCTATATACCTCTGACACTTGGATTAGTCTGAATCTAGTAGTTTCTTTTCTCAGCCTATAGATATATTTAGCAAGTTTGCTAGCTTGCTGGTTTAAATCTTACCATTGGTACACGAAAGAGCAGCAAGTCAATTTGCATTGTAGGAGCACAGGTTGCTGCATCATTACTCTGTGCAGGGAGTAATACACATCCGCCTGTACTGACATTGCTGTGGCCTCTGCCTCCTTTAGTTATTGAGTAGATACAGGACAAGGAATACACTTCTGTCTTTTCTTATCTAGCTCTGTCTCATCTGCTCCTTTGTGTTTTCACAGTCCCCATCACAAACAGAGCTGAGCTGCTCTGCTTCAGCAAAATGAAAAAAAGAAAAACTCAGGGTATCTTCTGAAAACCCAGCTCCTTCAGTCTGTTGCAGGAACTAGCCACAAAAAGGTTACAAAGATTTACTGATATTCCCACCAGTGCTCAACTCCCTTTTCCTAATCTGTGGAGATGACACTTGTACAGGAATTCATGTACATGTAAACTGATGTTTGCCTATAACTTTGGAAGGGGATAATGGGTTCTACTGATCATTGCTATTATTATCCTTGCTGTGACTGTGGGTGAGTCTCTGCTTCTTCATTCAAACAAATTATCTAAAGTTTAAGAGCTAACTTATCAACTGATGATGTGTATACTCACATATGTATACATACGTATATATACACACACATATTAGTGTGTATGTTAGAACCAGCTGTTCTATGAAATTGCTGTTTCCTGCCTCTGATTTGGGGTATATTTTGAAGGAAAACACATTCTGATCAAATTCCACTTCAGAAATTAGTGAAATATGGGAGGTTCAGGGGTTTTTTAATGGAGAAGTTAAATGGAACCTAAGTTTTTTAAATGACAAAATGCTATGCCTCATATTTGGTTCTAGCTTCTGCTTTTCAGGATTATCATAATGAGTAAGCCAACGTATAACTCGAGTTTGAGTTCCTCCAAGTGCGAAGCTTTAGGTCCAAATGTGCTGAGAGGCTTAAAAATATCCATGAACAGAACTACCGATAATCAGTGTTGCTGAAATGTCAGAGAAGTAACTAACTCAAAAGTGTCATGATGCAGTTTCCTTATCACTGAAGTTATCCCTGAAATGGAAAAGAACTACAGGGGCTTTTCATAATCTTTTTATACCATCATTATGGCCTCATCCCTTTAGAACACTTGATACTCTTGGCTTCCAGGAGTGGAACATGAATGAAGTGAGCACACAGGATACTTAGCAGTATCACATACGTACAGTCCTGAAATCTTTGATTTTGAGGTTCAGTGCAAGTTTTGCCTGAGTGATTTGTGAGGTAGATGATAGGAAGGAGGCTTGAGGATTTAGCCCTATATGTCTCTGTGGTTTCGACTCATAGGTACTTAAAAGTCCATTATTGTTTTAGTAAAGCTGTGCAAGAATTGGCTGAGAACTCTGTCTCCCTTGATTCTTAATGTCTACAGGATATTCCTTATGATAAATATTAATAATTTGCAAGGACATGGATGAATGCATTTTTATAATTATCAAAAAACAGACATACTGGTTTAGTGTTTAAAATTAATTATAGTAGGGAAGCTAGCATTCCATAAGGGAATTACATTAACTCATCAGAGTGAGTTCATTTTGCCTTTCAATTTACCTTTGTTAAACTTTATTTACTGATTTTGTATTTAACTTCTAAGCACTTAGTGAAATCTCAATTCTTGTAACTAGAGGGCTTTATTCCTAGATGTTTGAACTGATGTGTACATAATTTACATCACCATATATTTAAACCTGTTATAAGTCCATAAATACAAATAACTTCGGGGAGAATAAGAGTAATGAATTTTCAAAAAGTTCCTTCTGCTGCTACACTCTTTCTGATGTGAGAATGGAAAATTAACACTTAAGGATTTTAAATAGCTTCTGTACATGCCTCAGTTTACCATGTTACTGAAAGGTAAGGGTTGTCTAGAACTAGTGGCAGACATTGCTGATTTCAGGGCCAACTAAATGTCCCAGCACCTTTTCTGGTTGTCCTGTGTCCTACCATAAGGATCACATTCCACCTAAGAAATGTTATTTCCTTGGCCATGCAGTGTCATCTGCAGTCCTTCTCATACTGGGAATGATGATCTGATTACACTTAATTGTAGAAGTCTATGATAAATTGGAACCAGCTGTTTAGTTAGTTTCATCAGGTACCTCTCTCCACGTTTCACCTGTACTTTGCTGATTTTCTGTTGCCATAGGGACTAATTCTAGCTTCCTAAATCTGTAGCATTGAGACTGGTGTTGAGGTTACAGCTCTAAGTGAGCTGGCAGTGGAAGGATCTTTGCCAACACCTATCTGCAAGAAGCTCTAAGCTCTTGTGGTGCATGAGAGAACAGAAACTAGGGATGGGAAAGACTCAAGTAGAGGTTGATGTGTACTGAAGAGCATGAGTGTGGGAGGATGTTCTTTCAGCATTATTAATGTGAACATAATGCATGAAAGCAGTACAAGAGAAGTCAAAAATACCATAGAAGAGGGTTCTGATATTTAACGTGAGGGAAGCAGGAAGCCAGGAAATGGAGGAAGAGCTTGTACCACAGTTGCTTACATGATGCCTGGTTTGACTGAAAGTATTTACTTTCTGTTTGTAGAGGCAAAGGCTTATTCATACTTGAGTCTGACTCTTTCAGAACACTGAGAAAAAGTAATAAAGAAATTGTATAGTTTTTTGAGAATTCATAAGGCTTTTCCCTTTTTCTTCATGGTGATATGCTTTATTGCAAGGGGAGGAGAAGCTTCTTCCTTACATCCCAGTGATCACAGCATGGGAGAGCAGTTTATAATGCTTCTAAAGAGTTCTTCCTTCATAAAATCATGGAAAATACTTTAGGCTTGGAAAGTATATTTTCATTTGAAGCCCAAATGTACCCCATGTAGGCCACTGTGAAGGTCCTCAGACTCGTGAGTTTTCAGTTTAATGAGTAATGAGGGACTTAGAGCAGTTCCACAGCTATCATAACTTCAGCACCATAATCTTTGGCTGAATCCTAATCCATTGCATATCTGGGAAGTTGTTTAGGAACTGTAGCTCCCTGCAGAATCTGTTTTAGAATCTCCAAGGGGTTACCAATGTATAACAAAATGGGACACCATTTTAAGGGCAGTTCTTCGAATACAAGCTCTAATGCATTCTATTTTAAAGACTCCACCCAATTTCCCTAGTCTTTAAAAGATTGGTTTGCTTCCATTAGCAGAAATAGCACTGAAAGTGGGCACCCTTGACTAGTCTCCCTCGAAAGTGAAAATTGAGATAGTATTGTGACATTAGTATGTATCCTTGCTCAGAGCAGTGTAACTGATGCAATACATTTACAGCAAATTTTAAAATTTCCATCATAGTAAAGAGAAACTGCCATTCAATCCAGTGAAATGCTTTCTCAGCGTCAAAAGATGCTATTACCACAGGACTGGCATCATTTTTCATCTTAAGGAGGATATTAAATAAGCACAGCAAATTCATGCAGGTGAGCCTACTGTACTAAACATAAAATAAAACCACGCATTGTTCAGGATGAATTATTTTAATGCTTATACTTTGAGTCAATTGGCCAATAACTTTGCCAATTTGTTAATACCTGCATTTAGGAATAAAAGGGATCTATGTAACCCATGTTCCTATACATTTTAGTCTGTTTCAGTGTTGCCACCATCAGCACCCTGCAGTGTGCAGAGTATCTGCTGGTCAGCACCTGGTTTGCATAATCTAGTGTTACAAAGATACAAAAACAGCCAACATCAGCTTGCAAAAAAAAAGTTTCCCTTTTTGAAATGTGAAGGCTAACCTTGTCTGATGGTTACAAGATTTATGAACAATTCAATAGCAATAGGCTAGAAAAGTGAAAGGTCATCCCATGCACACACAAAGACTAAGCAGCTTTGGGTGAAATGAAAGATAAGATGAAGATCCAGCTTAGATCTAAAGCTGTATTTTCAAGACAGCACAGCATGCTGAGAAGTAACATCCCTATACAGAAATATTTAGGTTTGATTTTAGGAATATACTTTAATCACTCAGATTTGATTACATAGTCTCCGTCTTCATGGATCTTGACCTGCAAACAGGGTGAGGCAGAGATGTTATTTCCCTTTACACCACCTTGTTATTACAATTTAGAATTATATTTCCCATGTATTTGCTATGGTCAGAGAGCAGCCACTGCATACCATGGTTAGTCTGTGTGCCGTCTTCTACTTCCTTTGCTAAATCCTAATTAGCTGGCTTGAAATGTCAGCAGCCCAGAGCAGCCTTTAGGCCCCAAAGCTTTCTTTTCTGTTTGTGTGCAAATCAGACTTAATGTTTTTCTTAATATCTCTTTTGACTTCTTAACTGTCTGTGATGATGTCTAAGACCTTGTTTATCCCTGACATACCCCTCAAAGTGCTTCCCACCCTGTACTGTATCCATATTTGCTGCATGTACTCTTTCTGCCCCATTCTAATCCCTTCCCCTTCTTCTCACTTCAAATATATAAAGCTGTGAATAGGGTGCTCTTTCTTCTGCATGTTAGTCAATAATACGCAGACTGTGAAACTAAAACTTACGGGACTGCATTTCTAATTAATCAAAAAGACATGGTGTAATAATATAGCTTCAGACAAGTAGCTGTGCTAGCAATCACCCAGCACTCTGTTGAAAAGCAGCTTGCCAAGCAGACTCATCATTAGCCATTTACACCATGGAACTCTGCATGGACTGGGTATGTATATGGTGGAGTAGGTGGTAGGAGAGAGTAACCAGGGACAATTCAGTCCAACTACTCAATACCTGGACAAAGGACCATAAGGAGNAAAAAAAAAAAGAAGAAGAAAATGCAGGTGGTTCTAGTTGAAGATGAGGGTGGGGGATTTGGGAAAGGTTTGTGTCAGGTGTTAATTGCAGGTGTAATGTGTTGGGAGAATCAGTACAGGGTAATTTGAAAGTATTGCAGTGGTGATGGGCTGCCACACATTTCTGGTTCAGCTCCGCATAGTTTCTTGTAGGTCTTTGTGCCTTGCTAGCTGGAGAGGTGATGCAAAGCAAATAGGGCTGAGCAAAATCCCTGCAGAAGCTGAGAAGGGGAAACTGAAAACCAAGCTGGACCATATGTCTAGCACATATGCTAATAGAGGCTGGCCCAGTTTCTCATGAAATGAGCCTCTGCATCTTCACCTGTGCATTGGGGAAGAGTGAAGAAAACACTTTTTGCAATGACCCATTAGTGTCCAATGGGTCTCATCAGCTTTTGATAACTGCTGATGGTAATTCAGGAGATACTGTCAGGTTTCATAACTTATAGTAACTAGAAATGTGCCAAATCAGGTAGTGTTCCAAGCCAGCATTTGTATGATGTCACTTTCCACCCATTTTGAAACTTTTTAAAGTGAGATGGGAGATGTTGCTATCACAGCAATCTTCAAGTGATGCTGAGAGATAAGAACTCTTGGTTTTGAGAAGTCAAGAAGATTCAGATTTCCAAAAGAGGCTTCTAATTGCCAATGCTCAACTTAGGCTTTGTGGGTTCCAATGCCCAAGGTACTAAATATTCTTAGCTATAAGGTTACAGGTGGAGATGAGCGAGCAGTGTTTCTTACCTTCACTACACAACTATCTTCTGTAAATAAGGATGAAGCCACACGGATTTTGTGAGGATTACTTAGTGTGTAGACAATGCTTTAAGCTTAATAGTGCTTAAGATAAAATTTTTTGAGGATCCTAAAGAAATTGGCAAGTCTCTAGTTTCTTCAGTTAAAATGATAAAGCCAGCTACACAGACAAGACTGGCAGATAATTCCTTCTCTCCTCACTTGGGAAGAAAGTCCAACACTGGCCACACTTGCTCAACAGCAGGATATGGAATTATATATATAAAAAAACCTCCCAAATCAGTGACTGAGCAAACATTGAGCAACTATAATATTATTTTACACTAATGCATCATGCTCACTGTTTACAGTTCTCTGGTAAACTTTTGTTCTTTACTATTTGCAAGTTTTTGAACCACAACCTATGGTGCTTCAACCTAGCAGACTGCTAGTGAGTTGGAGTCGATGTGCAGATGGATCAGAGCTCCTCTGCACAAGCTCCTGGCTGGGTGATGTGAGCCAGCTTTATCCCAGAAGGCTTTAGTCACAGTAATGTGGTTCTGTGACCAAGTTAATGCGCCAGGATAGACACGCTTTCAGATTCCAAGCTCCACATTAGAAGCAGAGAAGTTCTCATTTATCAATGGACAGAAACTGAACCCACCAAACTGGAGTAACCATTGTTAGAGAGTGATTTGGGATTGTGACAGAGATGAAGCAGTAGGAGACTGAGCAGAGGAAACTGATACAATGAGCAAGAACAGCTTGTGTCACGTTACCACCTGTTCCTTTGACATCTGAATTTATGGTCTAAACTATAAATGGCCTGAGGCTTCATTTATTTGAACTCGGGACAGAAACAGCACATGCCCTACAGAGCTTAGCTTCACATTTCAGGTATTGATCATAAGAAAAACTGAACAAACTTTACAGAATTTGAGGGCTTTTTGTAACAAAATTAGATACTTACCATACAAACAAAAACTATCTTAGAGAAAGAAGTCATCAAACTAATCCCTTCTAAACTGAAATAAATCATAAACAAAAAGAAAAATAAAGCAGTTAGATAAATATGAGTATTTTATGAGAAAACTTTGGTCTGTGGAGAAATTCAGCAAAGGCCAAATGCAATTCCCACTAAGGAAATCATCAGAAGGCAGTATAAGTACTGTGGCAAAATTCAAGTCAGTATGTTCATGGCACTATAGTTTATGGGAGAGAATAGATATATAATCATCACCTTAAATAAAATATTTACTTTGATTATGAAAAGTACAGGATTTTTTAAAGTTCTCTCACTTGAATCAAAAGCATAAGGCAGGTGGTGGTGACAAAGCCTAAGGAATGTGATAAGTATTAATAGCAGTTCAAAGAAAGGAGGGTACAGCTGCTGCAGGAAATGTTGGATCCAGCTCTGCAACTGAGCCGAACTTGGTCCTCTGCCCTGAAGTGTAAGTAAGAAAAATGAGTGTATATAGCCATGGATTTGCTCTAATCCATGATTTGAGGATGCCAGTAGATACCTAAAATCCTGTGTGAAACAGAGACTTGTTTTCTCTATTTGTTTAAGAATGACAAATATCAATAATATGGCAGAAATGTTTAAACAAGGACACAGCACATCGCAAAGGAAGACAATCCATCTGTTCTAGCAGCTGGTTTGGAGCATTCAGTTAGGTGTCTATTGCAGTGAAGAAACTCTCCCACTGTTTCAGGCTAGTTCCTGCAATGCTTATTCATCCTCACTGGAAAAGTTGTTTAGAGTGGTTTGCAGTACCAGATTTGGACATAGAAAATTATTTTGGAGCCATTCTCTACTCTCTTGCAGGTCCAGGTTCCATGTTCAATTGCAGTTAACTAAGCAAGCCACAGAAACATGGTCACTATCTCCATACCTTTAAAATGACTGCACCCTGGGCTCATGATCTCTAGTGTTTCCTAGTAGAAATCTATCCCCATCTGAATCTGCAAATGGCAAAGACCAACACGATCTTTAACAGGCAGCTCACTTGAATGCAGAGACTCTCCTTCAGTACTGGTTGACTTCCCTGGGAAATGAGAGTACTCAGGACCTTTCAGCAGTAAGCTCAAATCCCCGAGACTTCATTTAGGTAACTGTGTCTGCAGTATGCTGGGTAAAAGAAATTTGTACCTAACAAGGGCAGCCACAACATAATTCCAGAAGCACATGGGACATGAGCATGAAATTGCAGAGCTATGACAGGAGTCACTGGCAGCTGTTCTCACACTGCATGTTAACTGATTTATTGCTCCAAATTTGCATATATGCTTATATAGTCATATACTATGTGAATAGCAAAGATGGTTTCTATAAACTTGTAGATAAGAACAGTATCTATTACCAAAATAGGATATATATAGCTTGGCCACTGAAGGACTTTACTCGATTCTGTGGCTGTGCCTTTTCAGTTTGATGGTAATGGATCCCTTTGTTGCCATAGTTGTTGTTCAGCCTGTCATCATAAGTGATGCTTGTGTTTGTATAGCAGAAGAGTTTTCTATCGACTCTAACAGTACATAAAGAACTACAAACCAATCCATAATGAGCACTTATCCTTCTTTCCTTCCTTTTTTGCTCTAATGTTTAATGTCTGATATTTGCTGGGTAATTTTCTTAAAAGTTGAGAAATTCTGACCCATTTTAACACCTTGACTTCTGTTGGTGTAGTTTTTCTCTGCAAAGGAACAGATATATGTACATGGAAAGTTGTGCCATTCAGGATCCTTTTGAGATCTCATATTACAGCAAAGGTAGCCCCGGAATATTCAAATTATTCCAATCTCTTACCAAATCATATTATTTATGTTCTCAGTTGCTTTAGTCCATATGTTGAATCTGTGCTGTGTTTATACAGATTATGTATGTCTTCCTTCTTTTGTTTTGGTGGTAGACAGTAAAACAAAAGACCGTGAAGAACAGTTTCTGTTCATGTCTTTTGGCTTCCGCAAGCGGTCCTGGGTAGCCTCCATCTGCAGCCTCCCATGCTAATTTCTTAACCTTCAAAGTTTCTGTCTTTAGACGTGGAATTTTGAGTATGCTGTATATTCCAAGATGAGCCTTGTTTAACTTTCTCCGCTAAAAAAGTGATTGGAATGAAGCACAGTGTCTCACATGTGGTCTTAAAGCAGATGAGTCCATTCAGTTGAGCTAGACAGATTGTTTCTGAAACATCCAATACCTTTATTTATGCTTCCTAGATTGGGGAGAAAACTACGAAATAGAAAAGAAAAAACAGCAGATTCAGCAGATCTTATCTCACTATTTTCCCCCTTCTGTTTTCATTTGCACTTTTATTTCCCTGCAATATTTCATTTTTTTATGCATCTATCACTGTTTGCTTCTGTCAGAAGTTCAAAGGCAGCCTGCTTTCATAAAGGAGACACAGTATTGACTGATCTATAATATTGTTTCTACCTTTTTTGACCAATCCTCAATGCATATTTCCAGTTTCGAAAAGCATTTCATGAATCACTGGGCAGTTTGAAAAATCTATAGTGGAAGCTCATTACTTTGCTGGCTGCTGAATGTTTTCCATTGGTTGTGTTTGCGATGCAAAAAATGCAGCCCTTTCTCTCAGGAAAAAGAGGTTAAAATTTCATACAACCATAAATAATAAAACAACATGTGGAGGTGATATCAGTGTGATGTATTTCATTTCCTATATACCTTTGACTGCCCCTCTGTCCATTAATCCACACAAACTTTCCTCATATTCCAACCTCCTTAGAACCTTTAGTCTCATTTTTCTAGCTAGTCAGTCAAAAAATGCTTACTTCTCCCCCCCGAAATGTAGCACTCCCAGCCGTCCTCCCAAATGTCACTGGCTAGAGGCCCAGGACAAGCGATATTCTGTTCTATGCTAGTGATCATGGTTTAAGCTCATACCTCATGAGGCTGCAGAGCTAGAAGTGGGAGCTTTATACTTGCTAGTGAGCTCCTTGCCCTAGCAAGCAAAGAGGGATAAAAGATGTATAGGAGTTAATTTCAGTGGTGCCAGGATTTTACTCTTGAGGAGACAGATCCAAGACTTCACAGACCACAGAATATAATGGAAATGACAAAATGATGCAACTTTAACAGGAGTCACTTTTAGATTATATTTTAACAAGTATTTTCTCATGCTTAGCCGTGTATAGAATCTTAGTAACTCAGATTCTTCATTTCAAAGGCATAAGGATATCAAAGTGGTCCTGATACAATTAACCTTCCCCCACCAATCTGTTTTAAGCATTTCTATCACCAATATTTTTCTGAAAAACATCTTCATACACATAGTGTGATGGAAATGTATTCAAGTGCTTTCAGCACTCCTGCAGAGTAACATGCAGAACTCGTCTAGAGTTTAACTACTTGCATCACATCAGATCCCTTTTCTTCTCACTCTTTTGTGAAGGATAGTAGATAAACAAAAACTTCATTTTCTTACTCTCTTTAAAACTGGACACAGATCTAAATCAGTTCTCTAAAATATTCTGGTTTTTGCAGCAAAGGAGCCACACTGCCATCCGTGAGTCACAAAATACTTAAACATTTAAGAGTCTCTGGGCTTTCACTCTGCTGAGGTGACAGGGCTGAAGACTAGCTGCAGCTTCCAGTTTGGAGGCATTCTGTGTAGTAACTGCACACACAAACACCCTATCTCTGCTATGCTGGAGAGAGGGACAGCGAGGTCTAGAGCTGGTTTGCTGGAGTCACACAGGTAGTAGCCAGTGCGTTCAGGGAAAATGTCCTGGCAAACATCATCTTGGTCATCAGTAGAAGCACCAGCTATTGCCCTCATCCTAACTTGCACTGAATATTTTGGCTACCAGTTGCTGAGATGCACTGGCATAGGTGAAGAGTAGGAGGCTCTACCTGAGTACTCATTCCAGACCAACCATAACATGGAAAGTATATTTATAATTCTTCATTGTATTAAGATGTAGATTATGCTACGTTGTCTCTATATGAACTTCACGAGAAATCAATCATAGTTTGAAGAGTGTTTTATATCTATACAAGGAAATCTCTGAAAGACAACCTGGGTTAAAATGCATTATAAAAAGATAATTATTTGATACATCCAGACAGCTCAGGGAATATTGCTGTTTGAGTGGTTTTATTTAGGAATCAGTGAAAGAGCTCTGTTGCTCCAAGTCCGTTGTCAGCCTTCAGAAGTTTGTCTCTATCTGCGTCACAACTTCTTACATGGATTTCTCACTCTACACGGATTTTTATTTTGTCATTTGTGTCTTAGGTCTTCCTGAAGCTGCCACAAGCAGTTTTTTATTTCATGTGACTGTTTTGTCAGCCTGTAGCTACTGGAAAGGTGAGAGTGAGAGGGGTAAATAGGAAGAGGGGACAACCCAGTCCCTTGCATGCAAGATGAAAAGTTCTCCTCAGTCAGACTTTATCGAAAAACCTAACCATGACTCTCCCACTTTTTCTCCTGGACTAGGGAAAACATCTGTTTATGTTTTAATCCGTCTTTACTCCTGGTTCTAAGGAGGAATAGAAACTTATGGACTGTTCAGTATTCCTTGCATATTGAAAATAAATTGGTTGAAGCAGGAAGTCAGATGGACTTTAAGATGTTCTCTGTATTGTTTCCAAGTTGCTTAAATGCATATGACTTTAGCCTGTGCTCTTCTCGTGTAACTGTTGGGTATACAGATGTATACTACAAGTTTGTAGATTCCCATAGTGTTAAAAACAAAACTCCAGATAGCTAGAACTATTAATTCATAGGAATTTAAAATTAAATTAAATAGCTGGGCTGTTTTCCAGATGATTTCTAAAGTTCCCATGCTTACACATAAAAACCTCAGTAGGATTTACATTACACTACTGTATTTGTTTCACTGAGCACTTGACTGCCAAGAATACTGTCTATGACCATCATGGCAATCTAATTAAATATTTGACGAGCAGAAAGCTGGACATTATTCAAGTCAAGCTCAGCATTAAATTAGAAAATTTAGTTTGTCTTCTTTATCAGTAGGTTTTTAAATCAGCCTAGTCTACCAAAACCTGTAAGTTTAATGAATTTGGTCAGACATACTGTATAACAGATGTCTAACATACAGCCGTGAGCCTAAATCATAAAAATGATGCTTCAGTTTGGCATGGCAAAATATATTAGAAAGGTCAGTCACCAGCATCCTGCTTGCTGATAGTTGAGAAACAGCACTGTAAAATGCATGAGCTGCCTTTTGTAGTCTCTTGCAGGAAGCCTTGGAGAGCCACAGATAATTTGCTTTCAATGATTCATCAAGTTGGCCCTTTGTTTCACTAATTTGAGTGTCAAGTGCAACCACATAATAAAGAATTACCAAGACCTGATAAGATTCTTCTTATATTGCTTCGTTTGTCTTAACAACTGGTACTATTGAAACCAAACCCACAAACTGAATAAATAGCAAGCATGCGTGCAATATGGCATTCTTCTTTGAAATGATAAAGCATGTTTACTGCGTTCTCCGAGGATGTACCATACATTCTTGTTTCGTTTTACTTTCTTAAAAGGCACTAAATGTTGCATGCTGTGCCAATGCTAGAGATGGTGTTTCTTTCACTGTTAGTCCTCCAATGAATTAGTAAAGATAAAAAATGGATTTCAATGACAATTCCAGCCTTGAGAAAGCTGCTATTGTGACCACGGTTGAGTTAGCCTGCTGATCATTTTCTCCTTAATGTAATATTTAATGTTATATAGCTACAGGTCTGTTGTAAAGCCATGTATTAAAACTATTATTTCCATGAGTAATTTAAAGAGAAATATCCTCATGATTAGGAGATAGATTTTTTTTTTAAATGCTGTGCTGTCAGTTTAATAACTTCATAAGAAATCAACCTTAAAATGGCTTGGTTTGAAGGGGCACATTTATAAACATGGAATTCCCAGAGCAATAAATCTATGTAATCTGAGGTCTGTTAATAAAGTTTTCACAACTGAACTGTACACCATTAACACAAAATAAATAACAAAAAAATAAGAGCAACTTTAGAAGGCTGCTTACAGGAGTGGGAAAATGTTCTTATTCAGAACCCCAAAAGGTAGCATAGGGACCAAGCCTGTGAGATTTACTTTAAAAAATGAAAGCATCTGTCAAAAGGTTTTGAAACTGTTTTTTAGGGCTTGGGAAAGAGAGGGTGGTGTTAGTGCCGCACAGGGAGTGGAGGGCGTCGATTTTTTTACTAACGTGAATGTAAAGTATTGCCCGAACACTCCCAGTTTAAAGAAACCCAGCTAGCCGTGGGAGAATGACGAATTTTCCGCTAGGGAAAAACCGAAATAACGTGATATGAGGGTAGTGCCCCGGTGCTACAAGCAGGACAGAAGCCTGGGCCGAGGGAGGGAGCCGCTGCCCGCTCGCCCGGTGCCCGCCGCGGGCCGGAGAGGCGGTGCCCGCCCGGGGCACGGTGCCTGCCGCGGCGATCCCNCCGCCGCCGAGGCGCGGGCTTGGGCTTGGCGGCGGAGCAGCGCGACCGAGGGGGAGGCAGAAGTTAACTTCCACCTGCCCTGAAGCCGCCGCTGCGCCGGCAGGAGGAGGCGGGGGCGGAGGCGGAGGCAGGCGGGGCAGCCGAGGACCCGGCTCTGGCAGGCTCCGAGGGTCCGGCCGGGTGTAATTCCCCCCTAATCCCAGCCACGGCGGCGCTTGCCTGGCCGAGCCATGTCTGCGCCTTCCCCGCCATGCCGAGCCTAGCGGGGAGCGGGAGGACTGGCGGCCGGGAGGCGCACAAAATGAAGACCCTGATGGTAAGTGCATTGTTGGCACTGCTCATCCCGGCTCCGGCGGCGGGGAGGAGAGGAGCGGCGCGGAGCGGGGCTGCCCCGGGCACCCTGCACACGCTCCAGCCTTCCCCAGGCTGCATCCCCGCGGCTCTTCGGGATCGCGCGGAGGCGAACAAAACGCCGGTGGCGGCGGCGGCGAACTTTCCGCCTGCTTTCTTTTATTCGTGTTGCTCGTGGTTTGGGGGTTTGTGTGTGTGCGCTTTAAGGAGCGTATAGAAAGCCGATCTGCTTAAAGGACGAGGCTGGAGGTAGCTGCGCGGGGGGGAGCGCTACAATTCCCAACACTCGTTAAAATGCACGAATGAGATGTCCAGAGGGGGACGGCTGCATGGGAATGAGAGGCGCGGGGGAACCGGGCACGCAGAGGGGAGAAGAGGCAAGGAAGCAGGGCTGGACGAAAGGGAGGGAGGCAGGGGAGCGGGCCGGCAAGGGGCGAGGAGGGGGTTTCCCCATTCTCAGACTTTTGCCGGGTCTGTGGCGACGTGAAACTTGCGGGCGCCGCGAGTGCGCCGGCAGGGAGCGGTGCGCCCCGCTGGGCCCCGCGGCGGGGGGAGCCCGCAGCCCCGCGGCNCGGCGGTGCCCAGCCGTCCGCCGGGACGCGGTCAGCACCGCCCGGCGCTCCCCGTCGGGGCCGGCCTCCTGGAGGGCTACATCAGCGTCCTGGAGCACAAGGTGAGCCGCCGGTCGCGGGGCCGCCCCTCTCACCTGGCCCTCGGGGCGGCNTGGCCCCGAGTGCATGGATTAACGGGACCCGGTGTCCAGCCTGCAGTTAGGCCTTTGTGGAGTGTTGGTTTTCTCTTCCCTTGCCCAGTAGAAGATGGAGGGTGACGCGTTTTGTTTCTGATGTTAGATGCTAGAGGTACACTATAAAATGTCTGTTTATGACAATATTTTGAAGGGTTAAAGAAGGAAGTTGAGTTACTAGAAGGGAAAGTCAATCAGTAGGTTTTTATTGGTAGCTCTTTTTGTCTTGGGAAACCGAAGAGAACTGTATCTCCTGCACAGATGACCTTTTCATCCTCCTGCTCAGAAGCAGAAGTTGTCAACCACAGTCTCCATTCTTGAAATTGGAGGCACCTCTTGAATGGTGAACAAAATGATGTCCCTCCCTTTGACACAGGAATTACCAGGCTGGATTGTCAGACTGTAATACCCGTTTACAGAGATAGACAGACTAAGCTTTGATATCTCACAGGACAGACGTAATGACATAAAGTGAGCAAGGTGGCACATCCATGCTGAAGAGATACTCAAGGTTCAGTAATTTTCTCTACTTCTTGTGTTCAGTTTGTTGCATTTACCTGGACCACTGTCTGCCAAAACCCCAGATAATGTTTAGTACACACACTTCTTGCCGTAAAAAGTTACTGTAAAAAATAAGCAATGGAAGTGAGGATTGTTAACTTTCTCATGTTTTCACATCCAGACTGATACCTTACTGAAAGATATGTTGTCAAACAAGTTACTGAGCTCAGTTTAGAGGTACTGTGTGAAGATTAGTGACTTTGATATATAGAGATTTTTATTGTTCCTTCTGGCTTCACTTCCTATGCAAGAGTTATCTGTAGGGCTCTTAACACGGAAAAATAGCTCATGATGGTCCCTTGCAGGCTTTATTTGCTTTCTTACATGGTACTCCTGGAAATTCTCAAATGTAATGTCTGTATAGAAAAAGCAAGTTTGGCCATAGGGCTCCCTACTGTTTTCTTGCAATTCTTTTGTTCTTCTCAAACGTGACTGTAGTGAGGAGGTGTAGTTATATATCTACATGGTTTTTGTAAGCAGTAATGATTGAAAAGGTATTTACGGATTTTTAGGGTGTATATGTGAATAGTCTTTAGACAGTGGTAACCCCTTACACTGATTTCTCCTGACTTCCAAACACCCCTCATTAATAGAATGTACTTGAAATCAGTATTCTGCGTTTATTATTTTCCACAGTAATTTTAATGTTTCCCTGTGTTTTGGAGAAAGCTGATCCTCTGGCTTTTTAATATATTGTAATATGGCCCAAACCCCACCCTTCCATTTCTGAATTTCATTTCGCACAGCTCATGCCTCACAGTAATAATCTGCTGAAGGTTTAATAACTTTTCAACGTAACTTCTGGGGGTCAAAAAGAAGATTGTGCAGTCCCTGCTGTGTGCCCAGCTTGCTTTGTCTTATTTTAATGCACATGAGATCATGCAGAGAGCTGTGCCACTATGGTATACAGAGCTGTGAGGACACTATTACCATAAGGAGATGATGGAGAGAAGGGATCCAGTTTGACTCTTAATAGTATATTTGTTTTAGTATTTTAACAAACCCATATATTTAATGTGGATTTACAATCTCAGAATACATAGGTTTTCTGCAGAATAAAAAATGGAGAATGCAAAAGATCACAGCCAGTAATGGTTTGGAAAAAGGAGCATGCAGGATTGGTGATGATGAGAATAGGAAGAGAGATAGCAAGAACTGAGAAACAGTGAAAAATTTTCAGAGAACATGTTTTTTGTGTGGGACACTGGAGACTGCAGAGAAGACAGCTTGAATAGCAAGCAGCATAAAAGTCCAGCCCAAAGTGAAAGAAAGTGAAGGAATCAGGGAGGTTTAAGGAATATTAGGAGAGCTGCAAGAAGAGATCAAGATAAAATTCTGTAGCTGTGAGAAGGACATGCTGTTTGAAGAGGCAGGGAGGTCTGGAAGGAGATGAAAGGTACCTGTTGTATGAGGACAACGAGCTTGGAAAGGTAAGGAGGGAATGACTGCAGCAGTGGTATAGGTTATTTTGATGGCACAGAGATGACAGTGTGAAGTGACAATGGATGATAGATTTTTCACAATACAGCTTCCTTAATTTCCCATATAGAATTTTGGGATTATCTGTCAGGTTGAATGACCTCATGCTGAATGACCATTATACAAAATTCATCCTTGGTATTTGTTCGTGCCTGAATGATAGTTAGCAGTAGACTAAATGTCTAGATCATTCAGATCTAGGAGCTGCAACTGTTCTTAACTTTAGAAAGACTTTCTTTCTGGATCTCATGTTTTGCTTTAATAGGAAAACCTAGTTTCATGTCTGTGGCATTGTATCCATTCTGATGCATTTAATGAGAGTAAGTATGCACATGGATGTAGAAGCTGTGTGGTAGGTATTAAAGTTATTATCAATCCATAATTACAATGTGAGTATTGACACACACAAAAGCTGTGTTATATGGTAGTATAGACATTTCAGGGATAAGATTTAACAATTGTCCATGTTGTGAAACACCATGTGTTAAAAATGTCTATCACTACTAGCAATACAGCTCATTTAGTAGTGCTGGGTGAGCATGTATGTAGACTGTTTGCCAGAAAGTAAAGTACCAATGATTTTTAAATATAGCTTGCAGTATTAGCAATTATTTTCCTTCTTGTATTTTCTATTCAGTAAGAATTGTAGTTCCTCGTCCATCCTGTTCAGATAAGTAGGCAGTCTCAGAATACAGCTAAAATAAGTGGTATTCTTTTTACTGGATTGAAGAGCCTTTTTGCGGGAGGCTCTTGTCACTCAGATTTGTGGTGTTTTGTTTCTTAGTGCTTTTTTTTCCCTGAATCAAGCAGCACGTCAGAACCCGTGCTCTTAGCTTTATCAGTCTTTCACAGTTTAGCAGTGCAAACTCTGTTTTAAACTCTTAAAGCAAGAAAATCCAGAGATTAAGTGAATTCAGAGATTGGTTCTTGGCATTTCGCGTCTGCATGTCCCAGACTAACAGCAGTTGACAGTCATTGTTGATGGACGTTTGAAATAAATGAATGATTTCTTTTTTGTTCCTGATAGCCAGATGTTTATATCCTAAAACCTCTCACATTTGGAACAGAAAACATGGTTTGCTGATAGTTGCTATTGAGAAGTCAAGGACCAAAATGAAGTGAAGTAGCAGCTACCCTTCTACTTTGAGGAGCTGTTGCTTCCCACAGAGGCACATTGGCAGAGTGTAACACTGTATAGTTGTTGCATCTGTTCTGCATTTGGAAAGGACAAGAGTCCTAGACTGTCAAACTAACATCTTTCATGAATTCTTTGAGTGTAATCCTGAAATTAAAGAGGCTTTGTCACTGGCGTCAAGGGAAGCAGAATTATGCTCTTCCGTGGGGAGGCATGGGGATAAGACTTTCTGTTGATTTATCATAGTGCTAGCAAGAAATTACAATGCTAATATTTTTAAAGCAATTACTGCATACAAATAAGAGACTGTTAGTGAAAGTAGAAAGCTTAGCACTATTCCAGAACTTGGAAGAAATAAATATTTAACCATTATATTACTATTCTGAAATGAATGCGCGAACATGTCTCTGGATAGTTAAAAAGCTTTTTACCCAGTATTGACTCAACAGTTGGTACTACAAATAAAATATGAGTTTGTCACATATGTAATTGAATAGTATTTCAAACCATCAAGGATTTTGTGTCTTAGAAAATAAAAAAAAAATACCAAAATCAATCTTGCAGACAAAATGTATGATTTATTAGAACAGAGAGATACCTTAGATACCTTAAGAGAGCATTGAGATCAACATGATAATTTAAGCGATCACAATGATTTCTTAATTTGTGATAGTGTAAATTATCATATGCAGAGAAATCTTTGTGATCCCTTTAAATTAATGCAGATCAGAGTAGTGTAGTTAATGAAGTGTTTGAGGAACAGTCATTCTGTAAAAAGTGCTATAGCTCCTTAATCCCTGAGATGCAGTAAGTTGTTCTGGGATGAAACTATTTTTTCCAGGATAGCAAACTTTGTGCACTTAAAATAGGAGGGAATCTTGCCATGTTTTATATTATGTTTAATATTAGATAGAAAGAGTTTGGAATTTGAATTTTTACCTAAATAGTTAAACTATTGATGGTTCGGTGCTGAATAGTTGGAGGTGGTCACTAAACCAACTTTCATAACTAACTTAGGTTGAGATGGGAAGGAATGAAATTATTTTGAGGATTTTAGTGTCTTTCAAATGAACTTATCACAGAATCATAAGGTATCTTACAGCAGAACAGCTTGTCTTGCCTGAGATGGGGTCGAGTCCACCAAGTTGAGGTAAACCATGTACCGTGATTACATTACATGTTCCTATTTGCCTCTGAAATTCTTACCCGCAAAGGAAGGAACACAGACTTTATTATGCAATTAAGTATTTGACGGAGCTTTTATTATGTGAGAGATCCACAAGGGGGAGACTTCATTCTAGAATAACCTTGTTGGGGACACTTCTATCGGAGATCTAGGCAAGGTGTGAGTCCAAAAGCCCCTTGTTCAGTGTTTTGTTGGTTTCTTGGCACTTTTTTTTATTTTGAGGTACTGTTGTTACCTTTTATGCTGATAAAATGTAGGTTCGTTGAAACCTTCAGACAACTGACAGAGAAAAAAAAAAGAAAAAATTAGGACCAAGTCAGCCGGAGAATGTAACTGAATATCCACACGCACAGTGCAAAGACAATTATTTTACTACATTTACCCAACATTTGAATTACGACTGTCTTGTGCTTTATATTTTCTTACTTTTGAGCTACTGCAGTGGTGTGCTTTTTCAGCCTAACAGATCCTAGTACTGGATTCATTCATTTTGATGACCCTTGTCTAAAATTTTTAGCACCTACTGTGTGCACTAGATGATAATACCTATTGCACAATACAGAGCACACAATGGTGATAGGAAACGATGGTACATTTTCCTGTTTTCCAGGTTGCTTGGCACCTCTGCAAAGAACCAGTAGTCCTAGCTCAGCACTGTCCCTCCTTAGTACATCTAAGGAACTGGGCTTGTTTAGTCTGGAGAAGAGGAGGCTCAGGGCAGACCTTATTGCCCTCTACAACTACCTGAAAGGAAGTTGTGGCGAGCTGGGGGTTGGCCTCTTCTCGCAGATAACTAGTGACAGGACAAGGGGGAACGGCTGCAAGTTGCGCCAGGGAAGGTTCAGGTTGGAGATGAGGAGAAAATTCTTCTCGGAAAGGGTGGTCGGGCATTGGAACGGGTTGCCCAGGGAGGTGGTGGAGTCACCATCCCTGCGGGTGTTTAAGGAAAGGTTAGATATGGTACTTAGGGACGTGGTTTAGTGGGTACTAGGTGGTGGGGGGATGGTTGGACTAGATGATCCTTGAGGTCACTTCCAACCTTAATGATTCTATTCTATTCTATTCTATCTTGAAACATTTTCAAATGTTTACATATAGGTATCAGTTAGCTGTGCACTTTATGCATTTATTTTATGAAGAAGGCCATATTCTGTAGCTGGACAACTTTTTTACAGAATTCTGATGCCGGTGTCTGCTTGAGAGAGACCACAAATGTTAGCTATCAGGATAATAAAAAACAAGTAATATAGTTATCACTGTTGCCTAATGCTTTCTCTAATAAGTGCCATTAAAGATGAAATCTAACTAGTAGAGGTAGCGACTCCGGGCAGAGGTCAGGACTCGTTGCTTAAAAGAATTGTCTAAAGAGAGTACAGGTACCATTAAATATTCAGATATCCCTGAAAATTGAAAGTATGCATCAAATACGTGATGTTATTACATTCATTCGTGTAACATGATGCATAAAAACCTACCCAACCACAAACTAGCTGTGTTCTGATCATTGCCTGGTTATTGAGGAGATAAAAGAGAGTAGATCATTGCTGTTAAACTGAACACAGAGAAGGCACTGGGAGTGAAGATCTTGCCCTATGTAATTCGTGACATTTTGTGATGTAGCTTTTTTCTTTTATAGAAACTAAAGCAAAGAGATTATTTCAGAGACTGTATCACAAAATCTTGATGATTGATTGCAGTACAAAGATAATAGTAGGTAGATGGTCAGGTCAAGATAGTGCAGAATTGTGTTTTAATTTTCTCACAGTTTAAAAAAGTTCCATCTCAAAGCAACATCTGAAACCATGAAATTGGTCATAATGTATTATCTTGTTTTTACAACTGACTTAGGCAAAGTTCCTTTTTTTATTGTAGAAGAAAAATTGCGGAAGCATGAAGATGTTTATTTTGCGCTTCTGTTTTTTGATTGATTCTGCATTATAGCCTTTATCCTCAATAAGTAAATATGTTCTTTCCTGATTTATGAATATGCTATGCATCGTATTTTAATAAGTGGGTGCTGTCTGTTTCCCTTGTCTGGTTCCCTATCTTCTTTTGTGAACATGAAAATTCTTCATTCGATGGATATGCAAAATACTTCCAGGCAGGGAATTGGTGACACTTTGTCTGCTAGTGAGATTTGCCTGTCTCTCATGCAAAGCCCCTTTTTTTTTCTTTTCATTTTCATCATTAGTTTCAATGGCCACATTTATATTTCTAGTATGTGCTGAACTAGATTATATTTGATAACCATTTAGAGTTACCATATTATGCACTTTTTGCACACAGTCTTTCACTGTGAGCATTTTAGGCTATTTTCATCTTCCTGCGAAGACAAAGTGTTCTTTTGAAGGGTTTTAATCCTTAGTGGAAGCAAGTCTGAACTAAATGAGATTTTCAATGACAGGAAATGTAATTTTTGTTCACAGCTGATGGGTATCTCTCAATAGAGTTCCTTAAGTTCTCCCTTTCTGCTTGTCCTGGGGCATAAGTGGATATTGAGTGTCATCCTAACTATGTGATATCCTCAGAATGGTAGACTGCAGGTAGTTTCCTTTTCCCGGTGACTTTCCTTATCAATTTAACCTGTATTGCTCAGTAACGCTCTGTATGCACATCCTTGATGCTGAGGTGGCATTGATAAAAAGAACTCAGTGTATTAATTGAAATTCTATTAATTGAACTTCTAATTAGGGCAATTATGATCAAATCAGCGGTCGTTTGGTGCTGATATAAGCAGATGTGACAGCGCAAAAGCTACTCTGAAGGTGAGATGAAACATCATGATGTTTCACCTCACTCAGTTTCACCTCATCCCTAAACAATCTCCATTACTCTCTTGCTGTAATAGTTAAAGCTTAAAGTGTTAAGGCCAAGTTAATTACTGAGGTTTGCTATCTGCTGGAAAAGCAAATATTTTCAGTTCAGAAACTGCTATTAATCGTTCTCCATTGTCATTCTGAAAATAGCCAAATACAGTTAACAGTAAGAATCACACAGGAAGTGAAGGGACAAGTCAAAGCCAAAACCTTCTTCCTTCAGAGAGTTTGTTTGCAACAGAAGTGCAAAATACAGATGGAGAAATGGAACTCTGAGGTGCCTCTTGATGGTGTTATATGAAAGACAGAGTTGGGCGCTGAGAAACACATACACATTCTTACAGAGAATATACCACAAAGGCAAATCTGGTAATACTGTTAGTGCCTGGACTGTATTCGGAGAGACATACAATGCAAGAGAAGCACAATGTTAAGTGCAATAGTAAATACTAGATTCTTACTGGAACGTTGTAAGAAAATTGCAGAATAAGCTTGGTTATTTTAAAATATGGAGGGAGCAAACTGGTATTACTAGAGTATTTTTTCACAATGACTAGTGAACTAGTGCAAAAAGTTCATTGTCCAAGAAAAGGGAACAGTAATGGGTTTATATGGTATGCAGGCAGCATAGATCAGGTCGTCTTAATTCAGATTTAATAATCTGGACTGTTGTAAGTAACGTGGAACAAGAATATATAAATGTGTACTTTGTTGTTGAATACAACGTGTTAAGAATTCATTGCAGGTGTAGAAAAATTTCCTTTACAGAATGGATGGCTTAGTAAGAAAAAAACCTGGTAAAGAGGAGGAGAGTGTTTCTCAGTAAACAGTCTAAACAAAAATGCAGATTCCAAATGCATTGAAAGTATTTTATTTTGATTTTAGTATGTTAGTGGCATCCTCAGGTATTGGCATGATGTTAATACTGCAGAAGCAAAATATTCTGTAAATTTTGAACTGTTGGACAGTATTAAATTAGAATATATCTTGCCCTTGGCTATAGCAGGTCATAAAAGTAGATGTAATAACACTCAGCAGAGCATCAGTCTAAGAGTTATCTCTAAGGAAAAGAAAAATTCAGCAGTGCAAGTTTGTGCAAATGTACATCTATATCAAGCTTTGTGCACAGAAAAGTTAAAGGAATATTGTTATGCTTAAGAAATGGCTTGCTGAGAAATAAGCTTCTAGACACTGCATTCATCATCAACTACATGCTACTTACTAGTTTGTCTGCATGACGTTAAAACCTTTTCTCCCAGTTTGAGACACCAGACCATGTTTTGTAGATAGTGATGTTAGTTGGGCTCATTACCTTCTAAACTTTCGTGCCCGCACTGCATTCTCTGTGGATAGAAATTTTTATTCTGTTTCAGTGAAATTCACCCTCCTGACTTGTATGAAACATAAACATCTGAGGAAGCACATAATTGAGGCAACTGACAGGAAGGTAGCACATGGTCCCGGGCTAATAAAGTGGGATGCAGAGATTCCAAAGCTGGCAGAGACTGAGTCAGTAAGTCTACGTAGGGTACTTCCAGATGGGCTTGTTAGCTTGAATTTGAAAGCAGAATAGTCACACTGTATCTGAACTAGTAAATCCTGACCTTTGGCAGGTGTATTTCTTCTGGAGCTGGGCTGGCTTTGCACTGTGCTTTCTATGGCATTGAGGGTCAGAATAGGCTGAAGCTGTCTAGGGAATGGTGGTACAGACATGGCCAAGACGTTTCTGGACAGTTCTCAAGTGCAGTGCCAGGAACTGAAACTGCATTTGAAATACTATTTGTTCTTTAATTTTAGCCATCCACACTATCTACACTTTGTATTTGCAGAGATTGAACACAGCAAAGATATGTTTAGAAAACATGATTTTCAAGACATGTCCATAGTCCTTAAGAGAAAGCTTTTTGGCCAAATGCATGGAAGCAGTGCTCCCCCAACCTTATTTTTGGTATTTATGCAGAATGCAGAGGCTCACAGGGAGTGTACGCTGTTGCACAACCTGTGTTGTGCCTTTCCTGCTCCGCTCCTGTTTTCAATATGGCATGTTTGGGTCTGTCCTTCAGACACTTGGCTAAATTTAATCCTTGGGGATTAGAATAATAACAAATGTGCTCCTAGATTTTGTTGCTGTCCATTTTATTCCTAATGCTACTGTAAAAGGGTTAGTTTTACACGTCTCAGTGTATTGGTTGACTCTAAAATAGGCACATAAAACCTCAAAATACAGCCAGTGGTCTGACTGCAGCTGCCAGAGTGATGCAGAGTTAAGACGGCCTGTCCTCCCTCAGCTCATCTGCCTGTGTGCACAATTGTAGGTGAACACCTTTTTTTAAAAAAAACAAAACCTAACAAATCACTTTGGTTTTTATTTAGATAATTTCCTTCTTAACACTTATATTCCGTAAAACGGTCATTATTCCTGATATTATTGGTGACTGTCCAAAATACATTTTACAAATTAAAAACCTGTGGCAAAGTCACCACTATTTCCATTTGTTCATCTAATTATGTATTCTCTTTGTAACACTGCTCTGGATTTCTTTCTGTTTTTAATAGTGATTCATGAGCCTTATGAAGAGTGAGACAGTTTGTTATAATACTGCTCACATTATCCATGAGAACTACCTCGGACATGAATGGGACTATGCATAATAACCAGCACTTCAGTAAGGGTTTCCCCCCCTTGCCAGGTGCCAGCTGACATGATGTCTAAGCATATGTCTATATGGGATTTTGCCAGCAGACGAGAGCATGCTCTGCCCTCCCTTGAGCTGGTTGGAGATGCACTGGCTCTGCTCTGGCAGCTGAGTAGCTGCAGTTAGCATGTTGCTAAGCCAGAACTAATAAGCTTGACTGAGAGGCAGGGTTTATTATCTTGGGCTTAGCAGCATATTTAGTGTGGTTATGTAGCTTATGCCATAGAGCTTCTCTGTGTTCTACAGTCTCAGTGCACAGGCAGGGCTTGCTTGTGGTTGGTTGTACAGAGCAATGTCAGTATTTGCTTGCATCTCCGTGCAAAACATGCTGGTTCATATCCTGATGGTTTCCTAACTCTGCTCCAGTCCTCAGCCACACTACCGAGAGTTTCCTACCTAATAAAATTGGGGAATGTAACTACAACTCACAGATTTATTGTACAATTGCACGCTTCTCAGTGTTCAGTCAGAAGTCTTACTTACATACCTCACAGTACTTTTGTTACTTAAATATTGGTCATTAGATTGCCACGTTTAATACACTTAACAAAAGAGACTATTTGTCAGCATTTCTCTTGTGTGCAACAGCCTAATATGTTGTGGATCAGGTTTTCAACGTCTGAAACAAGAACGTAAATTTAAGTTCACAGAGCGTGGTTTAGTCATCTGAGTCACCATTTATGACAAAATCTACTGTTTTCACTGGTCACATACTTATCAAAGAGAAGATTTTAATTGCTTTGCTTTAGAAAATCATGTTTGAGAATGAAGCTAAGGTTTTGTGCTTGTAACATGGCTATTTTTTTTTGTAATGTTTATGTTCTTGTTTGCGTTTTCTGATATTCTTACTGTGTATGTTTCTTCGGAAATGTGACTATCTTAGTTTTGGTCAATCAAGGATTTTTGCTGATAGGGTATTTAGTAATATCTTCACTAACATAAGACTGCTAAGCCTTAATGTTACAGCTTCCATATGTAATTATCATATCAATAGATTTCATTTTGATTCATCTTTTAATTTTTACGAATAGCCAAAAGCTCTGGTTTTTTACAAGTAAAATCAAAACTAGAGCTAAATTCTTCACTCTCGCTGTATCTGCTTTATGTCTCAGTTGCAGTGCAAAAAAGCAATGAACCTAGTTATAGATATGCTGAATATTCTTTCTCAGGAGTAGTGTTGGTGTATCCCTGATGGTTTAAGGGCATAAATGAGGTACTTTGTGCAGCTGGTAGATGTGGAGGAGGGATATCAGGGCCAGGAGGGTATCTCTGGTATTAATGTGTCTGATTTCTTCCAGCACAGTGATCCCTTTTGATCTGCAGCAATTTGTGCAATACAGAACAGCTTTCAGGGTATCTTTAATTATGCCTGTGGACATTTTGGCCTGGAAAGTGAAATGAGGTTTTAGAATCACCTTTCACTCCCAGCTGTGCTGATTTGAAACATCGAACAGCTTGTTACCCACTTGTAAGTGTGGGGATCATGTTTCTGCTCTCATGAAAGACACTGAGTGTGCAGCATCCTGGGCTTCAGTAGAAGGTGCAGCTGGCTCTCAGCCTTTCCATCAGAGCTCTCACTGCTGTCAAGATGGAATAGCAACATATCCTATATAGATACCTATAATAGCATGTATCTTCAGATCAAATCTAGATTTGAGACAATTCACAGGACCTGCAAACCGGTCTTTGAAGTTTCATATTGATATGAAATACAGTGAAACTGCTGCATTAGAAACTCCTTAGAAATAGAGTTTATGCTGAAAACAGACAGAGCCATTATGCTTATATCAGTGCTTTCAGACACATATAGAATGAATTGATTGATGATAAGATGCATCAGGTTTATTAAAGTTTTTCAGAAATTATTTTTTATAATTATGCCACTTCCTGGAGATATTTTTGAGTGCATTATGAAGATGACATATCCTATTTGTAGTGCATAATATGGAAAAAATTGTTTTAACATGACAATTAGTGTCCTAACATTTGAACTTTCAGGTATAATTGTTAAATTTCACAGTCTACAGCAAGTAAAAAAAGATTAATTCCAACTGAAGGTGCAGGAGGTGATCTCAGCCATGTCATGCTAAGTCCAAGGACTAACAGTTATTTAAGTTCTCAAGACTTTTTAAAATTAGGTGAGGGCTCATAGTAAGTGCATGAAAACCTTGTGACTGAGATCAGAGGTAAAAACAGCTATAACAGAGCAGTGTGTAAGCCGGTTTAGCTGAAACTGTAGTCCCATTGCTTCTTGATTGTGGATGATGAGGTTGCATCTGCTTGTCTTGTTTTGGTGTTTTTTTTAATTGAAATTGCTTCTTTGTGCATCAGTCTGTGCAAAGCACCAAGACTTTGAAATTCAAAATAAAAGTAATTTTTTTAAAAAAAGTTAGTTTTCTAGTTCCTTTTTGTTTCCCTTGGAAAACAAATAGATCTGTCAATTTTTTTTTTCTTTTATATCCCATACTTTACATCAGTAAAACTACTGAAAATTACATTACACTGTGTTTATTAAAGTTGTGCTCCTACGCAGTAATACACATAAGACATCTTATACCGCCTTAAGGATTAAGTTAAGCTCCTTTGTCAAGCCTGTTGGTATGGCAGGACTGTTAATCTTTAACTGTCAGAGTCTGGTTAGATCCTTCTTTAGACTGAGGCCATGTCTAAGTGCAAAGAAATTAAAATGAATCAACTCTCCGAGTATTTATGCCTTCATATTTTTGCACAGAGCAATCAATAAAAAGAGAAGCTGTGTTAGACATACATATTTCTATAAGAAGATTGCATTTCAAGCTCTTATTTAGCAGCATCATAATTTGCTTTATGTTTACGCTTGTGAAATACGAAGACAAAGTTGACAGAAAGTGTTCAAAGTATTAAATTAATGAAAATAAGATGTGCAGTGGGTGACAGCTCATTGAAAGGAGGACAGGGGAAATTTTGTGAACCTACATTTCCTAATTAAAATTCCATAGAGTTGTCTATAGTATGTTCATGTTTTATTACATCAGTAATTACTCTTACATTTTCCTTTCAAATTACAACATTAAGTGACAAAAGAAGAAAAGTGCTGTAGTTGCAGCATATTTAGACAAAACTGTGTGAAAAGAATGGTGGAGCTGGAAGGCAAAGTTAAATTCATTGTGAAAGATCAAAGCTAATATTATAACCCCAATATGGTATAAAACTGGTAGTAAGGAGCCACAGTATTGTGCTATCGGTGGCAAAGGTTTACATTTTGCTGTGGATGTCTGTACTGTTTAATGTTGTCCTACCTAAAACTTGTGAAAATAAACTTGTGCAAATATTCATTCAAAGTAGTAACATAATCATCCAATGAAGTGACATAGATTGCATGTTGTAAAGTATAATATATAGAAGCTTTTAAATGTGTTAGAAGCCTAAATTGTACTTTTCTAATCAAGCTATATTTTTTGAAACAACAGGAAAAGAAACCCTCAACAAGTAACAGTTTTTGTTCTCCTTCTCCTTGAAATACAGTTTCAAGTGGCTGTTCTTACATTTTATACGCATATAACCTTCCCATTTTCTGAAACAAGAGGTTCTTTCCCTCAACTCATTAAATAATAATACTTAGTACTTACATATCACCTTGCTTCTGAGGATCTCCAAGTGCCGTAGAAGCGTTAAATGGAGACTCCTGCCCTAAAGTACAGGAGAATTAATTCCTTATGACATAGGGGGATACTGAAACCAAAAAAGTTCAAACCATAGCTTTGACCTTGAGTGCCCAGTAAAGAATTTCAGGTAGGAGTTTGAAAAGTGCTGAAGTGTTGAAAACTGAGAGGGCTCTACCTCACTATAGGTGGACGAGCCATCACTTGAGTTCCCTAACTTTCATGCATGGTTTGGAAATGAAATGTCAGACCTTGTTCTATATGACACTGAAGTTATATACAGTGGGTTGGGAGAGTTATGCACCTGAAATGGATTCGAGATACCTATTCTACTATGTAGAGCTGCCCAACAGAAAAATACCTAAGTGCACTCTCAGACCAGCCCTTCTGTGTGGACAGGATCATGGTGGAGGATGGTTTAGCCCAGATAAAAGATAACAAAAGAGAGTGCAATTTATGGTCCTCAGTTCGGGATCTTACATGGAAAGCGTGTGTAAAGCATCTGAGTTCCTGCTCCAGAAGCTGTCAAAGCACATACTTTGAGAAGCACATAAATTGGAGATTACAGCATTACCTTGTAACTTTCCAAAGAGCTTTCTAATCTGTTTTACCAAACTGTGTAACTCCCTCAAGTTCATCATATGTGGCAATGATGTTCGATGTCCTGTGAGGCTGCCAGATTTAGCCCCTGTCAGATCATAGTCAGACACCCAGAAAGAGCAGTCCTTAAGCACAGATTTAGATGGTGGCTGAACAAGGCTTTTCAAGACCACGCTTCTGGTTTTGGCTTTCAGGTTCTGTCAAAGTGTCATCGACTATGTCTGAGACATTGATCTCACCCTAAATTAGTACAGACACTTAAATAAATGACACAATTGTCAGAGGGTGTTGAACCACATGCATTTTGCAACAACTCTGGTGACTTAGGGCAGGTTAACTCTTTAAGCGTGGTATTTGATGTGTGCATGAGGGCTGCACAGTATTTTGGGCTCTAATAAACTTTAATGGGGCGTGCAAATACAGGCACTGAATGGTGTTAAATAGGCACCCTTGGGTCCTTAGGGAAGCAGTGTGTTCATCATACTGGCACCAGTTACTTATACAAAGTTCATTCATTTATTATGCCTTAAAAAATTTGGTATATATTTTATATTGTATTATATTGTGCATTTGCTATCTATTATATGACATTATATTAAAATGTATTCTGTTTAAAAATCTAATACATGAATTTCTGCAATGGGGAGAAGAATCATGATAGCACATCTCAGATTTCTTTTTGCATATTTAAGTAATCCTGTCATATTTTAGTGTAAAGAAAAATAAAATTCTTGCCTGACTGCAGAAGATGCCAGCAAATAGGATTATTTAAAACGTATTTGAATACAAATGCTGTGCTTGTGTAAAGACCCTGACTGAATAGTTTCGGAGTATGAGTCTATAAGAATTCTGAGAAACAAGAATAGTTTGGGAAGAGCAGGAAAAATCTTATCATATACCAGGAAGGATCGTCTTTAAGAGCAAAGGTAGAAGTAGTCTTTAGATTGCCATCTCAGTCTTAACCTCGTTGTGAATGCTGATCCAGAGTTTCCTTGGACATTGAGTTATGGCAAAATCACTTGTGGTGTGAGTGTATTTGATCTAGTAGATGAAAATGGTAGGTCCTCTGAAATTCTGTGGACTATACAGGCGTCCACTGTATGCTTAATGTTTAGAATGCCCCTCGGCTTTCTTTGCCTGAGATTTGCAAAGTCTAAAGAGCAAGTACAAAAATTACAAATATGAGAATACAAATACAAAAAGTTTCAATTATTTTCTGTATAGCAGTAGTGAGATACAACCAACTGGGTACAGAATTACACGGTTTATGGAGTATCACCTTTGAAAAAAATGAAGGTCTTCTTTCAGGCTTAACATTGCACAGCTGAAGTCTAAATTACCTCAGTTTGCTTTGCTTTCTATGGATTAGGAGTAAATATTTTTCTCCTCTCTTTCAAAGGGTGAAAATAAAGATAAGAGAATTCTGTTCTCATTTAAATTAGGGAAGTTGGAAAAGAGAACTGCAAGTAGTGAATCCTGTTATCATGGATAATAAAACTGCAATAAAAGCCGCACCTTCAGAGAGAAGGTGTACAAACCAGACCATTCTGATTAGACACCGAAATACACATATTCCTGCCACAGTGTTGTACCTTAAGCTAGATACATGACTCACAAATGGTGAACCCTGCCAAATAATCCATGAAGTGATATTGAGACTCTGTCAGGGAAGACAGCCTCAAACAACTTTTTATTTTCCTTTATTATAATCTATCATTTCTTGCTGTGCATCTCCTAACAGTTTTATATTGGCAGACACTCTTGTAACTTTCTCTCTCTTTGTATTTCTTGGGAGAACAAAAGCATAGCCTTGGGTGACTAGGGCCATTCCCACATGCTGCTTTGCAGAGCTAGGAAGAGGCTTATGAGATCAGAAAATGCTACGAATGAAATATCATTATTCAAACAGCCCAATCTTGCTTCTCCTAAAACTCCATGGAGGTCTCCCTTGGAAATCAGCAGAGGCAGGATTAGTACCCAGGTCTTCAGCCCAATCAGTTGTTATTAGCAGAGGCTGCCAGGGCTGCGGGTGCAGGCCTGCGAGACGTTAAGCATCAGCTGCTCATCACCTAACAGAGCACCTCTCTTATGTTGGTGCATAGACTATTTCCTGCTTCTGCTTTGAACTGTTGAAATCTATAGATCAATAAAATTTGAAGACAGAAGGGCAAATAGCATGCAGGGTCAGGCCCTCTCTATCAGAGTCATACAGATTAGGGAAAAGAGTGGGAGGCTGCAGTCTAGGGCTAATATTAGTTAGGTCCCAAATACTGCACTGGATGTTTCTAAAAATCTTTGTATATGGGTCTCATTGTTAAAGGAGCACAAGAACTTAAAATACCACAGCAGAATTTTGAGGCATAGTGCTAACACAGAATATGGATTGAGGAAATGATGA
This sequence comes from Psophia crepitans, assembly GCA_013399095.1. Taxonomy (NCBI): domain Eukaryota; kingdom Metazoa; phylum Chordata; class Aves; order Gruiformes; family Psophiidae; genus Psophia; species Psophia crepitans. The sequence goes on along the minus strand of VWZZ01008380.1, from coordinate 1,027,505 downwards.
AATTATTTTTAAACATTTTTTAGAATTCTCTGCATTAAAGAGTGACAGCAGTAGAAAGTGACACTTGTTTTTGTATCAACTGGTCTAGGTTTTAATAAAGTAGAGACTGCGGCAATACTTACTGTGCCATGTTATTCTGATAGTGTCTGTGCAATGGCCATTTGTAAGGAATTCCCATTTGAGGGTTGATGTTTCAGTGGTCATCCTCAGATCAGTGGAAATCTGTATGGTTTTATGAGTGGTGCCAGGATTACATACTATTGTATATCTGTCTTTTCATTCTTGAAAGTAGCACTGAGCTCAAGTCCCAGTGGTGCCCTGACAGCCCAGAACTTCCTTTCATAAACCACTGACCTTTCTTCTTGATTATCTTTGTGAACTGGTGATGTCTTTCAGTTAATAGAACTTTGTAATCGGGTAGCAAAGAGAGATAAAATAGAAGTGACAGTTTTTGCTGCTGGTTAGATGTTAATGCGAGTCCTGAATGCCTTTTAAATATATTATTCTGAATCTGAGGAAGTGGAGAAGTGCACTTGTATATATTAAAAGGGCTAGGAAAACAAACAAATAAAAAAACCCATTTGTCTGACGAGATTGAAGGATGTGTCACTCAACTTGAAACTGGAGATACAGATACAGAAACCTTTTATGAATGCAAAAATACAATGCCTTATTATATTTTGTATGCTTTTTTGAGAGATTTACTATTTTAAGTGTAAATCCTGTTTTAAAATATTACTGTGCTGCAACTAGCTTCTGGTTTAGTCCTGTAGTCAAGACTGAAAGAGAATTTTAAAGAGAACAATATTTCTGGAACGGGCCTGTATCACTCCTGGCCGCTGGTGAAAGAGCAGCTCCATGCTGTCTCTAAATTTATTCTCTCCTTTTGCTATTATCCTTTGTTATGGTAAACAGAGTAGTTCAGTTCTGTACCATTTGTTGCAGCCTATACTAATGGCTAAGGGAAAGGTTGGTGTGAAGCCATTCTTGGACACTTCACAATGGCTGCCCACTTGAACACTCCTATATAATATTTTAGAAGTATGAAATGGTCTTAGTGTAAAATAGAAGCAGGCTAACTAGTCTTAGTTTGAAATCTTTGGATATTAAACCCCCAGCATTTCAAGATTAGTGTCTGTGCCCCCTCCCAAGAAAATTAAGGCTCCATATCCTGAGGTGTTACAGGCTTTCCCATAAGGCATACGGCTGATAACTTTGTAGAAGGCATTAGCAGTATATTTTAGGTGAGGGCTGAAACAGTGGTGGAGAAAGCTCCATGTCTCCTAGCCTTTGCTCTGGCTCTTGCTTTCAAACACTCAACTCTTATTCCTACAGAGACTGTTGAGAAACAGTGAGCATATAAAACAAATGCTGTCAGCACCCTCATCTGACCACAAATTCAAGAACCCCAAGGATTGCATTTTCTGTTGTTAAGGAAATTGTCCAAACATTTCTCTGAACACTCACTGTGGACATATTCTTCTAAGAGTGATGTTTTCTACAGGATGCACCTCCCATGAAATGGTGCTCACCTAATGCTTTGTATTGAAAGCAGCATTTAAAGAAGGCAAATTATAATTTGGCTTTAGCGAATTATGTTTGGCAGTTCATTTGCTTTCTTAATACAGAAATGAAAATAGTATGACAGTATGTGAGAAATTGTTTATTCAAGGCCGTACAAGAAGTAGACTGCTGCAAACAGACCTTGCTGTTGTTCCTGGAAATGGACTAATTGGCTCCAAGGGCAATGCAAACAGGACACAGTTGCAGAATAAGGTGTTTATTTATATTAACGTTATTCCTTTAAACCTTGCAGAGCAGGTTGTGAGGTCCCAGGTGCTTTCAAATTGGGATGGAGACAGTCCCATTCTATGTTGATTGTTCTTTTAACATGTTGTACCTAGCACTTGCATAGTTCTTCCTAAAGTGCTTTGAGCCCTTAGGGTAAAGAATGGAACAGTGTTATGACTCTCATTTTAAAGATGAAAGATGAAATTCAAAGTGATAATTTCACTATAAACTAGGCAGAATATGGGTTCGAAGTGATTCACGGGGTTCATTCTTAGACTGAAAGGCAGCCTGTGCTGATTGCTTGGGGATTCTCTATTTATTGGCCAGTGACTGACCAGGAGGATCCTGACAGCCGATCAAGAAGTACAGCCTGGCTGGCTAGAAAAAGACTTACTCAGTTCACATGTGTACCCTCGCTTTCTGGATTTGCTGCATGCCTGCTGTGGTTGGTTGATGAAAGGCAGCAAATTCTTCTTTGTTTAAGGAGGCTGACTTGCAGCCATGAAATGGAGTAGAGAGTGAAATTAGATGTTTTCACTTTTGTGTTAAGCATTTGTCCTATAAAGTTCCATAACCCCAGTGTTAGGTGCTGAATCCAGGTGAAACATCATCATCCTTGGAGAACTATACAGAGATCATCACAACCAAGTGTCTGTATTTTGCATGCAATCGTCATACTCTTTTTTTGTGGAACAATTCAATGGTGTTATTTTTTATTTTACCCTGTGTAGCATATCTAACTGCAAAAGTAGCAGGCATTTTTTGCTACCTTTGCCATTTAATCCAGTGGTGTATGTGAAATCACCAGTTTTGAAGATAGAGAGGAGGGGACACCAGACTCAGTATTTTCTCACTTACAAAGCTTTTGGAAAGATTCTTCCAGCTTTTGAAATGGCTCAGTTGTGCCAGTTCAGATTTGCGTTTCAGAGTGGTTCATCTTCTTATTTGCTATAAAAGTGGGTATATGGATGGGATATGTAGTGTTGGGATATGAGATGGGATACAGATGGGATATGTAATTCATTGACAATGAATTTGTGATACATGGCGGATTTGGCTTTAAAAAAAGGTCTGTGCTTTGAAGCCCAATGATAACAATACAAATCAGCTTTTAGTTATATCGTAGCTGTGTTTACCTCAAATTATTTTGAGACGCTAGTGTTGAAGTGGAACATAGTGAAACATTTATTCTGAAGTCAGAGAAACTAGCTCCTTGGTCTTCTCTCAGTAAAGGTTAAATCCTGTATTGGAAGAACAGTAGTCTCAAAAATGCCAATTGTACTTTATATATCATCTCAGTGTGACATTTTTTAAAAAAAGTTCTTTTTCCTGTGTGTTATTTCCTCATCTCATTGCATCTCAGTGCAGTCTGTTGCTGTGCATTCAAATGAAATATGCCATTAAGATATATAATACGGAAAGCCTCTGCTCTCAAGTCCAGTGAGACACATTTTCCCTTTTACTAGTAGGAAGTGATAATGTAAGTCTCTAATCTCATTAGTTCGGAAGAACCACCCCATAGCACTTGGGTACTTTAAAAAGGCAAGAAATAGAAGAGACATGATTAAGTTTGTAGAAATTGGAAGGAAAATGTTTCTTTGAAGGTAACAATACACTTACATGTTCAGTATTAATGTTCTGGAAGACAATGAAAGAGTTTTTGATTTTGAAGTTAATTTGCTTGTGTCCTGCGTGAGAAAACTTAGTATTTTGCATTAGTTTGTTTGTGATACAACTACAAAAAGGCATGCTGCTATTTTTACTGTTTGTAATTTGCCTTTCTGTCAATACTCTTTATACTGTTTACCTTCCCACCCTCTATGAGAGAGCTGGCAACTCCGTTTTTGCTTTTAGCTAGTCTTTATGATTATTCTCAGGTGTGTGTTGCTACACTCGGCAACTAAGGAATTTACCAGCTCTTTGTAGGCATCTTAGTAAGTAGCATTATTGTTTTATTCAAGCATTTAAATTTGACTGATGAGTTCATCTATATGATTTTTGCAAAAGTCTGTTAAATCCATTTATTTGATATTCTGATATAATTGCTCGTGCTTGTGGTAATGCTGTTTTCCAGAAGATTAAGCATATGCTATAGAATCTAAATTCCAGTTTTTGAAAGAGAAGTGCTGATGATTTCAGTGTTTGATTTAGATAGAAAATTAAGCTTGGTAAGGGACAGACAAGAAGCAAGTGGTAAGAAAATAAGTGTCAGATCAACTCTTCATTTATTTGTTATTCACCTGAGCAATTTTACTGTCTGGTGTGTAGGTCCATCCCATGATTCTGGATGTCAAAGTATCTTACTCCTTTGTGCTACTCTTAAATGTAAATGTCATCTTAAGTTTGTTTCTCAGCCTGTTTTGTTGAAAACATGGAAAAAGGCTGAAAGGTCAATCATATTTATCTTAATCCAAATTATTTTCAGTAATTGTATTTTCACTCCTCATTGATTCTAATGGGACACAGTGTATTATATGTGCCCTAAAATCAATATAAAATACGAAGTACTATTTATACAATTACGAGTTAAAAAAGAGAAATACCCATTATTATTCATGTAATGCTGTATGTGTTTTATCAGCTGCACTGTATAATTTATCAGATATGGTACATTGAATCCCATTGAGATCAGTGAGAAATGGATATGTGACTATTCCCCGTGCTCATTTATTATAATGTTTTGGTTATTTAGAGCTGCTAAGGGTTTATTACCAAAAGTGTATTTTCATGTGTAGTGCAGTTACCCTTAAAACGTACCACCTAAATTAGCAGTTAGAATGGAATGATTTGCTGCAGTGGCATTTCCGATTGTCATGTCATGTCATGTCATGTCTTTCTTCCCCTTCCTATTCCTTGTTTTGTCCTGTCACATATACATAGCATGCATATGCGTTTGGAGAGTGGTGGTGACGCTGATGGGGTTGCACATGTGTATTTATGTAAGTTTGATCTACTCATTCTGAGTCTTGCTGTGGAGAAGAATTCTGTTGTGCTGTAGATAGTGAAGCAACAATCTTTAGAGGTCCATGGCAGCCAGTGTGAAGACTTACTATATATATGTCATCTAAGGGATTTATGGTAGAAGATGAACCATATTAAGAAACAAGAGGAATGACAATCAGTAATCCTAGGTTTATAGTACCATCACCTTGAATTTAAATAGCTATTGACTGTACACTTCTCTCCAGAAGGACAGATGCTTATTTAACACGTCTGTCAGGTTATAGACAACTATATCGTTACTTGGAGAGTTAGTCTTAAACCTGCACTATCTCCTTGCCCATTTGCAAAGCTTTATTTTGTGACTCTCTGAAAAACCTTTGGTAGGTATCTGAGTTATTCACCTCTTTTGGTACGAATTCATTTGGCACCATATTCTGTTCCTTTGCTCCACCTCCTGTGAGATAGCTCTCTAAGATTCAGTGCTTTTCCAAACTATCTACACAGACGCATCCTTCAGCAGCGCATCCTTCAGCAGCACATCCTTCAGTGGCGGTGATGTCTTCTGGAATGTTAATGACTAGTTCCTGCTTAGGGTTATCTTGATTTTCATCCTGAATATCAGGTAGCCCAATGTGGTGAGCACAACATTAGGCATTCCAGGAATGTAGACAGCACTTTCATCTTGTACTTGGTTAGAATTTATTAAATGAAAACGTCTTGTGTTGGATTCTGATGTCCTGGAGTCAATACCAAATTCATCAGTAATTTCTATGGGGCATCTTAAGGAAGAGTAATAAGTACTGAAATATATTCTGTGATGGGTTTCTATTCTCATTATTGACAAAAAAAAAATAAAAATCATTCTTCACTTTGGAACAGGCAATCTCTTGTCTCCAGGAAGCTAGGAGATAGATTTCATGTTTCTTTGTTTCCCAAGAATTTCCAATTACATAGAACTGAAAGCCACAGTCCTGTCAGCATATATGCATAATTTCAGATATTGAGCTGTTCTAACAGTTGTATCAGTATTTTATTTAGTAATGTATGTGACAGACATCAGAGCTTGTACTGCAGACTTGGAGATTTAAAACCAAAGGATGCTGTAGTATGAGATAAAGGACTGAGTTGCTCTAGCTTGAGCTGTAACAGACCTGTATCTATGGTAGAATGTATTTTCACTGGAGACCTCTATGAGGATATACATATTTTGTGTGATCATATAATACATTATTGTAATTTGCACCCTGAAAATAATTTTGATTCCTGGAATATGAGAAAACCAGTAATGAGGAGAATCTTAAGGCTGTAGCCTAGGGGTTCTTACATGAGAAACTTGACTTGTTCATATACTGTCTACTCACAGCTGTTTTGTTTTGTTTTGTTGTTGTTTTTTTGCAATTCTGAAATGTATTTGAAGGACCTTGGGATGCATTCCCACTTAGTGAAGAAATACTTTTTATAATTTGTCCCATATCATTATCCATTGTATTTTCTAGTACTCTGACACTTTTGACTTCTGCCTACTTCGTAAGTGTAGATTTCTTCTTTCATATTACAGTGTAATGCTCTTTATGAAATTTTAGATTTTCTTCCCTTTAGCCCTTTCTTCTTTGCTTTCTACTGTCTACTTCTTGCTTGCTTAGTTAATCCTGTTTCATGTTTTGTTTTACTTCTGCCTTTCACTTTTCCCAGACTTCAGTTGTATCTTCGTGCTAAGTACATCTTGGAGGCTTATGGTACTAACCAGGGCTTACATTGCTTATTTTGCCTATTACTTATAATAAGGATCAATACCTCAGCTTGATTCCACCTCAGACTTCTATGTCTTTAAACAGGAATTAGATTTGAGCCCCATAACTCCAGCTAATGCTAGACATCATGTCCATAGTCAAACTATTGTGGGCAGCGTACCTGTTCAAAAACAGATGGGAATTTGAAGGACCATAGCTCCTCCACGACCACCATCAAATTTCCTCATAACTCAGAGCTCAAAAAATTCTTGGCTCTTTGGAGTAGATCCAGTCAGGCATCCAGCCTGGAGCTGTGCAGAATTTCTCAGTCATATTTAATTATGCAGGTTTATCTTTAAATTGTGTTTCTGCAGGTGTATTTCTTTTGTCATGGAAAGCCTTAATCCTAAAAAAAAGTGGTCTAAATTTAAGCATTGAACAAATTTATGGTTAATTACCTCCCCAAACTACACTGTAATAAAAGTGAAGTTAAATTTGATGCTAGACACCCAAATCTTTATATTAGTGACTAAATAAAAGCTATCCTATACTGTCAGTTATTTGCAGCTGTAAATATCCTTTGTTATTATGTATCAGATGTTTTTATTGATAGCTTGTTTGTTTGAATACAGTTGTAGGTATGTTCTGACAGCTTTAAACATTCATTTTTCCTATGTAGGTGATTGCATGGAGAACAAAACTTGCCTCCTAAAAACCTAATGGTACTGAGTGTCAGAAATATTACAGGATATAACAAATGTTATTTTAGCTATTTATTGGCTAAATTAATAGCCTGCACCTTTGCACTTTTTAATGGGCATTCATAAATAACCTATGGGAGAGAGGTAATCCTTCTGAGCACTGCAAGATGCTGTCCTAAAATGAGGCTCCGATTTGGTGTCTGAGGGTTGTGGAGGAATTAATGATACTGAGTATACAAAATTACATTAATATGCAGTGTATTTCTCTGTGTTTTGAAGAGCAAAGAAAGCATAAACATGCAAACAAATAGGATCTATTTACTTATTTTGCTCTAAGATAAAAAGGAATCCCAAGTGAAATTAAATTTATTTTAATTACTGATTTAATATTAAATAATTTGCATGGTAAGAGTGCTTCTTCAGTTGTTTTTAAGTGAATGGAGTGGATCTGAGAGTGTTGCATTTAGTTCATATACTTCATATGTATACCAGTGAGCCATATTATAATAATCATGAGAGGGTAAGAAGTTTCTTTTGCCTTTCTCCCATGCTATACTGTATATGAAGGGACCAGCGTTAAATAAAACATACTTTGATATTGGTATATCTGTCTTCTTTCTTAGGGAGGACCTTCTAGAAAATGAAAGCATTTAAAAAAATTCTGAAGATTGTGTTTATCATGAATTATTTACTAGGATGAAGATTTTATTCAAATTTTTTTTCAGTGTTGAAGATTTTAGGAAGGGGGACTTAAGAATTGGTTTTAATGCCTATTTAATGCCTAACTGACTTTGGCTTTCTATTGCTTCACAGGCCCTTGGGGAGGCATAGAGCTTAGTCAAATAATGCATACTACTGTATTTTAGACCCATCACTGCATTGGCTATCTGAATACTTCTCATGTATGGGATAGAGCAGCATGTGCGTACTAACTCGGATGATGCTGAGTAACTATTCAATGACTCCGCTATTGAGGCCCCCTCCTCTCAGGGGCTGTTCTAAGTCTTACTCCAGGAATGTCCACATGTTTTGAGGAATCATTATTTAGTGATATTGAAAGATACTGGCAGGAAAAAATAGACCATAATTACAGCTATATTTCAATGAGGTACTTAAGTTTGTGAATTCTTCTGTTACTTCAGTAAGGATCATTAAACATTTAAGCGCATGCTTAACTATTGTGCTAGTGAAGGCTCTAGTAAGCTGGACTCTTGCTTATCCTAGTCTGATTCCAAAATGGCATTGGCTTCCCCCGGTGCGTGCAAATGTCATCAGCAGATTCCGGAGATGGCAGCCTCTCATTAAGTGATCTGGTATCTTCAGGAATATGTAGCTGTTTAAATCCGCACATGGGTAGCTTTTGATTAGTTACTATTGACAGGATGCCGTCCATAAAAGTGGCATTAATGCATTTGTATCCAGAACTGAAGTCCTTGGCCTGAAAAGGGCTCCTTCTTCCCTACTTTCAGTTTAATGTTGTACCTTAACAATATGAAAAGGCATTCTTGGTCAGTCTGTTTGAAAAAGATCGGAATAAAGGACAGTATCTATTGGTTCTGCCAGAGAGATCAATTGCTTCTGTGTGTAAATCAGCATACACTCCATGAATCCTACAAAGTATACTTTATAGAGTGGGTTCTTTTAGGGATGTTTAAATTCTACTTACTACATTTGGCTGTAGGGGTCAAGCTGTGCTGAACTGCCCTTTCTTAGACGCAGTAGTTTGCTGTGAGTGGAATATATGAATTTGCATTGCTTTGGCCAGAGAACTAGAAAGAAATGAGCACTGAGGTGGTGTTGGTGAGTAGTGTCTCTAGGGAATTGCAGTAGAGAATCTTTTGTGTTACTGTGTATTTATTTTAAGGCACAGGTAGAGTACCAACCCTAAATGTGCCAGGAACTCTACTGCTGTGAAATAAATAGATCAATTCCCAGACCTAAAGAATGGGTAGATAATAAGTAGTTGGTAGTAATAAGTAAGATGAAAGACAGTAGGTAAGGCAAGAAGTTGTAAGGTGAAGCATAAAGTAACAGTCAGGTGGCTGTTACAGTACATGGACATCTGAACTATGAGAAGTTTTTTAAGTGCTAGAAGTGTTACAGATACTGTTTATATTGTATTGGTACATATGTAATAATTTCAATAAATAAAGTAACTGTGTCAAATACCAGGAAAATGTCAAGAAAAAAGTTGAAGTATCACAGGATAAAATAAGTAACCAAATTACCTACAAATTTCTGTGCTTCATGTAAGTGCTGCTGCAGGGGAAGGTTCCTTTAGTACTGCAAAATGTTTTGAAGGCTCTAAATTCCCGTGATCCAAAGTGATCTGTCTCTTAGTAGTAAATGAGGTTCTCAGTACAAGTGTGAGGATGTGTGCCTGTGTGTGTCACTCCTGATTAGGCTGAATGTTTATGGTATATCAAACAGAACAAAATGTTTTACAGTTTTTTTAAATGTACTAGATGAGATTGAGATTATTAACTACTTTACTAAGCTGCAGAGAAAGGTTGAAATATTTCTTTAGAGCATTGATATCAAAGCAACATATCTGATGCATGTGAGTCATCCACTGCAGAGATTACCTCATTTATCAGGTACATTGTTCAATTAATGTCTGTATGCCTATTGCGTTCTCAGATCAACCATCTTGTGTCCTTGTATCGGTTCTGATCCATTAAGAATACAAAAGGCCGCATTTTTCATATTACTCCAACCTGTGTAGAAGCATCGCAGCAGACACAGTGAAAGTAGGATATTTTGCAGTATGCAGTTAAGTAGTGGCATCTGAATATTAAAGAAGTTTGGCATGATACAGTTAATTTTTGAAGTATATCCTGAAGGAGAAAGCTTAATATTTAGTAGAATATATTTTGAACGAAAGATTCTGCCTCATTTTGGTTTGCTGTTGTGACACTGTACTCATCAGCTGTGTAACACTGTAAAGTACTTCAGCGTCTGTCAGACTTGTAATCTGATGAGCTGTACTTGGAATAAACCTGAGCTGATGAAACAATCAGTGAGCCTTTGGCACTCTCAGAACTGATTAGTGAAAATCTAGCCAGTCTTTGCTCATGTGACACTTTAACACTGCACTGTATATACTAAGACTGAATCACTGATACTTTCCACTGTGACTGACCATTACTTAATGCTAATAGCTGCTAAGGGCATGATCGCCTCATTTAGAGAGATCGTATATCTTTTCAAACATGGTAGAATTGTGATTATGTATATACTTCAGTATTAGTTAACAGGTGACCACCTATTGTGGGGTTTCTTATTGGTATTCCAGACAGCTCTGGTCATTTTTCCATAGATATCAGTAGTGCAGGGAGTGCTAAATGCACAGGAATGATTGATTCAAATTTATGCATGTTAATTTTCAGACTTTCAGTCTAGACTCCATAGAATTAACCAGCCATCCACTGAGATATAACTGAATTTCAAGGTACTGCTTGACAAACCCTATGAACAGCTCATGTGACACCCCCACAAAAAGCAGCTCCTACTTGCTAGATAGCTAATGTATGACATGTACGATACCCTATTCAGAATATAATACTCCATGCATTACGCCTACAGTAAATGCACTTAACATGGTTCAGGGAAACAAGTATGCACTTTTTTGTTTGAGAAGGATTTGTACAAACCAACTGATGTGATTACTCGCATATATCAGATTATGGGATTGGTCCTGAGGTCTGTGGATTTACTTGAAAGTACAGTCAAGGTTTGTGATCTTCATCTGCAAGCAAACAAGAATGCTATAACATAAACTGATATATACAGCTATGCAGTGTTATACTGAGGGATTTGAACCGAAATCTGTCTACTAATAATTCAGTGAAATTCAAGGATGTCTTTGGCACTCTACATTAGTATCAAGTAATTATCTCCAGCTAAGATAAAATGAGGGTCAAGACTGATTCTGGCTATTAGAGCTGGAGTGTTGCTTGCTTTATTGAACATGTTAATTTAAAACTGCATTAGGAAGAGATGGGGAAAAAAAATGATTATCCAAAGTGAATTTCATAGTGGCTTTTTTGAAAGGCTGGTCACAAGTTGTTTTTAGAAGTTAAAGGAGGGCTGTTTGCAATTAACAGTATGTTGGTTGGATGGACACAAGCTGCCCTAAATTGATACTAGTTAACTACTTCTGGTGTTGAACTTGGTATCTCACATTTAGGTCTCTTAAATTGAAAGATTTCATCTCTTATTATAAAATAATGACACCAGGTTTATAATTTGGCATTTTGTAAAACTCATCATAATGATACATATGGGCAAAAGATCATAGCCTGGTATCTTACCCCGACATGCCTTCAGACTGGTAAAATTATAAATGATGTGGCTTGGTCTAGCCATGCCATCATGGAATCATTGTATTTAGGAGTGATGGGCAACACCATCTAAATGTTTTGCCTGGTACATGTAAATATTGCAAATACTATATATACTATTTGGCCTATCTATCCTTTTTCTGCTGCCTAGTTTCAGATTCTTAGACCCTTTGGGGGGCAAAGGGACAGCCGCTGATCTCCCTCTGGTGACCAGCAATAGAACCCGAGGGAATGGCATGAAGCTGCGAAGGTTGGATATCAGGAAAAGGTTCTTCACCGAAAGGGTGGTCAGGCACTGGAACAGGCTTCCCAGGGAAGTGGTCACCGCACTGAGTTTGACTGAATTCAAGAAGCATCTGGACAACACTCTCAGTCACATGCTCTGACTTGGCTGGTCAAGGGACCTTATGGGTCCCTTCCAACTTGGGATATTCTACGATTCTATGATTCTATGAAACTGATGTTGTTGTCAACTGGATACTGCAGCACAAATGGATGCTGGAATCTTCCTGCCCAACCTTTCCTTTATGACAGGACCCTTTCCCTGCACAGCTGTCGTCTTCATCTGTCTTCTCCTCAAAAGTACAGATACGTTATGCATGAGTTGCATAGCAGATCTGCCTTTGCTTTGGAGAAGAACATGAACACCTCTGCCCATTGCTACTGTGGGCCCAAGAGCCCCATTTCAGCCCATCCTGAAGCCATCAGTCACTGCCCCAGCAACACAGACACCAACACTGCAGGAGTGCTAGCCTTCAATTCTGCCCCAGCCCAGCCCTACCAACCCCAGCCCAACCTGCAGGCTGACATCCTGGCCTGGCCTCAGCACATCCCTGTCCTCACTGAGCTGCCTGATGCACAGGGCTGGTGATCCTCTGCCCTGCTGGCTCCCTGAGGAGCCCCCACTGCTTCTGCACCCCAGGGAGGTGCTGGACCTCACTGGCATGCAGATGCCATGACAGCATGGTAGAATCAATGCCTAATGGTTTTAGTACAGTTCAGTATTTCATGGATTTAGAACCCTATCTTACAGTAATATTAGTGTAATAGCCATCATGGTAGGACGGGCTTAGGCTGCACAGAACAATATCAGTGTTTGAAACAGTTCGAAAATGTTCAAAATTTTAATATGGGCTTCTTTTCTTCAGTGACAAGGGTGCTGCAAGCCTCACCTGATGGATTGTGTGACTAAGCCAATTTCTTTCCTATGTGAATACATTAACTGTGATGATGATAACCCTGAGAAATCCAGAGGACCAGTTCTTCAAAAGCAGTTTGATGAAAATTCTCCTTCATTTCAAACAGATTTAAGTGTCTATGTGTTTTAAAGATCTGGGCTGAAATATTTTAAAATTCAGAACACTAAATAGGAATAACAGAAATTAACATTTTTGACTGTGACTCAGTCTTAGGTGAATGTATTGGTTAGCTGTTCATCGCTGTTTAAATTAGTATTTGTTTGGTGGTTTGTTACAGTTAATCAATTTTTCATTAATGGCCCCTGTAAATCCAAATATAAAAATATATTCTCATTTATTTTATATTCCTTTCTCCTAGCACAAGAGGAATGTTTTAGAGTATGAATTTGCATCAGAATAATTCATAAAGCAGAGTTTGTTTCAGGGCTATTTATTTCCTCCCAAGTCCTCTCACAAAGTAGCCATAGTAGAATTATGGATATTGTGAATTACTTGTGCAGTTGCCTCAGGAGGCCAACTTGGTACTGGACAGTGGGTTGGTAGATCATGGGTGCAAGTTGGGATTGCAGGAGGCATTGCTTAAGAATGCAGCTGGAGATAATGGTTTTCAATGCTAGGGACAACATAAGTTTCCATGCTTTGTAGAATTGTTGAAGAAATCCAGGCAGAGTAAGACAGTATCTATGTTCATCTTAGAAGCATACTGTTTGAGCTAGGAGGAAAAAACCTGCATGTATGTTGGTGTCACAGCAAAATGTTTTGAGTACGTTGGTGACCAGAATATATCTGGCCACAGTAGGGAAAGATGTAGTATTTTTACATTAAAAATAGTTTTGGCCGTACTCATGAGTTACTTTGGTAATTCAGAGGAACATTTCTGGATGGTAGGATGGTTCTGTCAGTGTGCGTTGTTTCAGATTTACTAGAAGATATTCCTGTCTGAGTGCCTGTCCTGCAGAGGTCTGTTGCTTTGCTTCTCAGACAGTTTTATGTTGTAAACATTTTGGTTCTTATCAGCCCTGTCAGGAAGCAGACAGTCTGCTGCTCTGTCTATACATTAAATTGTCTTCTGAAAATGGAAATACTTGGTACACAAATGCTCTGAATAAATATTCCAAACAGCACAGTGATACAAAGCAGCACAAATAATAAAAATGCTAGGCTCAGACTTGCAAAGTGATAACTCCATTGAAAGCACCTCATAACTGTGGGTCTATTTCCATCTTCTATAATTACACAATGCGGAGAACTATTAGTGGAAAGTCTGTATGTGCAAACCCTGAGGAGGGCTTCAATGAGAAGAAAACTTTCCTTTGTGTTGTTAATGGTGTGCCCTTGATGTACAAACAAAAGAAAACTGCTTTTTAATGCTTTTTTTATCAAGAACCCTGTTTTCCCCATTTCTGTTAAAACGTGACCTCTTTTGTTGGGACTGGTCTACGTGCGGTTTTTATTCTATTACGTTCACATCCCTGATGGAAATAGTTGTCTTCTGCCATGGGCATAGATGTATAGTGTCAAGATGCCTTATCCCAGAAATGCCTTTTATTCTTGTTTTCCAAGGCTAGCTTATCATGGAACAAACACCTTTATACCTCTAAGTCTACATCCACGTTAAGGCAATTGTACCGCTTTAATTATACTTTTATAATTAAAATGATACAACTTCTGCATGTGCACTGTATTTCAGTGAACACATTGCTTTTGAAATATTTTTTTAAGATACCCATCTTACTCCTAGCATGTTTGTGTATAATCCTGCCTCTCACTACCAGTAGTGTATTACATGTATCTGAGTCCCTGATGGTGCATTGTATCCTCAAGTCATTTAGCCCTTTCTCTGTTCGTAATGATACCACTGACCCCTCTGAGGCAATTCCTTGAAAGGAGATAAGAGTTTTTCCCCTGCCCTTGACCAGTAGGCTGACTGTTGTGTTCTGCTCTCCTGAGGAACTGTTCTGTTTCCCTCAGGAATGCGAAAAAGTAATTTCCTCAGATAACAGCCAAAAACCCAATTAAGCTTAGATTAAAGAAAAGGAGGATTTATTGGCATTTTATGGAATAGAGAGAAAAGGAAAATAAAAGAGAGGAGATATTAAATTGCCTGAAGTGGAGACAGAGACTGTCCAGTTGCTAGCATTACTCTTCAGTTTACAGAATAATTGGTGGATTTTTAGCTGCTTTTAGCCATATAACGGTAAAACATCAGCTCTTCCACAGCCCAAAGCCATGTCTGTCTCTTTCTGTCAGAGCTGGAAAGGCTGTGACATGCTGTCTTTGAAACACAGTGGCTGGAAAACCCCCTCAGTGACTTGGTCTCTGAATTCGATGTGAAGGTGTCAGTAGTTACAAAACATGTTTATTTTCCCAGTGGGATGCGAAAATATGTGCAAACTGGACCAAGTATGCAAGACTTTAATTTCCGTTTTCCTAATATGTTGTATTTTAGCATCTGATTTTTAACACTTTTCATACAATTATTTCACATCTCATTATGATCTTCCAGAGGATCCATTGTCTTCTCATCACCTATTTAAATGGGACACTAGGTACTTCCTAGCTTGAAACACAAGAAAACAAATTATTTGCATATCTTTAATTAACCCTCTCTTTCTGTGGATTAAGATTCCTTTTAGTAACTGTCAGGTTTCTTGGCCAGTTGAATAAACAGCTTCTTGCATGCATTTCAATTACTACACTTTTGTATTGCTAATGAGACTAAGCAACAGTTTCTTGGAGGCATTCTTAATTTAGCAATTTCATTCACATTTTTATACAGGTACAGTGTTCCAGCTATGTAATTAATGGTGCCATCTCAGCTTTAGAGGTGGATAGAGAATTAAAAACCAGCATGACAAATACATCAGGTGTAATTCAAATTGTGAAGCCACATTATAACTTATCCTAAATTATTTTCATACTGCAGAGTCCCAAACTGCTTTACAGAGTATATGCAGAATATACATAATACAGAGCATTCTGTCCTCGGAAGGCAGCAGCCAACTGGACAGTGTCTGATTTGGGAAGGTTTAGTCATGGCCGGAACATGACTCTTGTACATAAGACCTGCCATCTTCATTACTGAGAGCAGGCAGGACTTCAGGGCTTTTATGGCCTCATTAGGAGAGTTTTCTCGTGGTGAACTGAGCAAGGCTCACTGGCCTTATTAACATAGCCAAATTGCTACCAAAATCAATGTTTACGTGCACAACTGCGTATTTTGAAGTTTCAGCAACATTCAGAATGTTCTACAGGCAAAGCTGTGCTCTGACGGGCAGCTGCAAAAGCAGTGGGATAAACTGTAGTAGGATGATTTTTAAATGAGGTCTTTCATAGTTAGGCAGAGAATTATAAATAATTCTCAGTATACTATTAAAACTAGCAATCAGCTTTTTGGCCAGATTACTTCAAAGAGGACTTTGCAGCTATTGCACCAGGAAAACAACCAGAGATAGTCCAGGGTCAAACGGTAAAACAGCATCAGGGAAGGTTAGAGGGATGCATTTGCAATTCAAGAAGACATTGAAGGGGATCTAATTATAGGTTTAATTGCTGTAGGTAATGACAATTCAAGCTGCTATATTTAACATAGCCTGGATACTATAACTGAGGTCATCCAACAAACAAATCAACAAATCTGAGGCAGATTTTCAAGAAACGTTTAGAAAGGAATGGCTGAAGCCAAGAAGGCTTTTGTCAGTGAGTCAAGTTTTCCAGCAGAGCCCAAATTTCCTCCTGTGCATAGGACTGTGACTTTGTTTCAGAAAACATCTTCAATGCTATTGCTCATAAATTTCTAGTGATGTATATGCTTAACATTTTGCTGGAGCAGTGCCCATGATACACTGTAGGTTTTAGAGCTGGAAGTTGAGCCAGGGTATGTACTGTGGTCCTATTACCAAATCCATCACTGGTTTGTGTGGCGACTTTGGCTGAGGCATGTGTGAATGTTTATGGTTATTTGCTCCTGAGTCTCTCCACATCCAAACTACCTATCTGTCTTCATAAAAAGCTTAAACATCTATGATGAATAGTGCTATATAAGTGCAGTAACTTAATGTTTTCAAGGAGGAGACAAACAAGGGCCAGTGAAAGAGGTGACTAGGTGAGTGAATGTAGCTGTATTCTCTTCATTCCTTCTTGTCCACGTTTGTAGTTCACAAGAGTGGAAACAATGTGGTATTAATTCATGGTCTATAAAACAAAATCACATTTTTAGTCTTGCATTTCAATCGGTCTCATTTTTATGAACTTTGCAGTTGTGTTTCACTTGGGATGTATTTGGCTGCTTGACAAAGTGACTGGAGATTTATAATTCCTTATTAGTAACTCAGGGCTCTAAAGGGAATAACAGAGTACTTATTTACTTTTCTAGGTCAGACTCATGATGTAGGAGTTTAATGAACTTCTGCTAAACAGGAATTGAAGCAGAATTAAAATCTCAGAGTGCATCTGTCCAATAAGGTTGTTAATCTTATTTTCTATAGGTTAAATATTTTTTTCTTCTGCAGGGCTGTTTAGGCTGCACTTTCTAAGTAGTCAGCCAAGAATATGAGACTGTCATATAGAACCTGGTATTAAGTCAATGCACTGATGTGATTTTGCTCTGAAATTACATTATGTCAGATAATTGTATTTATGTATCAGTGTTCAGGGCAGTAAGATCCCAGTTCGAATGTGCTGAGAAAGAGTTTGTGATTCATGTTAGCAACTAAACTATTGTGGCAGTTTTGATGCCTCTCAGATACTGTTTGAATCAATAAGATGGGCACTTCTCTGTCAAGAACACGTTCAAATCTATGTTCAAGAAAACCAGTGTATTATCTCTGCTTCCCTGTAAGTGTGAAGGGAATACAGTGTTTGGTATTCTCACAGGAGATATACATTGGGATTTACTTGAAATTACAAAATTAGTGATGGAGATAAAGATGCATGGAAGAAACACAAAAAGTTGTTGCATAACCACAGTCATACTTTTCTCTGGACTTGTATTGCAGGGAATAACATCCCTTTACTGAAAAGAAGAGTTTGTGTTACATTCAGAAATGTTTGTGAATCGAATGTGTAAAACACAGTAATACATTTGAAGGTCCTAAGTATTTCAATAGATACTGTTAAAGCCTTGGAGGTATAACTGTGTGTGCACATAAAATGCCTAATCTCCTTGGTTTATGCAGTATTTAGTAAATATATATCCATTAACATATGTTTAAGATTGTATACACTTACTTGGGGAAAAAAAAAACAAATCCAAAAATACAAACCAAGAGATAATAGAAAACAGTGAGGGGTTATGTTTTAAATATCCTATCTTCATGCTTATTCATGGCTCTGAAGAAACACCTTCCTTTATGCTGTCCTAAATGCTGATCCTGAAATAAGTTCCTCTGCCCTTTTTTCAAAAATCAGAGATCAAGATCACTTTTGCGAAAATCCATCTAACCCTCAATTAAACAAAGTCCTCTGCTTTGCCTTGAAGAGTAGCCTGGTGGTTAGAATGCTTATCTAGAATGCAGAAGGCAAAACCTGCATGGCTTCTTTGGTCAGAGGTGATTTACAATTCTTTCTCTAAGGATACAACCCTAATCTGTAAACTACAAACTAATAAACACTGCTTCTTGTTGGAGCTGTGCCTCTAGGCAGAACGAACTGAGCAAGCGGGAGTGTGAGCCGAAGGCTGGGAAGAGCATGGTTCAACCCCTGCTCCTCTTTCTCCTTATTATCCAGTGGCCATTTTACATAGAACTCATGAAATTCCTCGGAGCATCAACTAGCTTCTTTAGCCTTCAGGCAAGCATGTTGTACAGTCTCTGTTCACCATTTCATCTCATTATTCACATTAGATTTTCTTTTTGTTTGGCTGATTCCTGCATTAAATGGTGGAAAGGAGTACTGAACTTTGAATTCTTTTTCTGCTTTACTCCTCATCAACCAGGTTGCCAAGTGGCAGAGAGTGCAGCATCCTGCATACTCTCTACAATATAAGAAAGAGAAAGAACCTAGCTCGACATTGGGATCCCAAGTGCTAAGAGATACCTGGGAGAAAAACAAATATCCTTTCCATTAAACAAATCTGATGTGGAAGAGAGGGAGGAGGGATTTTGTATTTGCATTTCTGGTTATGACCAGAGGATACTTGGCTTTAAATCAATAAACTACCATTATTGTTGCTTATTAAAAGCACTTAAGAAGCAGGACTGCAAATAGTAGGATGAAATTTGTATTTAATAGTAAGCCGGCAAGGCTGCGGCCATGTAATAACTAAGCAGAGAATTGAACAAAGGAAGCTTTCAAAGCACTGCTGGTCAGTCTGATTTTTGTGGTTGATCAGTAGGAGGATCAGGCGTAGGTGTTTGTTTGTCAAAAAAGAAAAGCTAAAGAAATTGGAATTTCGAAACCTTTTTTAGGGGATGCCGTATTGAAATGAGAGTGGGGGGTTGTTGGCTTCTTTAGGATGTGGGTAATGGGAACAACTTCTTGCTACTTTTGAGAGTCAAGGGAGGAAATCAGATGCTAGACCTATGCTAAGGAGCTCTGTAGGTGTTGAGAGAGAAGAAAGGTGTGATCATGATCAAGGACTGGCACAGTTGTTCTGGAAGAGACTAACATAGAAGTGTTTGTCCCCGTAAGTCTTGTAGAATTTGGCTTGATTGTGAGGAGGTGATGCAGCTTGCCTAGTAACAAAGCACTTCTTTATCATATAGGTGTGTCCCTGATAGGACTGCTTTTTTGTCACAATATACTTATTTTTCTATAACAATAACATGCCTCTGGAATAAAAATGGCCTAAGAATGAGAAGGGCTGAATATAGAGGAAGAGTGTCTCTCCTTCTCTTTGGGAGGAGTCGGTAGAGACAATAATCTAATAATAACATTCCTATCCTATTCATTGATAAGGATTTTTTTCCTCTAAGATGACCTACCTTGAAAACTGGGTCAACTTAAATGCTGTCACAAATGCTCATCACCAAGCGTATATTGCTGCATACCTGTCACACTCAGCAGCTGAAACGAATTTCACGAAGAGACTGGGGTAAAAGGTGAAGCTCAGCAGGATTATTTGCTGTGAAGGAATCGCACTTTCACAGTTTGTCTGGTACAAAATGAAGAAAATGGGGCAAAATTTTGCTTCATACTGATAAATATGAATAGCATTTGTCTTTTTGTTTTTAAACTGATATTTTTTGTTGTCAAATTTATTTGCATACATTTGGTAAATGCAGTATTATTCCCATGGTGGATTTTTCTTGCTGCTGAAGAGACTGTATTTATTGACATATCTAGACATGGAAATTTACTGGACATTGCTTGAAAGTCTTTAGGGATTGAATGCTCTTTAAATGGAGTTAGTTTCAATATAATAATGGGATTGTTGGTGATAAATTACAGTACTACATTTTTACTGCTAAGCAAGGAGAGTTTTTTAGAAGATGCTTACTCTTTTATGCCAAATGAAGTTACATGAATGAAAGCCATGGTGTCCTCTCATGGCACATCTTTGCTCCAGCAACTCTTGATGATCGAAGTTTGCTGCAGAAAATCTAGGATTTGTGCTGGAGAACAACAGCATCTGATCCTAGTTGAACTGTCCAGTAACACTTGGGAAATAAGAGCATGTATGATTGATGTGCCCCTCCATGTCAGCAGGTAGCTTGCCAGCCTGGAGAGAGCCAACATCAGGGCTCAAGCCTGTACCTGCTTCACTGAGTTAACATAAGCTGAAAGCGTCCTCTGAGACAGATCATAAGCTTTCTAGTGTGGGTGGTAAAGTGGTAGGGAACAGTAGTTAAAGTTCAGGCTAGTTCTGCAGCTAAAGCCTGCCCTAGGAGTGAGTGATTCTCATCTGCATCTATATCTAATCAGGCATTGGCTTTTTACTGACAGTGCCTTCAGGATGCCAGAAGGCAATGGTGGCTTTGTGATGCAAATCAGTCCTGCCAAGTCTTACTTACTAAGAAGGTGACTCATTCATTAGGGATCAATTTTTAAGTCAGCTGGTAACATCTCTCTCATTTGGCATGGAGGATTTTACCAAGCATTTCAATGAGACAGTTACAGTCTCACTCAAAATGTTTGTAATTTATTTTTTTTCTAAATTTCCTTTTATTTGCTCTGAGAGAGTTGTATGTGAGTGCCAAGAACTGGACAGAGAGAGTGAAAAGCAATAAATTCACTCTTCTGGGTTGAGCAGAAATTTTGCCTGTAAAAATGAGTTCTAGAGTCACTGGGCTTTTCTTGGGAGGAAGGCAAGAGCAGAGAGAACAAGTGACCTTACTGTTTTTACCAGGACATATGGCAGGTGAGTTCTTTGTGACCTGTTCTTCAGGACAAGTGGAGGGTCTTTTGCTAGAGTCTGAAGAGTAAAGAAATAGTCTCCAGTGCTTCTGTTTGAGAGGGAGGGAGTGGGAATGGACTTGTTGAAACATGTGTGAGACATGTCCTGGAGAACAGGGGTGGATCCAGCAGCAGGATGGCCATGCAGAGAGGAATTGCTGTGAAGCTGAAGGCATGTTACCCAGCAGAAGCTTTGTGTATACAGGAAATTCTCAGGTTTTGCTGCAGAACTGTTTTTGGGGAGGAGGATGTATTAAACTGAGGCAGAGGAAATGCTGGACGTAGTTAGTTGGAGGCAGAGCACGTGAGGCACCATTCTCCAAACCCCTGGTGGGTATTCTGACACTAGCAGGGTTAGAGGAGAATATCACAGAATCACAGATTGGCAGGGGTTGGAAGGGACCTCTAGAGACCATCGAGTCCAACCCCCCGGCCAAAGCAGGTGCCCTACACGAGGCTGCACAGGTCGGCATCCAAACGGATCTTTAATATCTCCAAAGAAGGAGACTCCACAACCTCTCTGGGCTGCCTGTTCCAGTGCTCTGTCACCCTCACCATGAAACAGTTCTTTCTCATGTTTGAGTTGAACTTCCTGTGTTCCAGTTTTTGGCCATTGCCCCTTGTTCTCTCACTACCCACCATCGAAAAGAGTTTGGCCTCGTCTAATTGCCTCCCACAGTTTAGATATTTATAAACACTGATCAGATCCCCTCTCAGCCTTCTCTTCAGGCTGAGGAGATCCAAGTTTCTCGAGCCTCTCCTCATACGGAAGATGCTCCAGGCCTTTTGTCATCTTTGTTGCTCTCCACTGGACTCTTTCCAGGAGATCCCTGTCTGTCTTGAGCTGGGGAGCCCAGAAGAGGACACGGTACTCATATGGTGCAACACTTCCTGCTTAGGACTGCTCAAAACTATAGTAGATAATACAGATTAAGCAGCAGGATCTCAGTTGTGATAACTACAGAAGTCTGAACTGAGCATATGTGACCATTCCTCATGTATTTCCTAGATACCACAGCTCTGGACAATCTGAGTCAAACGATCAGAAATTGTGTCCAACTAATATATTGATTTAAAAATCATAAGCTGTAAATACTAATATTATATTTGGAGTTTATTTTTTCCTTTGCTTAAGACCACTATATGCAGCAATTCATCCTTCTCTGTTGGTCAAGAAAAGCCTTATGTGGTTGCTAGAAGGAAGGCTGTCTGCTAAGGTCCAGAAATGCTGCTAATTTGCAGGTTTAAGTCATAAGCAACCATCACTATATTCCCAAGAGAAAAAAAAGCACAACAGAACATAGGCCCTGAACTTGTAAATATATTGAAGTTACCAAAATATGCATTCATTAAAGTAACAGCTGTATATTTTTAACAAGTGGTGAATATATACAGAAAACATTTTTTCTAAACTGTCCGTAGGCTGCAGTTTGTCTCTACAAAGTCTCTGGTAACCCTACACTGACAGCAAATACAGAAGAAACAGCAAAAAGATTGAAATCTATGGCGTGCCTAGCTGGCCTCTATAACATCCTAAGGTTCACATTCTCAATTTTTGATGTGTTCCCTTCATCCCTCAAAATTAATTTAAGGGATGTTTCAAATGCATTCTTAATTTACCACGTGTGCTTCATTTATGTGGTATTACTGCAATGGCATATATGTGGTACAGAGATTTTAGCTTAGAAAATAAAGATATACTGGGAGTGAGCAACCATGAAAGAAAGGAAAAAACATCAGAAAAAATAGTGAGTGGAAAAGCTTGGTGCAAAGGAAGCCGCCTGGATTCAAGAGAGAATTCAGTGGTGCCAGCCTGCCTTTGAAAGCTTGCTGAAGTGTGTTAGACAGTTGGAAACAGAGTTGTAAAGGGGAAATTTAATCTCCTTAGGAGACTGTGAAATTTAACTGATACTGGATAAAGGGGAACCTCCTGTGAGCTGTATGGCTAATTTTCGCAAAGAATGTTTAATTCTTTCCAATACTGCAAGTCTGCGTTTACTGCTTTAGTAAATAGAAGTTGCTGCTTGTGAAAATCTATTTAGTAAACGTTATTTTGGAGGATGTTGGCATCTTACTGTTGGCAGTACTAAGGCTTCTTTGTCCACTTTTTACCTGACCTGCTAAACAACTGCAAGTTTTGCTTCATTCAGCAAGCTTTAGCTGAATAAAAATCCCTACCAATTCTTAATAAAATAATCAGATAAGAAAAGACATAGTATTAAGATGAATGGTTAATACGTGGAAAATTATTCAAGACAGAAGTATTCTGCCTGCAGTTCTATTAATTTTATCAATGCATATATAGTGCACAATTATGGTATGTAAGAATTGCATACACCCACATGCAGTAGACTGCATGGTATCTACCAAATCTGTACACTGTAAATAATTCACATTTATTGCCAAGCAGAATCAGAATTTTCCAATCTCAGAGGAAAATAAAGTCTTGTCAGCACATCATGTTGTCATTATTACTGAATGCCTAGTAACCATTTCCACAAATGTAAAAGTCTAGACATCTTCATGGATGAGATAAGTTGATTGATTCCTGGAGCCAATTTGCTCAAGATACGACTGTCTTTCTCGTACTTGATGTAGCATTTGCTCTGGGTAAGAAGAACAAAGAGAATGCTGGTACTTGTTTGTGCTTTGGGCTAATCTGGAAAGGGTAGAATATTTTACTTTATATTTTATATACCCCCTACTACTAGTCTTGCTAGCAGGGAGAAAGGAGGCATTTTTCTGCTGTGATATAGTGCTTAATTAATGCACACCATAGCTAAGCCCTGTAGAAAACCACAGAGAAGATTTTTTGTTCTTCAAAAGGAGAGGCCGACTGACTAGTAAGACCCAAATTGCCATAGGTAACACAGGAAGTATGTGGTTAGTTCTGACAAACATGGTGTGTTAACATCTTGTCTTGTGGGCTTGAGTTTGTCATTCCAGTCTTTTGCAGGAGGGACAAACACATTGTAAAATACTACAAGATAATGTTGGATAACTGGTCTTCAAATGGGATTGAAAGGCATCATTCGGAACATCTGAGTGAAGTTGTTTCAACATGCAAAATGCACAGAACTGAATTGCTACAGACTATATTAATCTGCAAATAGCAAATATTTATGTAACTCATATCTCCGTAGTAGGAGTTTGCACGCTGCAGAGAACTTCCATGTATACTTTGTAGGCAAATACTGTTGAATCAATTCAGGATGGTGATCAGTCCAACTTGTGTCACTTCCCTAATTTGAAAATCCTGTTGATAGAGACTTGCGCACAAAAGCTGGTTTGATATAAAAATATACACATTGAACTTGAATATATAGTTTGTCTGTGATACAAGTGCTGCCTCTGTAATGCAGATTTCCTCTCTTAAGAAACATTCACTTCAGAGTGTTATGCAAACTCCTGCACTACAGCAGCAGCCACAGAAATACACTGCAGCGTGTCCCAGCCACTACACACACCTGTCGAGCACAGGGATCAGAAAAAAACAGTCAGCCAGAGAGCACGGGGATCTCACTGGAGTGGTATTTTCTGCCAATTGAAAAATAAAGACCTAGGATAGGGTTGGTGTAATGTCCAAAGGAAGCCTTTTGTGGATACCAAGCTATGGCATTATGCTTTTAACCTGCTGTCAGCCCAGAAGGAAAGACGAATCTGTTTTCTTTGTATTATCTGAGGTGCCACTACCTGGCAAACCAGAAACGTCTTCCATTTGTGCACACGAAAGTGAGCACTAAGCAGGGCATGTCTTTATTAGCTCTGGGTAACAGCTTTCCTATTCTTGTGTTAGCAAAGGCTAGGATTTATTACAACATAGTGTTGGAAGAAATTAGTCATCCATGAGTGGATGTAGGGTATTTTCTCTTTCACATGGTTTCTCCATTTCTGTCTTGTAAGCCGTTAGCACTTTCCTGTGTTTTAGATGATGCATTTACATTTTCATTTGTACATTTCCCTTTCTGGTTTTGCTCTTCATTGGCAGATAAGGGGAATAGATACAAGAATTAAGGGGAAAGGTGGTGAGCATACCCAAAGCCGCAGCGGAATGGTTTGGGGAGAAGTGATGTCTTTAGATACTGGTATGGCATCTGGATACTTGGGAGCTACGTCCGTGTGTGGGAACTAAACATAGAAATGCCAAGGTACTTCTAAAGTGCCCAGTTTACAAGTCATGTGTCACTTTTTGCACTGAATAACTGATTTGTATTTGCGGTTAACACCGTTTGTGTCTGAGACAGAAAAATGCATGTAGTGTCCCTGTTTGCTAGCAGTGAGACTTGGGACTGTAATGTAAAGTATAATGTCAAGCAGTGCCTTGCCTAGTCTGATTTATGGCTTTGGAACAGCTTGTTACACTCCCAGTGTGGGACTGGGTGATGGGAGTAAAGAAACCCCCACCTTTTCATGTGCCCTAACAGCAGATTGCCTGGTCTGTAGAGCTTTGCTGCATCAAAAGTAGATTAAATCTTTATTTAAGAATCACGGCATGGTGATAGTGCTCTTAAACAGTAGCTGCTGTTAAAATGTCAGCATTGCTGTCAGTCACCACCAAGTACCTGAGTTAGCGCTGTTGCCCTGATATTGAGAATGGAAAATAGACAGTTTGATACTTAAAGTGAGCTACTGTAAATGAGGAGCATAGATTTAATCCTTGCTGATATGGCTTATTATCCATCTGTAGTGTTAAAAATGTATGTTGTATTACTTCAGGGGTTGCACTGACCTCTAGATTTCATGCTTCTAGGTTTTACTACAACTTATGTACCGTTATGTTTTGATCCTGTATTTTGGCAATATCAAGACTTAGTCATACATTTGAAAGAAAATGTAAAGTTACAGATAACGTGGTAATTATTAATTTTGTGAAAACGTAAGAGCTTTGTCTTATGAGCATTGTGCAGAATGGCAGATATTGCTATCTTAACTAATTATTCAATCACGGATTTGGCAGGTCAGTCAATGGGAACGATGTACAGTGGACTAGAATTGATCACACTTCATTTCCCATCGATTGGCAGAGCAAATGGTAGCTCAGATGATAAGTTAGGATCATTGCCAGTCATTTTTGGGCTCATGCCTTCCATTTTTTCTTTCTTTTTTTTCTTCCAGACGAGAACCCCCAGACTATTTGATGAAGGTGAATGTCCTCTGATGTTGGTGAATAAAGCAATGCAGAGTTTTTGTAGCCTCTGAGGGACGTGAGACTATTTCTGGCTCTATAATTGATGCCGCTGCATAGTCCTATAATCACCTAACCTTATTGAATTGTCCCCATGTGAAGATTTGATTTCAAATTTAGTAATCATTATACATCATTTATTTTCACATAGATTACAGGTTCATCTGTACAGTGACAGAATTTCACCCCAGAGCTCTTTGAGTGTTCAGCTCTTCACTTTTACTCTTTTTGGATATGCCTGTGACACTTCCAACTCTGGTGATTTACTAGCAATTAGTAGGCTTCCATGACAGATTTATTGTAGCCTTCCAAAGAGTGATGAATCAGGTATGTGGCTATGAAGAAGTGGTTCTCTAGGACTTTTATTCAATACAGGAACTCAGTTAGATCCCGTGAAGAGCTTTGGTGTCTAAAGCAGGACTTAACCCAATTAAAGCTCACTCCTGAACCTAAATGTAAAATTGCAGTCTAAAAAAATCTTTGCTTAGCTGCTGTCTAACCCTCAAATACATAAACCAACTCTGTTTCTTCATTTGAATTTCAAGTGAACTGGATGCCTACGCTTCTTTTTCTGCAGCTGCTAAATGCCTGATTCCTCTATAAGGCCGCTCAGGAGCTGGGAATTAGAATTTCTTTCTCCCAGATGCTCTGCCTGGTTTGGCAGATCCACCCTACATTCATACATCCAGCCATGCCCCTAGAAACGGAGCTAGAAGGGCTGGTACCATCTACCCGTAGGATTTGGTTCCTGGTATCACCGTTGGCTGGTTCGTGCCTGGTGTGAGGTTTTTGCATGCAGTGCAGTTTCTGGGGTTGTGTTACTTTGTTCCTGTCAAAGCGGTAACTTACTGTTTAGCTTTTGGGATAGGGATTGATTCCTTTGAAAACAGTGAATATTCACAAATAATCTAGTTCTGACAGGACCAAATGTTTTTGCATTAACAAGCTTTCTTTTCAAAATGTATTGATCTTTTATTTTTATTTGCTTTCCCAGATGCTGTTGCTCAATACTGATTAAAAAACCCCCTCATTTCTGATGTGAAACCATCCACATGCTAAACAAATACACATTGAATGAAAATAAAGTATTTTAATAACTTATTTTTTAATTAAATGCAAATGCGGCATCCATTGCAGTCTGTTAAACCAAACAAAACCCCCAGTGCGTTTAGCATGTTAAAAAGAAGATTTTTGCTGTGTTCACAATGTTATACAATAATTAAAAAGGAAACTAGCTAAGCTTCAGAACCTGTCCCTTCTATAGAATGTAATTAATTTCTGTTTAATTGTAATAGTAGAGCTGTAGTATGATTATTATTTTTCAGGGGTAGAAATCCTGCACTGTTGCAGTTTTTTTGTGTTTTGGGAAGCAGAACTCGTGACAGAAAGAGGAAGGTTTGAGCCACACTCCAGCTGTCATTAAATGCTGACACCTCAGTGGAGTTTGGCTGCTCATTTCTTTACATGTGGATTTCCGGGACCGACGCTCCTCCCGTCTGTACTGTGCTAACAGGAGCAACAGTTTCTCCTGGGAGCGTGTGTTTATTTCTCCTCAGATATGCAAATCTGGGAAATAGGCAGGCCTGACACAGTGCAGACACTGCCACACTCAAGGTGAAATTCCCACTTGGTTCTCACTGATTTTTAGGATGTCAGGGTGCCAGCTGTCCTCAAGGGCTCTCCCTTGAGAGTAGTGTGGACACTTGTGGTCTCACTGAGCCTGCGATCTGGCAGGCTGAGTCAGGATTATGCTCTCATGCCATCTCCTGGCAGGTTTGTCCCCGTGTTTGCCTCTGAACTGTGTCCCTTTTGCCCTGCCCTGTCCTTTGCAGATGTATTTGTCACAGCATGCCAGCCCTGTGAGATCGGCATGAAAACCAGTGGGTTGCCCATGGCCTGGTGTGAGCACAGTGAGGGATCGGAGAGGACAGTGGAGGTATGGGGACACTGCGCTGAGCCCTGCTGGGGATGCTGCATGCTGCGGGGCTCAGGTGTTACACCTGTACAGGGTGCGTGCAGTAAGGTGGACACAACTGTTGGGATCAGAGGGTGTGCCAAGACTGTGAAACATCAGGCAGCTCCCAAGAACCATGGATACGTGTGGGCAGCAAAAAGGCTGGTACCAAGCAGTGGAGTTTGGGTGCTGTAGGCGGAGTCTCCTGCCCATTCTGCTGCAGGATGAACCAGCCCCTGAGGGCAATCCAGGCACTGTGCAGTGAAGTCAGGACAAACCACCCAGTCACATACTTGTTCAGTGGAGTGAAGCAGTTACACCCGATGAGTCGCTGGTCTTCCTCTGATGAAAGATTCCCATATAAAAACTGTCAACACTTCAGTGTTTCTCTCGTACAAGAAGAAAATACCCTACTGTCTCTCTTGAGAGTTGAAATTGTGGCTCTAGAGAGGTCTCAGTTTGTCAAAAATGCTGTTTAGGTGGGTGGGCATTATTTGGGACAGTAAAACTGGAAAGATGACCTACATGTCCAGTGTAGAAAAACTACTTTAGACTATGCCTATTGCTTTAAAGAAACTGTTTGACAGAAGTTCATTCACACGAAAAAAGTATCCTGGGCTGCAGCCAGGCGTGGTACAGACACTTAAAAGCAAGCCTTAGTTACAGAACTGAAAATTTCCTGCTGGCAGGTATCGGTTAGATGTCAAGACATTCAGTAGTGGTGATTTGAAACAATGAAAAATTAAGACATACTTTGAAAAACCTCTGCAGCCTAGTACTTCTTGGTCATGCTGCCATATTCTCCTTTTCATTCTTCCATGACCACCACCACCATCACCCATCTTCTCCTAGCATTTTGGGCTGAACTTTTATGTACATTCATTCGATGTCAGTAAAGAAAGCATTGCCATCCACCAATTTCTTCTTCTTTTTAACTTCTCTTCCTGTTCCCATTGTGAAATGCATCCAAGGAGTGATCCAGCGAAATACACTCCCCTCACAACCCAGGAAGAAGTGAGCAGGAATTGTTTAATGTCACTAGCAGGTAAAATGCACTTCAAATGACAGGGACATCACATCCAAGGAGTACAAATTAGGCCTAGTAATGTAAAATAAAAAGCAGATAAAGTGTGTAAAGCACCCACAAATCTTCTGGGACTCTGGGACTCTGCATTTCACCTCTTTGCAGGAAAGTTTCATTTCTGCTGCTGCTGCTGCTCACTAAAAGATGATTTCTTTTTTCCTGATTTCTGTGGTATCTGTTCTTAAACCTACCTCTTGCATCCTCTCTGTGGCACACCTTTCTGCACTTCAAATTCCTTGACCGAATGCATTAGGTAACTGGATTTCAGTTATATCATTTCCCCAGTTACAGATAAGCTACCACTTTAAGCGAGGAATATTACTGAAGAGTGTTAGCCAAGTGCCCGGGAATCATACTTCACTCAAATCAGCTGACGGTAAAACATAAATAAAAGCATTTCTGTGCCACAGCCACAAGAGATGGCACAGTTATGTCTGTGAAATACATAGATATGGAAATAGATCAACTCTACTTCTAGCAAGGTCAACCCCTCTCTCCCTGTAATTAGCTGACTTGCTATCATCTCTTTCTTGATTCAGTTTTTCAAGGACTCCCTCTTCTCATTTGCCCTGCAGCTCAAGGTACCTTCCTCTGAAAGAGACCTTCCTTTTTCTCCAGGCAGCTTTTGTTTCTGATTCCTCCAGAGATTCCAGTTAACCCCGTCCTTTTCACTCAAACTTATTTACCCCTAACTTATATAGAAGATAGTTCTGATGTTCTGCTCTAACTTCAAGAGCATCTCTTTGGAGAAGCAATGCCATGTCGGCAGACAGAGTGCCATCTCTTTTACTTGATTGTCTAATTAACCTTCGGCGGTAGGTGTATCTCAGTGCTAAGTGTTTGCATCCACTGAGTGTTTAATTTCATATTAACCTGTGCACTGACAGATAGACTCAGTACAAACATCCTGATCAGATAAATTTGTTCATTTGTTTATTTTTTTCTCCTGATCAGCACTATGATAATAGTAAACAATTGGAGAGACATGTTTGGAATGCTCGAGACCCTTTTAAAAAAACCCCTGTATTCAAAGTATTATTTTTCAAATACAGTTGTAGTCCAAAACTAGTTAAAATTATAATGATACATAGTTGCAGGTATAGATACAGATT
Source organism: Psophia crepitans (assembly GCA_013399095.1). NCBI lineage: Eukaryota > Metazoa > Chordata > Aves > Gruiformes > Psophiidae > Psophia > Psophia crepitans. The sequence goes on along the minus strand of VWZZ01008380.1, from coordinate 997,129 downwards.
TTTAAACATCTGTCTTCAAAATGTTTTCTTCTCATCTGGTTTTAGTCCAAAACCGAAATATATAAATACTTTAGGCCAAAACACCCTCTTTTTTTCTTCTGTACATATGTGCATAGGAGAAATTCCCAGTGACTTTTCTACGTCTTGGAAATGGATGTTTTGACCCGTTTTGCTGCCAGTGCCTGATTCCATCATCTGTCGTTAGTGTCAATATGCCAGTGATTATGGAGGCTACCTTGGGATCCTGCTGCAGAGGTGGTACAACTTTGTGTATTTTTGAACCTGATACATCCTCAGAAAAACATTTTAAACTCAAATTTTTTAATCTGTTTTGTTGTTTTTTTTCTCTAATTTCTGATGTGCTTTTAACTGAGACGGACAGAAGTAAGAGCATATAGAGCAGTCTGGGTTAATATATAACAAGCTGATGAAGATTACATGGAGCTAGCCACATGAAAATCAAAAGCCTTAGAGAACACCATGAGGCTGAACATTTTTGACAGATTTTGAAACAAAGACCTTTGAACAAAATTTTTGAACAAAGACCTTTCAAAGGAATGAGGAGCCTTATTTTTTATTTCACTCTACCTCAACTAAATAGAGAAATACAAGATAAGATATATTTTAGAGAAAATTCTCCATGGGGTCAGTAACTTTCTATTCATACATTTGGTCTTAAATTTCATCAGCCTATTCTAGGGACTCTGTGTGCTGTGTTGAAGTTACATTAAAACTGGATGCTATTGGAAATGCGTGCCTGTGTCCTTGCAATTGCTATCACATCATTGCCTTGCAGCAATAGTCACACTGAGAGTTCAGATGCATTTGGATGAGCCAAATAGTGGCAGAGAAAGAAACAAGTGCTTGATTTGAAAACTTAGACACAGACCTTAAGGATCAGTGATGCTTAGCTTTAAAGCTAGGTTAGATAAAACAAGTGACCCTGTAAAACTTGAAGCTCAGAATAACTCCTGCACAGCCATGACAGGTGCAGAGAGAGCAGCTGAGGGCATATGTCCATGAAGCATTTAAACTGGAAAGAATTGCCAAAACGTACCAAAGCAGATGAGAGAAGTTGATGTGAAAACTTTCTGAAGCAAAAATCCAAACTGTCCAATACCTTTTCAGTAGACTGTTGAAATAATTTGTTTTTCTGACACTTCAGTGATAACAATTTGCATAGTTAAGACACCATGCTTGTGGCTTTATTGTATTTTAGTGCAAGTACTTTAGCTGCAGAACAAAAGTAAAGCAGTTTGATGTAATATGGATGTCTATTTGCACTTCTTTTAAGATAAACATTAGGCAATAACCATTTCTTTAGAGCCTGTATATTGTTCGTGTGATTCTCTCTCTTGTATAACAGCTCATGTTCATCAACATGATACATTCCTGCCTGATTTTCCAGTTCTGTCTTTCATTGAGGATATTCTTTTCTTTCTCTGATTGCTTTTTCTTCTTAGACCATTACTCTAGTTGATAGCTTCAGGTTATCATTGTATCCTATCTCCCTCTCCAATAAGCCTATGATTGATACTAATCTTCCTCATGGGACACATTTATAGGATGCAGGATGGAAACTACTCTCTAAATCTTAGCTTTATATGTGCTGACAATTTGCAAGGTTGCACCTTATATTCACTTCAGGCGGCTTAGGGGAAAACATCAGCACCTGGTAATCATGCTTCCAAATAAGAAGAGAAATGCACTCCAAATACTAAAAGTTATCTTGTTGTTCAGTCTCCTGTGCTGCTTCTGCTTGTATTTTATGTAACTGGAAAGGGCTTGGTTGCTGTAGGTGGTCAATGTCCTGTAACCAGACTCATACCTTTTCTTTCCAGTGAGAGGAGCCATATTTTAATTAATCTAATGGAAGCTTTGACTAGCAGGCAGCCCCCTGAAAAAGAGTTAATGTGCCAGAAAACACTTCACACAAGCAGAAGACTCTTCATTGACTAATGTGCTTAACGGTACTTTTTCTAAGAAAATTATCCCAGTGAAAGCTTTATGGAGTGCATTTGTTTTTCTATTTTTCTTTTCGTAATATAGCCTCATGTTTTGAAATTGAATTAGATATGTCTAAGGGCCTTTTCAAAATAGAATTATTACATTTTTACTGCAGGTTTTGCAGACGCACATCAGTATAGTATCATGGAAAACAAAAATATTCAATTCTATTCTTTGGAGGAATAAAACCTAGGTTGCTGTAATCACTAGTGTGATGAATGCATTTGCTGAAGTTTGGCTGTTTCACTGTTTCTACTTATCAAATATCTGAAGGCAGAGTCCAGTTATATAATTACCTCCAAAGAATCAATGGGAAATGAAGATGCTGATGTTTCCACAACATTTGCATATTCAAGCTCCACAGCCCAAGAAACAAAGACAAGTAATAAGAAATTAATTTGTTTTATCTTTTATCTTTTTCAACAGACATGCATTTATCTTTATAAACAGGCTCACCAGACCTTTTTTGAATTGCAAAGTTTTGCTGCAGAGGCTTGTTACTTGGATTTGCATAAGGATTAACAATGTTGGGCAAGTGGTATCTCCTAACCCTTTCTGTTTACTTGTGTGATATCAGTCACTGGGATGCATTTTTTTAAAGGCAGTCAGTGCTTTTAGTTCAGTGCATAACGCAGTTTGTTTTCATGGCACTTTCTCTAAAGTTCCAAAAGTCTCGTTCAACAAAAATGATAAATGTATTTGCTCAGAGGGTTGGGTTTTTTTTCCTCCTTAAGAGCTCTGTACCTGCTAGCATTAGGGTTAAAGAATGAAAATTTATGAAACTTGAGGCGAAAGTCTGAGCTGGCGTGCAGAGTGTAGAAATTAAGCTACACTCCCTATCAGAATATGCATGTGAAAATGTCATGGTCAAAGCAAAATCATCTCTTAGATCAGAACTTGGCACCGCAAAATCAAAACTCCCAGAAACTTGAAAAGGGTGTGTACTACACCAAGTTGAAGTTTGTTGAAGTTCAAAACTCTCTTCATGCTTAAAATCTGTTTTTTTTCTTCCAGCTTTTTATAGGTAGAAGTGTCCCCTAAAATATCCCAATATGCATCTGCATGATTTTTACTAGACTAGTTTGAGAGCATCATTTCATAGTGTGTCAGGTAGATGGGACTTGAAAAATACCAAAGCAAACTCGTTGTGCTTGTATGTGTTTATCATTTTTGGTTCTTTTCATATTGTTATGAAAGCACTGTTCCAACATCAATATATTATAAAGCAAAAATTATCAGGGAACTTGCGTTATTTTCACAGGATCATGTCTCCCAAAGCACTTGCATTGTGGAAATCACTTCTGAAGTGCACACCTGTACTTCAGTAATGAGACAGCTTGAGCCCCACAGCTTGCTGCATTGACATACAGAACAGAAGTTACTTTGCAAATGTGAACCTTCAGGATTTCTATTCTACTTTAAGGTGATGGTTGGGAATTTCTCAAAGAAAAGCAGGTTTGGCCTTACAGTCATCTGTCTTCTAGGGAAAATACTAAGGAAGGAGGCACACTGATAGAAACAGTATGTATATCTTGCTCATGAGGGAACAGATGTAATGGCAAGAGAAGCTTTATATGTGGAGCAGTGCTGAGTGACAGGGGCTCACAGGAGCTGGAGCAGCCATTTGTGAAGTGCCAGCAATGGGCTGGGGATGCCTGGAGCTCCTCTGGAGCTTGGGGTACCCGTTGTGACAGGGTAATTGTCCTTGAAGCCTCTGGAAGAGGAGAACCGGGAAGGAGTAGCCAGCCTAGTAGAGCAGTGGTCCTGAGCCAGCAGCTTGTAAGAAATTTGAAACCTACAAGAAAGTAAAAAGTTAAAACTGAAGCTGGCAGGACAAAGTATGATATTGCTGGCAATGCATTAATTAGTGCTGTTGCCAGTGACTGAGGACCCAGCAATCAAGAATAAGCCATAAGTAATAAATTACATTGAACATGGGGTGAATACAGGGTTCATTAACATCACATATGAAATGCTGATTAAATTTTGTGCAAGGAACATAAAACGCAAACACTGAGGTAACACACAGCGCGTGTCACAAGCTAGCTGTTGTGCTTAGGCCAGGCACAGTGGGCACCAGGTAGAGGAGATGTGAAACTCGTATCAATGAAATCATCAAAAAGAGAAAGCTAGACTGCTCTGGAATAACCTCACTTTGTCCTGAACCAGTAAGACTGTCTCTTGCAGTGTTGATGTGCACTTTTTCAACCATTAATATAGCCCTGTACTGAATTAATTCAATTGAAAATAGAAACAGTTTTGCTTTTGACTGACACCAGTCTTTTTCTTTCTACCACTGCTTTTATGTTAGTGGTCAGTTTGGGAGCTCTTGCAGAGTAGGTTGTTGGTTCAGTAACACGGTTCAGGTAGTTAATATAGAGTGAAGGTGCCCTATAGCTTGTTGGTCCAAATCAGACAGAAGACAAGCATGCTGCTGCTGCTGGCTAACAAAATGCTGTGGAGGTGCTGCAGTGCAAGAGAAAAACTTAGCTGTCAAGTACCTTATTGATATTTTGCACTTTCAGTCTCAAATGCTTAGTTAAAGGTCATTCATCCAAAAGGAATTTGGATATTCTTTAACCTTTCTCGGTCTCTCTTGCTCTCTCCCCATACGCTTTGAAGTCATCTGTAATATTTCGAGATGTATCTATGAGGCATGCTGGTCTTCATGAACTGACAGGCGGTCTTTTTTCTGCTTATCTCAGTAATGAGCTGCTCTTTGCTCCAGAAGATTATTTTTCTTTTTAATTTTTTTTGTTGTTGTTGGACAGATCATCATGGGCAAGATAAAATATTCTTTATTTATGGAAGGGAAACTTTTGTACTACTGGTAATGGAGTCATCTGAACCTAGTATTCTTCAAAGTAGGTCATCAGGTACTCCATATAGGAAAAAGTGTGTTTTCCACTGGTCCTGATTTTACTGGAGGGAATTCTCTTATTTTCTAAATCTTGGCTTTAAAATCAAAATACTTCTATAAGAAAAAAAAAATATTTATAATTTTATTTCATCACAAAGAAAATAATTGTATGTAAGAGTAACATATTTTGAATCGGAAATAACATTTTTTCCATTGATTTTTTTTTTTGAGCAATAAAGTGTCTGAAAATAACATTTTTCTATCATTGGATAACATGGATTTTAAAGTCAATACCAGAGCAGATTGCCTCAAACTGGAAAATGCAGAAACAACAGTGGCATTGGTTTTTTGGTTTCTGTTCGTCTCTTGGTTGGTATTAAACAAATCAGAGGTACAGATTGTAGCAGCGGTACTTACTGGGCTATCACCTATGTCTGGGAAAGTTGCCAGGAGTCAGTCTGACCCATGACGCTTCCAGCAGCGCAAGGTTCACTCACTTGGCACGGCCACTGAAGTGCTGTTGTGGGGTTCCCCAGAACAACGGGGTTCAGCTGCTCCCTTTGTTCCCTTGGGACAGCTCACCGGTCCCAGCAAAGCTCCAGTTGATTTTGCTGCCTTCTGGCATCCTATGAGTTTGCTGTCTTGTAACCTCTTTTCTCCCTCTCCCCATATGTATTTTTAGGTGACTGGAACGGAGAGGTAGTTTGGGCAGTTTCTTTGGCTGAGGCTTGCCTCGTTCACTAGCTGCCCTGAGCGTTGATTTAACTGACTGACGTAGAAGTAGCCACGTGCTGTGCCATGTTGTGCAAGGTGCTGTATGTGTAGCTGAGGTACACATGGAATGGTGGCTGCTTACTGACAATGGGTACCATTAAATGTCAGCAGCTTTTACATGCATGATATGTTGCATTATAAGGTAATTAATACAGCTTAATGCCGTAAAACTCACCTACCTCTTACTCTATCCCTTTTCTGGGCATTTTAAAGCAGGGCAGGGCTTGTGAAGTAAGGGTTACATCACCTAACTAAAATACAACTTGTATGTCATGGGTTTGCTTTTTTTTAATTTGCCTTTTTGGTTTTGGTTTGTGGTTTTTGTGTTGTGTTTTTTTTCCAAACAAATATCACAAATTACTGTAACAGAGAGCTTTCTGTGGAGTTAATGGTCTTCTGGCTTAATGGCCCCTGGTTAGCTCAGGCCATCAACTTTTCCCAGCTGGTCATCAATCCCAAAGAGCTGCCTTGTGCCCCCATTATTATTGCTTAAGTAGATGACATTTGTGGTACAACTTCTGCCTCTCGGCGAGATGATACTGCAGCCAATAACTTCCCCCCTTGCTTTCTGTATTGTCAAAGCATTATATACAGCTGCTCCAAGAATATTGTGGCTCTTGGCTGTGACTTCCTCTGACAATTTTCAGGTGTGAGTTCTGTAGATTTTGACTGAAAGAATATGAGTGAGATGAGTGACTTGCCCGGAGCAGCTGCGCGGGCTCAGCCCCCATGCATCATTCATGAAGTAACTGGGCAATACCTGAATGTTTCAGTCTAGAGTTTTTCCCAGAAGGAACAGTTTTCAAACAAGATCGGGGACACATGTTTTTAGGGATGTTACTGTTTATCATCTAGCAAATGTTGACGTCCTCTCCCTCACCCCCTCCCCAAGCTTCCACAGCTCTACTGGTGGTCACCCTTGTTTCCTAACAATTGATGAATTCTCTGGTAGTCTTTTAAGGGAAACAAGTAAGTTGTAGCCCAGTAGGCCAGAAACCAGCAGAGATTGTTTGGGTGAAAATGTCTTGCCGTGTGGCTATTCAGACCCATGTGAGTTAACATTGGGGCTGACTACATTTCCTTTAACCTCATTAGCACTTCATCTTGTTTTCCCAAGCATGATGATGGAGCAGCTAGTTCACCTTAGAGCCTTCTGCTAGGTAATTCATCAAAGTGGCAGATGAAAGCTTAAAGGAAAATGCATGTAAATACTGCATTAGGAACCTTGGCTCACAAAGGCATGAGCATTCCTACCCATATCATTAGCTGTGGGTTACAATCCAGATATGTGAAAGAAAAAGGCCTTTGTTGTTTGGGGAAGATGGAGATACAAAGCTTACTGGTTGTATCATTACACAAATTGTATAGTGTAGTTCTTTTGTCTTTAATTAAAAAAGCACATCATTATTCATTAGCTATTCACATAGAAAACAAGCTCAGACTGCAAATACTTGATACCTTCAGAATTAAATGCAAGTTACTTAAGTAAAACACCTTCAAATGCTAGGGGCCAAAGCATTTTCAAACAGGGGCCTGAGATTATCTCAACCTTAGGTCTTGTCTTCCTTTCAGCTTTCGAGTTTTAAGCTGTGCCTCACAGCACACTGATTTAGTCATTTGAGTCCTGCATACATGTGGTTGATACTAAGTGTAATTATATGTCACCATAACCTCTCATCATTGCTAATAAACCCACCGAGCTTACAGCTGGAGAAACACTAGTTGTGTTTGTACTGGTGTGAACAATGACCTGCATGGAGAGCCGCAGGGTTTGATCTGGAGGTGCTGAGGCCCTTGTCAAAGGTGGATTTAGGTTGCTTAGTGTTCTTCAGAGCCAGTGAATACTGTTACCTCCTCAGTATACTACAGGGTCAGGCCAGTGTCACAGAGCAGGACACAACTGCTGTCAGCATGCTGTGTGTCCTCTAATCACCAGGAAGGTATTGGAATGCCATTCTTTTTATGGTTAATGATAGAAATAAAATTCCAGTGGACATCCTTAGGCAAGAAGATCAGTAGAGCAAAATGATCATGAACCAAAATGGCCTTCCAAGGAATCACAGACTGGTGAGCAACCACATTTCAGTCGTTTGCCTTTTTTTTTTTTTTTTTTTTTTTTTTTTTTGCAAGTAACAGTTAAGACACACATTATGTTCTCTAATCTGGTGCTACTGTTCTTAAATGCTGCAAGATACTGTTTCCTGGAGGGCCATCAAGGCACACCTTCTTTCCCTTCCAGTTTATTGTATTCTTGGTAGAAAGTAGCACTTTGGGGATACTGTTAATTCTTTGCCCCTTTTTAGTTCTCATGCTGAGCAGCAGCTACATACTCCTCTTACTGATATCTATATTGGTGGCATACATCAGTGATATGATTTATAATGCCTTTTCATTTTCATGAAAGCTTGTTTTACTCTCCTGATTCCATTAGGTCAGACACTCACTGAACAGGCACCTTCCTGTTCTATTTTACTGTGTAACTTTCAAACACAATCTGACAAGCTAGAAAAAAAAGTTCAGTGCACTAACTTACCCTTGTGTAAAATACGTAGACATTAATGACCAGCTCTGACTGTTGAACCACGAAGGAGGTATGAGGGCACTGCAGCGGTTGTGGTACCAGCTTGGTAATGGTGTGGAAGGATTAGACCTAAGTATAACTCTTCCCTTAGCAAAATGTCCCAACCCCAAGGCTGAAAAGCTAGTCATTTTTGTGCTTATGAGGACTTACTTACAATTGTTTATTTCCTGAAAAAAAACTGGAAGAGGATGCGTCAGAAATACTCCAATTATAACTCATTTATGGCAAGTGGAAGAAGTACAGTCCTAAGCAGCTGGGAACAGTATAGAAGCTGTTGTGATTACTGTACATGAAGCAGCAGTGGAAAGGAGGATTTAAACAGTGAACTTAACTCCACAGAGGCACTTTAAGGGCTACACACCTATCCCACGTTTTCCCCCATCTACAAAAAGGGCAGGTAATGTGTCCCCAGTTATTTGGGAAGACTGCTGGGAGAGATATATGTAAAGTCCTCTGAGATTTTTGCTGTAAAAAATGCCATGTACATGTAACATACTGCTATTGTGTAGTGAATGGGAAGATGTTTACAGCTAATTTTGAAGTATGTATGTCTTCGCAGCCTTTAAAAATGCACTGCAAGAGTTGTGCATTGGTAACCAGCTCCGGACACCTTCTGGGAAGTAAACAAGGTGACAGAATCGACGAGACAGAATGCGTAATACGAATGAATGATGCACCTACTCGAGGTTATGGAAAAGATGTTGGAAACAAAACGAGCCTTCGAGTCATTGCACACTCCAGTATCCAGAGGATTTTGCGAAATCGTAATGAACTCTTAAATATGAGCCACGGTGCTGTGTTTATCTTCTGGGGTCCTAGCAGCTACATGAGGAGAGATGGTAAAGGCTTGGTGTATAACAACCTGCAGCTGATGAATCAGATACTGCCTCAATTAAAAGCATATATGATTTCTCGCCACAAGATGCTTCAATTTGATGACCTTTTTAAACGGGAAACTGGAAAAGACAGGTGAGAACTTACGTGGATACATTTGGGGGATGTCATACAGTAGTAAAATAGTGTCGTTTATATATACTAATTTCAGAGCTGCTCAGAGGGACCATCCCGTGCATTAAATCCTCTGCCTTGTGAGTTGTAATATGGTATGACATGCCAAATAACATCACTTGTAGCATACGTAAAAAATATGCATCAAAATAATTTGTATGGAGTATTGCCTCATCAACTTAGAATACCAGACTCTGGATGTAGTGTTCATGCAGCCAGGGAGGCAGGACCTGTTTAAATCTCACTTTGGGGTAACATACCTGAAAGTTTTTATACTGACTCTGAAAAATCAGAATGGATAGGTTATGTTTTCTTATAGAGGAAATGCCACAACTCAGTGAATTATAATAGCTGTTTATTGAATTTAAACATTCTTGGAACATTGCAGTTGTAAAGCTTCTTGTAAAACAAATAAACATTAGTCATACATTAGGTGCTTCACAACAGTTCATCTTATATTTCCAACTGGGAAAAGGGAAGTTATTACGAGAGTTACATCTTTATGAGACTGTTTATGACCTGTAGGCTGATCTTCAAATCAAATTTTTAGTAAGTGACCCACTGCAGGACTTGAGCATTTTCACATATAATGTTTGAAAATGGGCATTTAAACCAAAGACTTCCTAGCAAGAAATACATTTATTTTTAATGAACCCCTATTTTTTACATATTAAATATGCTGCTGTAAAAATGGAACAGGGTCTCCCCTTAGGTACAAATGAAGAGGTAGGTTTATTGTGCAGTAACTCACGATGAAATTTTCTAACTTCACCAATACTATATGTAGACTCCAAAGCTTGGAGCTGGGCTCGATCCTCTTCTGGACAGGGAGGACTCAAGAGCACAGACTTTGTTTTCTGGGCGGCACAACAAAGGCAGAACCAGTGCTGGAGGAAACTCTTGTATCCTCTTAGCTGACAGTGATTGTATCTTTGCTTGGCACTTGCTGCCTTTCTCTGTCACACCCGACATGCTTCGCTTGCAGAGCTCTGTTCAGTTATAGCGGATCAAACTACACATCTAACTTCTTGATTGACGCACACCAACACCAGAGCCCACAGTAACCCGGTCAGTTTCTTACCATTAAAGGTCCTTTTCGCTTCAACCTCTAATCAGTAGTTGTGAGTCTCTGCCAGAGACTCTGCCTCTGCCAGAACGAGAAGGAATGGTACAAGGGGAACCACCCTGCCAGTTCTGATGCATTATGGTCACTTCCAGGTTTGTTCACCCAGAGTAGAGTGAAGTGACAAGGTTATAATCTATGGGAATTAAGCATTTGAACCCTTCAGGAAAAATGCAAAGGATTATCTGTATTCCCAGTATTTACAAAAGCATTAAAGTTAACAAAGCTGTACTAAGGGTCAGACCCTGCATACAAGGAATGCACACTGCCACCTCCTTTCCTGGATTACTCTGTGCAAAACCACTTGCAGTGCCCAGTTCTGAGGAACAGTTTACGCCCTCTGCTTCAGTCTGGCCAGTTCTGCCACAGGGAGCCAGGGTCCCATTCCTTTCCTGACACTTGCTGTGCAATTTCAGGCAAGCTGCTCTTTCTGGTTCTGCATCACCTGTCCAGAGCAGGAGGCCTATAGCTGTGCACGTGATGGAAGCATTGTTTTTTCTGCACAGGCATCAGGCTCAGTCTTGGCTCCTGAAATACTCTCAAGGCGTCTGAGACATTAAGGACATTATAACACGTTAATAGTGGACTCAGTCATGGGCACCCTGAACTCCCAGTGTGAATCAAGGGCACCTGGATGCTCACAAAATTCAGCCTCATGAACAGGTCTTGTTGCTTTTAAGAAATTGCAGGCTCTGCTGTGTATGAACCGCTCCTTTAGAGGGCACATACAGCATACTTGAAGGACTGAGAAGATTAAAACAGGAGATGAAAATAAATGAATAGGCAGCACAGAAAAAGAGAGGGAAGATGAAAAGAAGCACGGGTAGGAAGGAATTTGTAAGGGAGGAAAATTTATGTAGCTGTGGGGGCAGGAGCAGAACATTGTACAGCCCAGAATGTTGCTATTTTCCTGGGAGGTTTCTGCTGAGCTCTTGACATTAGTGCCTGCAAAAAACAAAGGAGGGAGAGAGAAGCCTGATTGCAAGGTTGCAATAATCAAACCATTCATTTCTGTCTTGAAAATGATGAGAAAAAAGGTAATTGGATGTATAGTGCTTTTCAAAAAGAGCTGATTCTGAAACGAAGGGAAACCTTCAGAAAACATTGCCAGTTAAATAATACGGTGAATGACAAAGGCTGCAGAGCAATATACTTGGTATTATAAAGTAGCTGTACTTGAAAATAACTTTATAATTGAATAAGGGTACATTAAGAAAATATGATTCAGAACCAATATTATAGTAATTAGATAAAGGAAGCATAAATGAAATAACTGCAGGAAGAGTATTTCCATAGAGATTATAAATGAGATTTTGGTGGAGCAGAAAGGCCTTTAATTGTAATTTAGTGTGCACTACAGAATTATCAGCACAGTGTGTTAGTTCATCGTATAAAAGAATATCTGATAATTTCCCCTAATAAGCACATGACAGTTCTTCATATTCTTTCATTACAGCTGATTAGGTATAAAAACAGTATTCTTTTGTTGGACTCTTGTTCAGATCTTTTATGAAAAGGCAAGACACTGTAACCCTGTTTCTGTACTGCTGTCCTACAGACATGGTATTTTAAGAGGCCGAAGTGGTACTTGAATAAGTTTTTAAATCTTTATTTAATTGTTTAGCTTTTAAGCTACTTTAAATTCAGTTATTCTCCTATTTATTGAAAACACTACATTACATCATAAGTTTGTGGAAGCAAAAAGAAAACTAACCCAGCAGACAGCCTAGCTAGGCTGCCTGACCTGTACAAAGCCCAGCCACTTTGGTCATGGCCTAGATGTAATTGCTCCCTCAGTTTTGGAACGTTAAGGTCTTGGGCACCTAAACCACTGGCCTTGTGCAAGCTCTAAAGTCCTGTTAGCCTAAGAATGTTCCAGAATTACCTAGCGAGTCATTGGCTCAGAAACTCTCAAGCAGCAGGAAAGCAATTTTTTTTAGGCTTTTCCCTACTTTTCCCTTTCCTAATAATTTTGAACCAAAAATTACTATTTACTGTTTTGTATTGTTGCAGTGCCTGAAGGCCTCTGCTGAGCTTCTGACCCAGCTATGACATTGTGACAAATTGCACCAACCCCCTAAGCTTAAGCGCAAATTCAGAAAATAAATAAGGCCCCATAATTGGAACTAATGAAATGCTTAAATCATGTTGTTCTCCACATGCTAACTTAGCCTGAAAGTCTCTATGACAGGAGCAGCAAAAACGTACATTTCAGGAGCTCATACATTACCAGGTGACCCACAAAGGACAGGAGAAATTACCTAGGCTTCCCAGCATCCTTCAGGCATTTTTGGTTAAAGAATTCCCTTATGTTTAGAAGTGCGGGAAGCCTTGGTACAAGGCATTCCTCAATCTGACAGTGCTCAATACATCTCCCTCCTACTGCCCCGTAGGTGACCTACTTGGAACCAACTTGTTCAGCATCAGCTTGGGAAGCTGCGTGGTGGGCTGGTGCCTGCTGAATTACATATTAGTGATTGCAGGCAGTTGCGTGCAGTGAACTTCACGTCCCTGCTTCCAGAACTGTTGTGCATTCTGCTGTCACTGCGTAAAGTGTAAAAGAGCCTTGGAACTGGGGCCACAACCTGGGATTCCCAGGTGACCACTCTGAGGAGAACCTCATGTTCTCTGCTGTGCTTTTTGGGGGGGTCACAAAATTTCGCAGGTGTCGGGCACGTATAGGTGTGGTGGAATGGGGTTGATGTAGGTTCTGTATTGGTACAATCTGACACAGCGCACAAGGCCACCAAGAGCCTGCACTGGCTCTCACGGTGCCTCAGCTTTAGTAAGAGATGAAAGGAGAGCCAGTGACTGTGACAGGCTGTCATCAGGAATCTGAGGCCTTTTTCAGACGCAGATGACACAAACTTGATCGTTCTTCCTGCAGGACTTTTCTTGCTGAGTGAGGAGCCACTAGGGAGACCTGCTGTCTCCTTCTTTAACAGTATTTAAAAGGAGAGTTTTGAGTGAATTTGTTTTCTCCGGAGCAAATGCTCAACTTATGTGCCTCCATTTCTAATAGAGGTGCCTAATGCAGTCCTGGAGGGATGCCTCTAAATATGCCTTTACAACACCTTTAAGACGTGCCCCTCACTGGCATTTCATTGACACTCCCATTCCAAGACTGCCAGCTCTCCCCCAGCGTAGGGACAGTGCAGGAACTCAGCACAGGTCTGGGACTGGCTCCTGCACACTGAACAGCAATGACAAGCAAAAGAACCAGTGGTACAGCAAAATTTAAGCACAGTTTGTAAGTCTCTTAGATCTGTGAGCAGTTACATGGAGGTATCTCCTATTTTGCATGAGTAATGCTGGGATTAGTTTTGCTTCTTTTAAAGATTGCTCCCAGCCTGCAGTGAAGGCAAGGAAAGAGGCTGCCTTAGAGAGCTCCCTTGCAGCACTGACACTTGTGTTCATACGTCCCACCAGGCAGGGATGGGGCTTAGGCAGGCAGAGGCTAGCACCTAGGATGAAGGTTCCCCAGGCTGGCTAAGGGACGGGCATAACTGCAGCTAACTAAGAGTCTCCCGCCAGCAGTCACAGTGAGTGGCTGGGAGCTTCTAGAAACCAAGTCATGGATGGGGTGGGAGGAAAGATGGTTAGACCAAGCACTTGGGGCCAGATCTCACTCCAGCAGCTGGGCTTCTCTCTGTGCTGTGGGAGGCAGCATTTTAAGCTCTCCTCATCCCCCGTGATGCGTGTCCCCAAGCACTTAGTGTGTAAGCTTCATGAGGTGATTATAGATCTGTATAGGTTACTAGCAGAAGAATATAAATATAGGACATGAAGTTTCAGTCACTTAAGGTAAACTTAGCAAAAGGTCAGCTAAATATTAACACTGCTGTGCCCAAAATGAATTACAGCAAGGGCAGCTTCTGCGTAGATTAGTCCACTGACAGAAGACACTAGCAAAATCATTAAAAGATAAATGAGCGAAGTAGTCTTGGTTGCCCAATTTTCATAACCTTTCACAAGAATGAAAAAAATTCCCAGAAATTGCTTCAGATATCTCAAGAATTATTTGTCAGCCTAGCAACTTAATTATGTTTTTGCTTTCAGGAAGATATCCAACACTTGGCTTAGCACGGGCTGGTTCACAATGACTATCGCATTAGAGCTCTGTGACAGGATAAATGTTTATGGCATGGTGCCACCGGATTTCTGCAGGTAGGATTTATTTTGGAACCATTATTAGCCAGCAGGGTTGAACGTTACAGATAAATATCTGAATATTTTAATTTTTTTCTTTCTGCAACATGTCTTCAGTCCTCTTAAAGCAATTAACTAACATGTCCCTAGATCTGACTCTGAAAACAACAAACAGCATTTAATTATGTTATATAAAATATTTAAAAAATTTGATTGTAATGTGGGAGAATTAATCCATCTTGTTGGTTTCTTTTAGTCTCTGAATATTTATCAGCTAAAAGTAATGCAATAATTGGCATGAAATTAATCTGAAAAAAAGGAATACTAGAAAACATTACTTATAATTTGTTTTTAAAGTTTCCCCCCCAGTTAATAGAGGAACAGAGTTCCCACAGTGACTAGTTTCTAAACTGAACTTTCTACACAACTCTGAATTGTTGTCACGTGAATCCCAATCTTCCAGTACACTAGCTTCCCAAATACTCCCCACCAAAAAAACCCAAACAGAATTTGGACCCAGATGATCAGTCCTGATTACTGAACAATGATCAGTCCTGTAATCACCTATTTTGGGCATTTAGGGTGTGGGCCACATGTGGCAGACACAGCACATAAGTTCTGTAAGCGAAGGTATGTGACCCCTTTGCGCTCTTTTATGAAGGAACAGCACGTGTACATTTTACAGCTATGCTGTGCCTCTAGCCATGTTCGGGACTCAGGACCAAGGTGCTGGTTAAGATCCTACTATGGATCAGCGATAGAGAGAAACAATCTTCAGGACTTCTGGTACTGGACCAAAATCACGTTAGCCACATGATGCAAAGCACTGATCCAGTATAAGTTCACACAAATTGGTTTTACATCAGCAGTCTTTATGCTGGCTTCAGCATTGCCTGTCCATCCATTACCAGGCCTAGCACCTCTGGCCTTTCAGAGCAATGTGGTTACATGCCCACACCTAGTCCTGTTCCCATTTGCACTCTTAGGTGACCCAGCAACACACAGAGCTGGCACTGGCACCCTGGAATGATGGCATCAGCCTAATGTTTCATCATCTACTCACGAATCCCTTTGACTAAGAATTACTTGCTTGAATTTTCTGTTGCAAATTCAGTGATCTCACTGACTCAGTTCATTGACTAATTCCAGATGCCTTTCAGGGGCAAGGGGAGCAAGGCTGCAGTGACACGTTAGCTCATCTATCAAAGAACAGGACTGCTTTGACTTTCTTCTGAGCACTGGAAAAGATCATTCAGCATTTGTCCTGGGCACATAGTAGAAATCCCTGAAGAAATTACAATATAAAATGTCAACACTAAATTCCACTTTGTAAGAATATCTACAAATTATAACAAAACATTGATGATAAATGCTGTGATGTTCTGCCAGATTTCATCATGAATTCTCCAAGGAAAACAACAAACTAGATCAGATATTCCACACAACATAAATACCTTCCACAGCAGAGTATTTCAGTTCCCCTGTTGTTTCAGTTGGCCAAGACACGCTTCTTCAGTTTCTCTATGTGCTGGTCTGTCTTACTCCAGCAGTGGCTGCATTCCAGTGCAATTACATGGAAGTAATTCTTAAATAAATTGATGATCTAAAAATGCAGAAGACAGCAATTCACTGTAAAGCAATGCTCAATCCTAACTTGTTAGGCAAGTTGAGATTAGTTTAGATACATATACATAATTTAAAAAAAACACCACCATAACTGTTTTTAAGAGAGCCTAGAATTGTCACTGAGTCCATATGAAAAGTTCTCACAGAACTGATACACTGAAATCAAAAGGCTATATATAACACAAGAAAGGCTGTAATCAATCCTGCCATTGATGGATGTAATAATGCTTACAGCCTGCACAAGAAAGTCTTAACATAACGGTACATGGTTATAAAAAGGGAAAAGGTCTTTTCTTAATCAAAAGAATATAGAGTGTCTTTACTTCACGTTCATTCTCCAGATGATGAAGGGGAAAACTGTAGTTGCTGTGCCCGGAAGAAGCTATCCATGAAAGGAACCATGAAACGAACCTCTTGCAATAAATACAATTAAGCTTCTCAGTTTGCTCTTCAGCCACTCCTTAAGAAGTGAAACAATGCTTCCTTTCAAAGACAACAAAACAGAATAGCAGAGATAAAGAAATGTTCTGTAATTTCAAGCCATATTTCCTGGTTTTCAGTCAGACAAAATACAAATCTAGCATTTTAAAAAGCCAAAAAAACCCAACAAAAAACCCCACCCTACCTCTGTCGTGTGTGTGAGATGGTGTAGGTACTTCAGCTGCACAGCAACTAAAGAATCATTAAGATTAAAAAAACCCCAAACTCTCTTATTTCTATTCAGAGTTAATATTACTGAATTTACAACTTCAGCAGATAGCCATTATTTTTTATGTATTAATTTGTGGAGTGAGTAATGAGTGTGGGTGATCACTGTCATGGAACTAAATTGGTATCATGTCTGTAACGTGAAGGACATCTCAAAGGTACTGTGAACATCATACTGTTGATTCTGCTACAAATTATTATCTTAAGATCATTAACCAAATTGCTTCTCACCCGTGCAGGACAAGTAGTCTAGTGAAGGAGTCTGGAGTACAGACTAAAAGATTTGTCACCATTAATTGCAACAATGTGTTTTAGATTAATTTCTATTTACTTTCACTGGACATTGATTTTTATAGCTAAACTGGAATTGGTGACCTGATTATTATAAATTTCTAGTACTTTACAGCAAAGCTATATGTAATATCAAATCCCTTTACTTTGCTATAGATTTATGCTGTAGTAAGGGTTAATAGCTTTGATTTTGCTCTCAAGCTGTTAAATACATCCGACTTTCACATTCTAGAATAAGATGAAAGCTTGTGTTTCCATGCATGTTGAAAAGATTTTGGAGTGCGTGCACCTCTCGACCTTTTGTCACAGGAAAGACAAGCCATCTTGCTGTATTTTTTTCCAGTGCCCAGGGATCCAACCCTGGCCTTTGCTAGAGCAAACTAGCACCCCAGATGGGAAGCATTTCCCTCTCTGAGTTCCCTTTGGCAGCCTGCCGTAGGCACAGGACTCACTCCTGAGCTGGGACATCAAGGATTTTCCTCTTGCCTCCCCACATCAGCAGACAGATCGTGGTGCACAGACAGCGCCAGAATTCTGAAGGCACTGCAGTGCTGCTGCTGTTCTTTGTGGCTGCTCAGCAGCGTCCGTGGGCAGGACACGGACAGGCCTTAATGCGGCGTGCAGTAACCCCAGTCCCTGTCCACTGGAGTATCGGCAGCAGTGAGAGGTTGGTTCCTTGCAGGTGTGTCTGGGTACTCATGCACACAAGGAAAACTCGGGGTGTTAGTGAGAAGAGCACTTTTTAACCTCCCTCCTCTTCATGGGTCTTCTGGAACTCACAGAAACTTAAAGCTTAATTCTGAGCGTTATTTTAACTAATATGAATAATTTTTGCTCCAGTTATGAAGCCAGATCATTTTCCTGTAAGAATCCTCACTTGACTGCCAGGCCATTTCCCATCTGTGATAATTTGCCTGAAAATTGGCATTTGAAATCCTTTAATTTATTCCTTTGGGTACAGCTTTTAAATCTAGTGTTTTCTTACCTCCCTCTCTCTACTTTCAAATGCTTTAAATCAAGCACAAAGAAGCAGTTGTTGCCGGTTACATTTCCTGGGGCCTATGAGGGGCTTCATGGAAGAAGACATGCTCACAGGATTGTAAACTGTGCAGGAGATAGTCATGCCCTTTCATCCGGATGCCTGGATCTCACCTCGTTACCTTAGTGACTTAATAACAAAATCCGTAAATGTTTTGGAAAACAGGACTAGTCTGGAGATCAAGGAAATGGAATCCTGGGAAAAGGCAAAAAATTGTCCTGAAGTCTTCACAGTCCTGGCACAGTTGAGTGCCCATCACTCAACATATTAATGACACTTTATTCACCCATCAAAATACGCATTATTTTACAAAGCATGTGAGTACGTATAGTTTTAGTGGGTTGATTTATAACAGCTCTTCACTAGCAAAGGAAGAGGTTGACCAGAATGTGATATGGGACGGCCTTCTTTTACTGCCTTGTTTCTTCTGAGGCAAACACTGTTTGCTGTATTTTCAGCTTTCACTGTGGGTAGATACCATCTGTGGGAAAATGTGCGCTGAAGTGGCGAACAGTAGATGACTGACATTGGGTACAAGGACTTAGGCGGTTGCTGTGCTGGCAGGCTATTAGGCAGGAAGTACAGTGTCTGTTTTACAGAGGAACTTTGCTAGATTCCTCCCAGCTGTGATATTAATATGCATGCAAAGTCTGACAAAATACTGATTAATGTCCAGTATCAGTCGGTGATAAAACAGCATCTGTTTTAATGTTAATAAATGAGGTGGAAAGCAATTTCCGCATAGAAATTACTCATGCATTTCATTTGCTGGTGACACGAGCTAATTGCAGAGTTAGAAGATAACACAGTACAGTTAATTTGGGTTATGGTGTAGTTACTCAAGCCAGAGTTCAAATCCATACCTTACTAGCATGCAATCTAGGGGAATCCAAAACTCCCACAAAAGGAGAAAGACTTCAGACAAAATGTCCGAGGTACCTAACTGCCTTTCAGAGTCCCTGCATCCAAACCAGAACATTTGGACTTCAGCCGAAAAGCCTTAGTCAGCTGCAGAGTAGTCCTGGAGAGGTCTAAAGCCACCAGCCTTTTCATTTTTGCATTGAATCCACCTGCAGCCTAGCCAGCAGACCTGCATACAAGCCTTGGCAGCACCCATCAGGGGATGCCTGAACCCAGCAGGGTGGCGGATGGCCCTCCTCTGCCTCTCTCACCTGCCCTGGGCAAGAGGTGTTTCTGGACTGTTTCTGACAGGATGCTGCACAAAATACAGTGACCTGTTACAGCCTGGAGCTAAGGGCATCCACTTAGGATACTCTGGTTTCAGCTTCAGAGCCTTTGATGTAATGTGGAGTCCCTGTCTTCAAAAAGGAAATCCATTGCTACAATACCCACTGCTAGAATACTGATAATGTAAGAGAGAAAGCACTTACTGGAGGTACAGGCTTCAAAATGTTGCTCGCAGAGGCAACGGAGGAGTGTAACCCTCAGTAAATACTAAGTTAGCAGAGTGAGGAAGAAGAAAGAGGACCACTATCAAGCTTTCTCTCCTTCCCCTCTCTGTCTGATCCACCTACCCCCTATACCACTATACTTTGGGGTTCGTGTGGAGGGAAAAAAAAAAAAAAAAAGACCAGCATTCCTATAAATCCTCTGTGAGAAATCTGATTCCAGTTATCACTATCATCCATCGCCAATTTCAGCATGCAGCAAAAGCATACAGCGATTCATTCCCTGCTTTTCCTCTTCCAGTTCATGTTCTGCAAACCCAACTCAGCCTTCATAAAAAAAGGTCTGGGCTGGGCTTGGGCAGCAGAGGGGGGATCCCAGCTAAATCCCCCGGAGGACTCGGGGCCAGCAGCCTTGCAGGGTCCCATTGCAGTGCTGGGCCATGAGCAGTTAACTTACTTCCTCAAAACGTGTCGGAGATACGATTTCAACTTTACTAATCCTACCTTTCAAGCAGCAAATACCCACCAAGCAATACAGGTTCACCCTCGAGACCACAGGAGTAAAATCCAGCTTCAGTGCAGAAAGGAAGAGCAGTCTAAACGAGAGGCGGAGGCCTATTTGTTTAGTAGTTCTGAAGAAATAATAAATCACATTAAAACGTATCCTGTTAGATGTGCAGTAACTGTACAAATGATTCACTTAAGAGATTATCATAAGAGGTCCCATGTATCAAAAAAGTATGTGAAAAATCAATTGAAGATTGAGATCTAATAGTTGTAGCTAAAAAAAGGTACTAAATTTCTATATGAAGGGTATTTTTTACATTACGAATATGTTTTCTGTAGGTGAGGGATTGAAAGATTTCTTTTCGCTCTCTTACGTATTCCAGTGAGAATATATACAGTAAATTTAGAATCCATCTTATTCTAGAAATGTAATTTTATTGTTATTCTGGTCTTGTAAGATTGATCACCGTGTTGTGTTACCAGGAAGCTAGATGGATTGAATTAAAACGTTAATCTAAGGTACAAATGGAAAGCAGCAGCAATATCATACATTACCACTGCGTATACAATACAGATAATGGTAAAACAAGAAAAATTAGAGAATTGCGTAGATGACAGAATTACACAGTAAAAATAATGACCAGGATAGAATAGTGACAGATTGTGGATGCATTCAATTGAAAGTGAGCTTAAATATTAGCTCTTCAAAATGAAAATAATAAACTCTAATAGAGTGGACAGCCCTGAATCTGCATGAGATTTCTTGCTCTGTAGCAGGGTCCCATTCAGCTCAGGCTTTAACACAGAGCAGTCCCAAGGCTTCACTAAACGGTAATACTGGGATTGACTTTTCTGCCACTGCAAAACAGTTTGTTGGTAGCAACTGCGGAGACAGTTGGGTGATTCTGCCTGGGACAGCTCACTCTCTTTGAATTCATGAGAGAGACGGTTTTGTGAGTCTGTCAGCCCAAAATGCCGGTGCCCAAAGTAAAAACGTAACGGGTACAGTTCAATGTAGAGAATAAAACAAAAGCAGAATGAATCACTCTGGCTTATTATAATACTTATAAAATATAATAATTATAAAATGTGCCTTTTGCAGAATGTAACATCAAAACATTGAGGCTAGAACTGCTAAAATGAACTTTATCCTAAACATCTAATTGGTCTTTGCCATCTCCTGTGTGTCACCACAGGAGTACTGCATCTCCTGCTGGTTAATGCCAATGGGCTCACAAGGTCAGAAGGAAACTATGGGTGAACGGTTTTAATTCTTAGCTTAGATACATGTAAGGTGCCATTGTGAAATCAAAACGAACTCATCTGTGCATCAGATGTTTGATTATAAACCCAGCAACAGCAGACTGTGTCACTGACCTGGCATGCAGATAGGCTTATTGAAGCTGCGCACTCAGAACCTCACACGCCACACTGGGAACGTTCAGCCGAGCTGATGTGACACAGATAACCACCTCCCCTCTATCTTCCCCTTCTCTTTCTTTCCCCAGTTCAGTGAATACCTCTGCGAGGCTTTTTGCAAATCACAATCTAGATATAAATCTCTTTTAAGCAGTTTGCTGCAAATTTCATAGTAGTAACACAGCCCTGCAGCACTCTCCCTTGTTTTTGATTTAACTGGGAGGAGGGGATTAAAGGAGAGCAATAGAGAAAAGCAAACAAAACACCCTTGCCCCATTCTCATGTATTAAATATGCAAAAAAAAATACAGCTATATAGGAATTTGGTTTAACTGGGAGAAAAAGTGGATTTGAGCCCATCAGCTTATTAAAGATAGCATCTTTTCAATCAGGAAAAAAGAACATCTCAGGCTTCCATCTATTTGCTTTCTTCCACAGGGATCCTAATCATCTTTCAGTACCTTATCATTATTACGAACCTTTGGGACCCGATGAATGTACAATGTACATTTCACACGAGCGGGGACGAAAGGGCAGTCATCATCGTTTCATCACAGAGAAACGAGTGTTTGAGAACTGGGCACGGACATTCAACATTCACTTTTTCCAACCAGACTGGAAACCAGAACCACTCGCTGTAAGTCACCCCGAGATTAAACCGGTGGTCTGAGGGACGAAGGCACAAGACTGCAGTCACAGTCACCCGCTGTGTCAGCCTTCGGGGTGTTGGACCTTCTGGGACAGCCAGGCAACCTAGAGGAGAAGGCTAACAGGGTCTGCAGCTGGTAACTGCAACAACAGTCAGGAAGTTACGATGAAGGAGCAGAGTGCTTTCTGTCAAACTGTGTATTAACCCCCTATATAGCCTTTATTGGCCATCTGACTTCCTGTATGTGTATGTGATTTGTGAAAACAACTTGAGTATCATTCATGGGATGGTTAATTCATTATGGTTTTTTAAAGTACAATGCCACTGAATTTTCATAGTGAAAACTTACAGTATTTATTTAAAGGAGGTTTTTATGCAACCTAGGCTAGTATTTTTCTAATTCACAGTTATGTGGTTGTTTATCTTTCATAATCTTTCAAATCCAAAATGAATATTGCTGATGGTTTGAAAGGCCTAGCTTTTTATTTATACAATTTGTTTGAAAAATATGATTCTATGTAGCATGTAATGAATCTTTGATGTGGAAATGTTGCATTTTTTAAAAAAAATTTGGGCTCTGTTCCAGCCTAAAGCCTTTTAACAGCAAGAATGGTTCCATGTGCAGATCTAGCTAACTTCACATTCTGACATCTCACGTTAATATGAAAACGGTAGTGAAAATCCTGTTTGATATTAATGTGCATTTGCTGCTGTGCTATCAAGCTGCTGGGTTGTAATTAGGGGTGGGAGGAAGGAGGGCAAAGTTTATCCAAAAAAAAGCATGGCTTTTCCATGAAGAGACCAGGCTAACGCTGGAGGGGTTGTGTTCTGTTTCGCCTCTTGCAGTCCTGCAAGAGGCTGAGGGAACAACCCTCCTGAGGCCACATGCTACACACCAGGCAACAACGGCTTGAAACCACATGACCAAATTTCTGAAATCCAGAAGTTACACTACGAGGTACTACAATACCAGCCATACTAGCCAAAAAAAAAATAAAAATCATCACTGATCTCAGAGCTCCTGGATCACACTGAAGTTGGGATGTGAACAGAGTTCCACGAGTATAAAATTGTCCCCTTGAAAAAAGCAAAGTTACACTTGGCAGTTTTTCGTGACGTACAAGTGCATGGCAAGTCCCCGCAAACCAAGGGGACGGACAATGCTAGTGCTGTATATGGAACCTCACAGTGTGAATTAACCAGGTTACATTTGGCTTGTGAATAAAGAAGATTTCAGTTACTGTTTTATTTTTCCTTTTGCCTCACAAATACTAAATGTCTAATTTCTTTGAAGTAATCCGTAGGTGTAACTATTGCATGAAACATTATACCTCAGGTGACGAAAGGTGTCTCTCACTGGACAAATTCTAAAGCTAGAACAGAGATACTACCTTAAAACATCTAAATCCAAGAAGCCGAACCTCAGAGATGATAGGTAGAACTGGGACCAAACTCACCATCGTTTAAACCCACTTATAACTCACAGTCTTCCTCTTTCCAAAACTGGACAGCAATAGCTGCAGCTGCCCTACAGATACCCCGATTCTCTGGGGACCAAGTGAGCTGCCCTGTCAGGGGTAAACCAGCGTTGCCCCTGTGCGACACTGCATGGACCCAAACCGCAGGCCAAGAGTCGCAGGACAGCTGCAGCCCTCCCTGCTGTCAGAGAGCAAGAAACTACAACCTGGTTTGCCTTAAAAGTTTTCTTTTGTTGTTCTTCCTGGTACACACCACTCAGCATACAAACTGAAGGCAAAGCTCTGCTACTGCCAATTGCTTGTAACCTGTCTCTTGTCAGCTGGTGTTTAACTCTGCCTCTTTCACTGTGTTTTACTCCTTTCACTTGATTTCACAACATTCTGCCAAAACCAGAATGGATTTTGAACTAATGGTAATTTGAACATCCCTTTCAGCATGTGTACTCGGGCGTGTACCAGCGTATATTGCTCAAATTGAAGAAGTCTGTCAAACTGATTTACAGATCATTTCTAATGTGACTGCAGAAATGATACAGATCACGGTAGGTCCTCTGATACCACCATCCTTTTGTTATTTTATTAGTGATACGATAATAAAAAGATCTTGTCATTCTAAACCAGAGCTCTTAGTTTTTCCATTAATCAAGGGCTGCAGGATGTGTACACTAAACGTTTAGTTATGCTAGTGTTATAAACAGGTAATTTTAAAATAGATTACACTGATCCAGAAACATGGGCACTTGCCAGACTCTGTTGTGCTCCACGTGCTTGTTCCTGTCTGCAGGGCTGGTCAATACCAAGTAGATCAGATGAAGCATCAAGAACGTGAAGAAGAAACACCCCTGTGGAGTTCCAGCAAGTTCCCCCATCTCATTACAGGAAGTATGAAGGAGTGTTTTCTAAGAGGAAGTCACACCTGTAAATATAAAACTCACTGCAAAAAGGAGTTTGATGAAGCCAAGGAGACAGCAAGTTTTAAATAGGATTGATCACACAGATTTATATGGAATATAAATCCAGTCCAAAAGCATAAGTTGTAAGAGTGCAGAAGAAATGTAAATAATTTTTTTAAGTGCTGCAATTTTAATTCACAAATTACTGATGAATTTTTCTATAAAAGCACAATTTTTGAACTACAGCACCTCCTGCTACATTTCAGCCTGAAGTCAGGTTTTATGGCCTAGTTATAAAACAAACAGATTTATGACAGAAAATGCTGTCAGACCAGAGATAAGTAGTACAAACTAGGACTGCTGCCATTCTCTGGTTTATGCTGTCACCTTACACTCTTCACTGTAATTTGATCGATTCATGGTCTTCAGCGCGCATCATTTCACATATTAAAAACTGTTGCAAAACAGTGTTTACAGACATCAGCAGTTTTAAGATCTATGTTACTTTAGTTCTGAACTCCTTGCATTCCTTATGCTTTTTTTATGCTTGGCTTCATCAAAGGAAGTTATTTTTCATCTCAAAGAACCATAGCTCTTATGCCATGATATGTGCAACTGAAATTGAGGATGATAAGGAAAATATCTCTGCAACTAAGAACAAAAAAATACAACCACTGGTTTCTGTAATTTTGGCACAATGGTTTGCAAGATGCCCAACTAAAGCACGACGATACAAAGCATGACAACTTTGAGAAAGCTTGCTATCCCGAGTGTTTAAGCACCGCAGAAAGGCAAGTGAATACTGAATATTCCTGAGTAAGGAAGCAGAGGAAAGGGCAGGTTAAGAAACTAAGACCCAGTTACAGCCTCAGCACTAGATGTTAGAAGGGATTCAGGTCTGGTGACAGCCACTCCTGGCTCTAGCCAGTAGAACCCACAATGGCAATTTCCTATTTTATATATACATACACACACACAAACAGGAATATAAGCTGGTAAACCTGCAGGAGGTGCTTACCTGGGTCTTGTCCTGCAGTATTTCTCAGGCAAACTTCATAGCAAGCCAAGTGATTTTTACCCAAAATAGCTCTAAGCAGGCAAAGACACAATAATCTAAAAATAGCTGGAAGAACATTGGAGAATGGGGTGAGGGGGAGTGAAAGAGTAAGGAATAAAACATGGTTTGAGCTATCCAGCTGTATTCCCCTGGAACATGAAGATCAAAGACAGGCTGGAGCTGACAGTGGAAAATTGTGGCTCAACAGCAGTGGCTGTCCTGCAGAAGTTTCTTTTCAATATCCTGCAAATCTATCACGTGCCACAAAAACTCATTGAAAAATTCTAATAATCCTTATTTTGTCTGTCATTGAACACCAGACTGAGCCACTGCAACCACTGTGCGGATGACCAACATACAGAAATCAAGAAGACGGAAAGGAAACTCCAGACAAGCAATCCTAGCATGTTCCAGACAAGCAGATGGAAAACTGCAACAAGGAACAGAATTAGCACTCACAAAGAAGAAACATTGGCTAAGATGTGATGCAGCTTTCGTAAGAAAGGCCACGCCTCACAAATCTATTTAGAGTTCTTCACAGTTCTCAGAAGCAAGTGGACAGTAAGATCCAGGTGATGAGTCCACTTGGAGTTCCACAACTAGTTTTGCAAAGTCTCTCAAAAGACTTCCAAAGCAGCTGTGGTCCCACAGGGTAAAAGAGAAGATCCTCACCTATGGAACGCACCTGGACATAGGAAATAAAGGCTAAGAGGGTACACCATCAGCTTAATGTTACAAGCAAATTCCACAGGAAAGCATCTCAATATATTTTCTCTGCTTTTCTGTACTCTTCCCTCGGCATCTACCACAGGTCACTCCTAGACACAGGATACAGGGCTTAGACTCTGCCTAAATAAATAGATAAATAAAAAACATGAAAAAATTTCCTGTCTCCAGTGAACACCAACTTGTACACTGAAGCCCAGCTGCGGTCTTGCCATACTCACAATGCGCCAGGCAGCCACAAGCTCTAACACCAGTAACTGCACTCTGATTTACTGAAAGCAATGTCAAAGCATCTAGCTCAGGTGGAGAGCAGGACTGGACCCTTTGCAACGGCCAAGGAAAGTCATCTTAACAATTTGGTTTCTCATAAGAGGTTACGTCCTGCAGCAGACACCTCGTGATATTTAAATTCATCAGCTTCTTTACACAACCCAGACAACAGTTAAGATAACATCAGTAGCTTTTAGGACACCAGACACTTCCTGGAGTACAGGGAAGACAAAGGCAATAAGGCACAGTTAGCAAGGTATAAGGTTTTAGGAATTTGCTGACTTCACTTTGGATATCAGATCAGTTGGAGCCCATTAGTCTGGATCCAAACATACAGGATGTTGCGAGTCTGTTAATAGCAAAATGAAGGAAAACCTGAAGGGAACCATTTGGTGTGGCTGAGTTTAAGGCAAGAGCTTAGGTTAGGTTTGTGTTTTAGCAAAAAAGGCAAAAGTGAACAGATTTATAACCTATGAGGATATGGTTCCCCCCATCGCATCCTTGCTGTAAGCAAGCTGCACACAAAGCCAAAACTGAAAGAGGTTACTGATATTCAGTGGGACTGGTCACTTGCGTTGGACAAAACAGGAACATTTCCCACTGGCATTATTTTTTTTAGTATGGCTATACGTCTGTAGAGAAGCATTACATGAAACGCTAAAGTGCTCTTCCTTGTCACTCCATTGCAAATGATATTGCAGAGAACGAGCAGCTATACACAAGCAACAAAAGCAAGTACAGAAAATCTTCTATACACACACACAAAAAAAATCAAAGATAGGGACTACCGCTGAGCAGGGCATGTAAAAGAACCACACAAGATACAAACGGACATTGCAGTGATCTACTGACGGCCCTACTTGCCATTCCACTGGCATTATAAAGACCAGATGAGGTAAGGGAACCCTAAAATCATCATGATTTGAGCCATAATATTTTGAGCTACAAACTTAACCTGGACAGTAAAACCAGTACAGAAAAAGTAACTTAACAAACAGCAAACAGCAGTATCTAATGCTTAGTGATGCTCTTCACGGGTAAATGTCGAAGCATTTGACAAAGGAAGTACCATTATATTGGAACTAGATACAAAGAAAGGACAGAGTTTAAGTTCAGAATGCCCACTACACACAAAACCAGCAGACCTAGTAAAGTGTTTCATATATGACAGCATTATTCCAGTAAGTCTTGTTGCAGACAAGAAAGGAAATATATTTGCTATTTCAAATTAGTCAACTTTGACACAGAGATTAGTACGACATGCAACAAATCTCCCAAATAAACCACAGCCCAGTGGCCCGGTCCCTACAGAGCTGTGTCACCAAGGCCATGTAGCAGTCCGCAGTGTGGGGAAAAAAATCGCTTCCTAAGAAATAGCATCTATGCTAGAGCTTTGCCGGCATTGCTGTTACACTACAGATACAGTCTGCTTCTGGTGTAGCTTGTTTTGTTCAATGGACTGCTGTAAACAATGCCATCCAAAATAATTTCTGCTGATACAGTTCGCATCTCTATTATCCTGTTGGTCAGAGCAGCAAAACTGGCTCAGTTTTGGACAAGGCTTCAGTATTTTTTGTGAATATATGTTAAAAGAAAGAAAAAGGAAAAAAAAAGGTTAAATCTAAGATTTGCATGGGGAAGAAGACATGGCACAATCAAAGATTAATAGATGCACATCTTCATAAACTTTGAACCGAAACCTTAACCACTATCAATTCAATCACTAAATCAGGCAGAAATCCTCATTAAGGGAGAAAAAGTAACTCATTTTAAGGAACTTGCAAGTGAAATTAGTGCTATGAAATGCTGATTTCAGAGTATGTTGTGCAGCATATACAAGTTTTCATCATGAAACACGAATGCTTTCAAGATGCATTTCCCTACAGCATATTATTTTTAAAAGTTCACAGAAGGAGGGAAAGCAGAAATAATAGCAGAGTGCACACTGCAGAGGATATTAGCTTCCACAGGAAGCACATTTCTCTTTTTTTTTTTTAACTTTGCCTTTCACCACTTAAAAAATGCAAAAACTATTATGCCCATTACTGTACAGAGAAGACATTTTCATTACAGATACTGCTATTTTCTGTAGTTCTTAACTTTATGGATAGATTAGTCTCCTGGGCAACATTTTATGCTGGTCCTCAGCCCAAAGCATGATCAAATTCTACCAGGTCACACACGGACACTGAGTCTTCTGCCAGCCCAACCTGTGTCCCCACACTGCACCATATACAAAGGTTGTCTTCTCTCCAAATGCCACAGACTGTGTGTCATACACCATTCCCACATCGTGAACTGCCTTCTACTTCATCTGTTTTGATCAAGTCCAAATAATCCTGAACTTGTAGAAGCTTTTCAGCTCACAACACAACAAAGTACTGGATCAAATCTATTTACTGGCAACTGGCAGCATGTCATTTTCCCGTCGATATTAAAGGGGTAAGTAGCTCAGCTTTATGGAAATCTGCAGACCAGAAACTTCATGTTACTCCTTCCCTCTAAGCATCCATCAGAGAAGAGAAAGAAGCAGCTCTCAGGTTTAAAAAAAAAAAAAAAAAAAAAGCCTTGAAGGACATACTGTTGGTATCAGGATTGCCAGGGCTGCAGACTTCGCCTGTCTGCCTCAGTGGGAAGGTGGGAAAGTTAGTCCTTCAAATCTCCCTTACAGGAATGCAGTACAACACCTCCCTGTCCTCAACGCTTTGCAAATCCTCTCCCCCATGACAAATTCACAGATGAATCTGATCTTCCTCCTGCACAAATCACTGATTTAGTACTATGTGCAACTCAGCCTCGCTTTAGCACACGATGCCCATCTGAAGGCATGTTAGACCACGAGATCCGTTTACGTCCAGTACACTTCCTGGATGTGGTACCAGGGGATGGAAATCCCTGACTAGTGGTACACAGATGGAAATGGGCTCAATTTGCACACACTCAGCAACAGAATTAGAACCAGAGCACGTTTGCTTTTCTGTAATCAATAATGGAGGCCAGCTTTTAGGGGGGGAAAACCACCAACAAACAAAAGCCAGTCCGCTCTCTAGAAGAGATGTTTTCGCTAATGATAGCTGTAAAGATTCTTTTGAACAGTCCATGACCTTTGCTTATGCTAAGACGACAGCATTTCATGGTGACAGTCACATAAACATAAAAAGATTTAGCTGGCACAGGCCAATGAAATGCTGATTGTCTCATCACTGCTCAGGCTTCTTTCTCCACTCATTTTTGGGGGAATCTCACTTTTCAGCCTGTTACAGAAATGTTAGCTTAGAGTCATACATTTGTGCAAATGCTTGAGCATGGTCATACAAAACAGCATTCTCAAATGTACAGACCGTTTCAGAGTTCAGAAATCAAATGAAGTGCAGAGACATGAGGGAATCGGTAGGTGAGTATAAACCTACTGTTAACTTACCATTTCTTCAGTAATAGTAATGCATTTCAGTATGTGATCCTGGGAAACAGCTGGAAAACTGACACAAAACAACTTACTCGTGTTTTTATCATCCACACATATTCTAAACAATGTCTGTGGAATTCATGGTGAGACCTGTCAATGCAGTTATGTAGTACAGGGTGCAGACAACTTTTTGCAAGCACGGGCATGCCTGGTTCACAGACTTGTCCATGGAGACTCTACGGAGACTCACAAAATGCTGAAATTTAATTCTGCTCTAGAAGTTTCTATGCAAAGAAACGTGAAGAAACTGCCATCTGGCTTCTCTGGATTCCATTACAAAGATCATCTGTGCACAACGGAGGAAGCGTCGGCACTGCACAAGCACATTGTTTGGCCTGCAAAACACAAATGGCTTGTGAGTGAGAGTGACCTGGCTGGGTCCAGATCCCAAATTGAGTTTGAAGGGCTGTCAGGGAAAATGAAAGGATTAGTAACTTTACATAAATTAATAAACAAAACACATTTGCAGACAATTCTGTGACATTCCTATCCTTGCTTTCAGACTACAACTATTCAACAAATAAAAGTTATCACAGTATAGAAAACACTGTCTCATAAGTGTAGCACAGGCAATTGTACGGTGACTCTGAGAACCATCTATATCAACTCTTCACTCTGTGCGTATAAAGATGTTAGAAATGCCCGGAGCATAGTTTGCTGCATTCCAGTCAAATTATTGTTCTCACTTCAATTTAATCACCTTCACAAGCACACTTACTGAGTGCTTCTATTCATAAACTGCATTTTAATAACCCACCTAATTGCCTCCTTTTCCCCAAGCAGATAAGCTTTTAAAAAGACAGCATCTTTGGTATCTTCTGCCACTTGCAAAATTCAGCTGAGTTCTGTAGATGTTTCTATCTGTCACTTCCTGCAAAAGGTGTCTGAAAGAGAAAAATTGAATAAGGCCTGAGGAGACTAAGTATAACTGCAGCTGAAGCAAGCCACAAAGGCTGATCAACCTCACTTTAGCCGCTTTTTAAAGTGTGACAAAACTTGCCTATAAAATAAATATTTCATTAAAAATATTCTTTACAACTGAAAAAAGTATCAAAGGCTGGATTAAAAAATGAAAGCTAAGCAAATCCTCTAAGAAATTCTGTAGGATTAATTTCTATACCATGTCTACACATTTTTATAGTGTCTCTCTGCATTTCTATACAGTCTGCGTACAGCAGATTTTTGTCTATTGTTGTATTAGGAATAGCTGATGGGAAAAAAAAAGCTTTTCTGGTTTTAAGAAAAGTCACCACAGTATCAGATTTTGGATACAAAGTTACTGCTTACGAAGAGCGCTAGCTAAATAAACAACCCCACAGCCGAACGCACTGGGAAGTGATCCAGAGATCCAGCACTAGGAGCGCTGCTCAGAGCCGCTCACCTCCTCCCTCTCCGAGGGGCACTTTCAGCAAACAGAGCTTTCACCTTTCACATCAAGTTGTGTCATAGTCGGCAGGGAATACGTGTGCATCAGTTATACAAAAACTGCTCAGCAGCAACCTGGGAAGAAATCTCTAGGATTATTTATCATAGAATATCAGTTTACAGAACTATAAGGACAGGGGTGTGGGAATGCTTTTGTTTTAAATACAGATTAATTCGTATTCCTGGTACTTAGCACATGCTACTGAAAATAATCCCTGCCGTTCACAAAAAAACGCAACAAAGTTCTCAGGACCATAACTTTACATGAGGTAGGGGTGAGGCAGGCAAGTGTCTGCCTCCTGATATAAGGGATCATTTTGTACCTTTATCCTCTCCAAGCCTAGAAGATGTATGGAGAAAAAAAAGTAAGGGTTTAATACTCAAGAGATGTACTACGCTGCTGGTTCTCTGGCATCAGCCCTTAGAAACAGCTGGATGCCTCAATGGCTGCCTTCTCTGTAGCCATTTGCTACCCCTAACCCGAGGCTATGATGCCATCATCAATCTGAAAGAGAAGAAAAAAGGACAACAAAAATGTTTAAGCTCTCCAATGTTCTGTGCCATATGAAAATGCCCAATACCATATTCTAAGAAAAATATGTTGGCTCGGATACTATGTGTGATTACAAATAATTCCTAATCACTTTCAGCATTTACATCATGTATGCATCATGTAAGCTTTATTATGATTAAGCCAGAGAACAGGTTCCAAAAGCGTACTGCAAAAGCTCCTTGCTGACAGACCTGTTCTATACATGCACAAATTTGCTCTCCTCTTCACTAATACCAGTATATTATACAGACAAAACCCTTCTAGCAACATTCATCAGTAAATGTCCAAGAAGAACAAGTCAATATGCCAAAACAGAATTTACAAAACCTAGGTGATAAAGCTCATTTTCCAAGGGCTCAGAAACTACAGAATACAATAGTACAATTTATAACATTTTTATTCTGATGCCAGAGTTGATTTTCTTCTGTGCAAAAATCCAGTGCAGTAAAAATCCTGAAAACATCCAACTCCACACTGTACGGAGTGAAAACACCCAGGAAAGGTTCCTAATGGACATGATGAATTCGTAGTTTCACACTTGGCATTTTTGGAAGTAGATTCAGTGAGGTCAGGATGTATTTTTGTTTCACTTCCGCCAACTCATCAAATCTTTTCACCTTAGGCAGTTTTGAGTCTAGGACTGATCTAAGGCTTGTATTTAATAGGGAAGAAAAAAGAATCAATATATTCTATTTATTTTTGGTGAAGAAAGCTTTCCATACGTCATGCCAAAGTCTGCAAAGTGGCTTAAGTTTTTATTGGTAAAATGACATCTTAAATAATGTTCTGCACAACATCTAGTTCTTCAGCGATACGTTGACCACTTTAAGATATCCTGTGAAGTACGGGGGAAAGAATTTGCCCATTTACAATTCATAATCAACCTCAAAAATTCTGTTACTGGGTTTAAGTCCCTCCTGTAAGTTTAACTAGAAAGAAAAATTGCTCAGAAAAGCATTAAAATATGGTAAACCCATTTGTTAGACTCTTTTCAGAAAAAGGGGCAGAAGCCTTCAAGTGAGATCTCAGTGCTGTTGTGCTCTATGACCGTATTACACATACAGAGAACTCGGATGATACCAATGAATCCGAAGTAGCAGTCAACGCAATCATCGTGCTTGCTCGAATTCAGAAGATGTGTTTCATGTGTTTGATTCCATACGTTTTGAAGAAAACCATGATGATCAATGCCCAGAGTCCTAAAATAAATCCTCCAGGAGGATGCCAGTCCTTTTGTTTTGGTTTCTGAAAAAAAAAAAACCAAAACAGTTCCTACAAGTGAAAACGTTAAAGAGAAAAGACAGCGTTGTTTTTCCACTACCTAGGATGTTTTCTACAGCTCCTTTTGTACTCAGAATTATGTCAATAAACAGATACCTAACCACATAAGAAGCTAAGATCCATTATTACAGGAATATCATAAAACAAAATAGGATTGTTTTTAATGTCAATCACATTTCCCAGGGGCCTCATTGAGTCTAACTGCCTTTCCTTAATGCAGAAATATATTCTGCAATTCAAATACCTGTCCCTTCAACAATTTTTTTGTCTTCAGTGAAAAGCAATACACTGCAATTTGTTAAGGCCTTTCCTATCTCACACATAGCAGTAAGACAGGATAAAACTTGTCTGTCCTCTTCCCCCTCTTACCAGAAGAGAATTCTGATACTCCGTATTAAGTGAGAGGTGTACTGTAGAAGAGAAGAGCTGCTATGTGCCCCAAGATCTGTCTCTGGGGCTAAGGGTAAGGCGAAGCTATGTGAATGCAAAATTTTAGATAAGACTATCATGACAAAAATACCAGAAGTATAACAGTCCCTCATGCCTGTGCCTACTCTTGCCCTCAGCAGGTATGTTTTACAGATCTCCTAGGCAGACAGAGAT
The DNA here is from genome assembly GCA_013399095.1 of Psophia crepitans. Classification (NCBI taxonomy): domain Eukaryota; kingdom Metazoa; phylum Chordata; class Aves; order Gruiformes; family Psophiidae; genus Psophia; species Psophia crepitans. The sequence continues at coordinate 963,228 of VWZZ01008380.1, read as the reverse complement.
GATTTACTATTACAATAATAAATACTGAAGTACTTGCTGAGCTTTTTATTCCTGCCTTGCTGAAAGATTTGCACTATTTTGTCCTTGTATAGAACGAGGCACAAGGGGCACAGAGAGTATTTCGGTTTTGTTGCATTTAAGTCAAATTTAAAATTCTGTTTCTGCCATGTGAATAACTATTACAAGGGATGGTACTGTTTCAATTTCTGCATGAATCCGCGTACGGAAGCTTGTCAATTCTCTACTAAATGTACCAGGTGGTTGGTGAACTTTAATGCAATAAGGAACAGTCTGCAGCGTCTGTTCTTCCAAAACAGCTTTCCTATCAACAAGAAAACAATGTTTGTTGATTGCTCAGCTCCCATTTTCTAAGCTACATGGTTTTAGCTCTAGGATTTTTCTTTAAGTACTGTGCTTGTAATCAAAAAGTATAACAAATAGCCATGTCACCTGAGACACCCGAAGAACTCGGCACTCTGAAATATTAATGATTTCACTCTGATACAGGAATCACAGAACCAGTATTATAATTTGCATCAACAACAAAACCAAAGATAGGAGCAGAGATGGTGCCTGTACGTGCAAACCACTCGCTTTCCTAAGACGCGCTCGTCAGCTGCAGTAATCTGCCACCTCACTGATATTCGCAACCACACATCTCCACATAAACACCTCAGAAAATCAACTCTGCATGTTCAAAAAGGCTGCCAGCACACCTCGCATCTGAAAGTAACAGCACGCGACACTTCTCTGCACAAAGGAACTTTCTTGTTTAAATCCTCCTAATTAACCCGTAACTTCGTATGCATATTGCAGTGCCTGTTTCATCAATCTCTTTGTACTATCAATCTTTCCTTTCTTGGATCTCAGACAAATTCCTTACCACAAAGTGGCACCTGACCCTTTGAGACAAATGGCTTCAATTTGCAGTCAGTGACACTAAAAGCCTCCCTCTCCTATTTTGTATAGAACACGTAATTTAATTTCTTTAAAGAATTTATACGAATAAATATTTATAAGGTGATCTATGAGTATGGTTTTACATTTTGTCATGCCATGTATTGAAGCCTCCATGGAATTCCACAAGCAAACAGCGGCGAGTGCAGCAGCGGCTCTGCCCTGGGAAATCCAAGGGCATGCCTATAGTCGGTTTATAGCCATGGGATGCAATGTTAACATGTGGAGGATTAAAAGCATAAAGACATGAAAAAAATACGTGAGACTATACAAGAGCTACATACTTAGTTATCTTAAAAATAAATTATCTTAATGAGAAAGATTTACAGACCCAGACACCAAAATCTACACATAAATATTAAAACCACAATAAAAGGGCAAAGAGATGCAACTCTGTTGTACATCTGTAAGTCAATAACGAGGTTAATTGAGCACAAAATTATATTGAAATATGCCAGTATTTTCCACTAGGGGCACACAGATATCAAAACTGTATGAATATCTAAAAGGGGATTACACAGGTTCATGTTTAAACCTACATGGTGTACTTGTAAGAGCTGAAATACGTAATTTTCTCAAATTTGAGCACGGATTCCCAAGAAAGTTCACCACTGAACTAAAAAGGTAATTAGCTTTCAAATTGACAAGTTCATTACGGTTGGACTAGATGTTCCTTGAGGTCTCTTCCAACCTTTATGATTCTATCCTTCTAAAATCATAACAAATAACACATAGAAAACGTCAGTAACAAATCTTTGGCTGGCTGGGCACATCACCTACGCAGCAAACAGCACTGAAGTTCTTTTACAAAAGGCTGCATTTTGCACCAGTGATCAAACCCACTTACACGTTGGATGGAGCCGCTGCTTCCACAGATTATGTCAGCAAATTGTACTCGTAACATAGGCTGGCAGACAGCTTTCAGCCAGCACCACTGTAACAGCAGACCCAACAATCCTTTCCTCTTGGCACAGTCGTGTCACTACCACCAGCGCTGCCGGCGTACCTGTGTCCGCGAGGAAGCGCGGCACCACGCCGAGCTGTCCCAGCTACGCCAGCAGTCTCGCGTAATGAAGGCAGAGGCCAAGGTGGGATGCCCGTCTATAAACACATGCGAGCCTCAACTGTACCACGGCAGCAGCTGCTTCGACTGTTTTGTGCTGGCAGATGGGCAAGAGTCACAGAGATCTCTCCTAATGGTAAAAACTATTAAAATAAGAAAGAATCTAGAATACATAATTTTAATTCTAATTCAACCCACACACTGGAAAAGACAGAATTTCTTACTATGCTTATACCAGTTCTGTGGCCATAAGCAATCCCTAGATAAACTGTCCCTTTAGGTCAATTTTAGGACTGTCAGAAAGCATTAGTGAATATAAAGTTTCTTCAGACTCCTAAAAAAAAATATTGGTATTTATCCCATGATCACTGCCTAGTTCAGGGTCTTATTCCAGCAAATTTCTGTTAAAGTCAGGCAATTTTTGGAAGTCAGGCATTTTTTCACTTACAAGAAAATGCTAAATGGACAAAAAATATTAAATGTTGCAGTATTTTAATTTACAATTAATTATGTATCTCCGTTGTACCTAAATTGATGTGAGAATGTGTACTATTAGAAGACTACAGATTGGTTGCAGTATGTACAAATTATGCACAACACTCTCATATTTGGGACTGATCTGGAGGAGCAGAGGCGAAAGCTTTTTTGGCTCAAGTTATTCTGAATTTCAGTGCTGCAGTACCCCCACAAGAACTTGCTGTACCAGGTAACTGAGGCACTTAGGTTGTGTGATTTATGCCACAATACAACCCCATTACAAACGCCCTCTTTATCCCTACAATAATAGCAGTAGCGCATAGGTAAAATGCACGTATAAAATGGTACAATGTGTCATGAACAAATACATTTAGAAGCTTAAGGGCTAGTCATTATAGAATTGCTGGAGATTCCAAATTAAAAAGATAGGTAGCTAAGCAACAGCAAGCTTCCTCCTGTGAACAGTTTTCTGTTGCACGCTCTCTAGTTCTGGTAGACTCATTATCCGGTGGAACTTAAAAACAGTTAACAGAGAATTGTTCCAAGTACTGTAATTAAGGAGAGGATAAAACAGTGTATTTTCAAACCAGATGGGTCTGCAGGGACCTGAATGGAAAGTATCCAAGTTTCAATGAAGGTGTTTCATAAAACATGCAATGCTTGTTACTCCAATTAAAGTGAGTTTTATGCAAAAAAATAATAGAAAAGTATTAAAGCTGAAGTGGTAATTATATTAATAATGGTTTAATTTTAAAATGTTACGTCAGAACCGAAATAAGATTTAAAACATCATGTGTTAACATTTCACATGGAAAACACTGTGTTAAGTGCCATTATAACCCAACCCTGCAGTCCTCTTCCAGCAGAATGCCCTTTGCATAATGTCCTCAATAGGGACAAAAATAGCGGTGCAGACAGCTTTGGGTTAACCTCAGAACCCACAGTGGGATGGTAGCAGGAGAGAAAACTGTGCACACAGCGTTACAGTCAGGGACGTACTAATTCCCAAATGGAAAAGGGATATGCAAATTCTTTAGTCTCCCCCAGCATCTTATTCCAAACAGGGTTTTAAGAAAGTGGGCAAAACCTTAAAACTTAACATGCACATGACCCTTGCTGAGGGGGATGTTCTCCCAACCGGAGGTGGATGGCGTGTGTTTGTACCACGAGTGCAAAACACCATACGTAACCGCACAAAAATCGAACATCAGAAGTGCTGTGTTTCAACAAGTCCATTAAAGTGGCAGCTATCAGATTTCAAATTAATCCCTGCTTAATTCTCTCTGTTGTTTCAGTGCAGAGTGCCCTAGACCCAGTTTTGGCCTATTTATTGCAGCGCACGTGGTATAAAGTATCACCCAGGATTCTGAGGTTTCCTGGCAGGCTGCAGCAGCTACGGCACTGGGGGGAAACCCTGCGCACACCCCTCGGTGGGGTTCTCCACCTCCGCTAGTCTCAGGGGCCAGCAGGCACTCGCAGGGAGTGAAGCACGCTTGCTGCTTGTCTGCGCAGTGCTTATTAGATTGTCACTGTTAGATCACTGCAGTCAGTTTTAGGTATTTTGGGGTGTAAATTTCCAAGTTTTCTTCTCGGTCATTCTCTATTTAAGTGACCATTTATATTCCTTCCGTTGCAATGCTAAAGGTTCTCTTTCTTCTTTCTCAAGATACCTAATTGTATCTTAGAGTCTGTGTTGAAGACCAGTACTGAAATCTGGACAAAGAAAGATCCGCATTCCAATACGGGGCTTCAAAATTGAAGGCCAACTTCAGATCTAAAGCTGACAACCCACCCTCTTCTCATCTCAGGAAAAAAACAAACAACAGTGGTCTCAAACTGAAGGACAAAGAAACTCCTTGGAAAAGCCAAATTCTACCACGCAGTGCACCGTGCCAACAGCACGTTAAATATTTCCTAGCGGCACTCCGTAACAGTTCCTTTATTTGGAATTTAAAATTTCAAGCTGAGTAATCCTCTCAGTTCTTATGACAAAGCACACCACAAAGTTTAATTTCGGAATGAATTTATATGTATCACAAGCAAATCACAGCATTAAGTATGTCCTCAAAGCTGTTAGTGGAAGTACGCACTTCTAATTCGCCAGTTACAGTTTTGATTTGGGGTCCTCGCAGGGGAGTGGGGGAAATCAAATAATTCCAGCCATCTAGGAATAGTTTAATCCTCTTTTGTGCCCACAGCAAGATTAAAGTCATAGAGAACTCCAACATAAATGGTGCCTCTTAATCTGCAAAGCAATTTAAAGCACTTTTGTCTAATCTCCCGGTTTGTATTTATTAACCACAGTGCCACGATTACTGATATCTCCAATATTAACAAAATAATGAAGAAAGTTCACACAACAACAAAAACTCATGAAGGATACAGGAAAGAACAGCAGTCAAACTAAATTAACATATCAATGCCAACAAATGCATTTTAAATATTTACTTTGAAAACCGTGTCATCACAGTGATACAAATACAATACTGCTACGATAGCTTTAGTTTTTCATTTCCATCTAAAATATGTAATCCATAAGGGCTTTCTAGACATTAACTTCTACTTCAAAAATGGCTGCTCACTTACTGGTCTCTACTTTCAGTGTCACCTCTCGGCATTACGTAGCACTTTAAAGTGCTTTTACTGGTTTAACAATTATTCATTAATCTTCCAACCTGCGACACAATACCTAACATATAACTTCTAATCAAAGGGAGCTCTCCCAGCACCTGGGACCCAGTGCAGCTTAATTCCCAGCCAAGCCAGTGCTCAGATGAACGACGCCCGCCTGGCAAACTCAACAGGGGTTGTACTGGGTGGTCCACACCAAGGCACGTGATTTGCTACATGCACAGCGAGCAAACACAGCTCTGTACTGGCAGCATCAAGCATCCGTATCTGCCTTCGGTACCCCGGCACAGCAGAGGCCTTACCTCTGCTGAGCTCTCACTGCTCAGCTACCAGTGAGTTACACAATGGCGGTCGGGAGCGTGTGTATGCTTATGGGTGGGGGTGAAAAAAGTCCCAAGATAAAGCAGCATTTAGGAAAAAAACCCCAACCACATCTATTTAGGGTACACTAAGCAAACTGCATCGTGAATATATGTATTAATCAAATGCGCAGTCTTATATGAGGCCACGATCACGATTTTTCACGAAAGGGCACCTACGTCTACAGCACACACAGGAACTACATTTGCAAACGCAAAGCTTCATGCCAACTGAAACATGCAAAAATAGAAGATGAGCAGCTTAATTAAGTAGACACTGTATTCAAAACTTGGCCAACACTACTCCGAGAAGCATCGTTCTTTTTTATTATGTTTATATTTACTTAATTTAAACAAGAGGAGCTGAATCCAATGTCCAATGTTGGGGAAGCCACCACTTTCCCGGGGAGATTATTCCCAAGGCTGGTTGTTCTCTGTGAAAAATTTTCCTCTAGAGCTCAATCGGAATCTCCCCAGGAATTACTTGCACCCATTATTCCTTGTCTTTTCCATGTGACTCCTTGTAAAAAGGGAGTCTCCATCTTCTCTGTAGCGACCCTTTAAGTACTGGAACATGGTGACAAGGTCTCCCCTAAGCCTTCTTTTCTCAAGGCAGAACAAACCCAGATCCCTCAGTCTTTCTCAGCCAACCTCCCAGTCCTTGGATTATCCTGGTGGCCCTTCTCTGGACCCTCTCCAGCCTGTCCACATCTTTTTTGTATAGTGGGGACCAGAACTGAACACAGCATTGCAGGTGTGGCCTGACAAGTGCTGAGTAGAACAGGATAATGACTTCTTTACCTCTGCTGGTGATGCCCCTGTTGATGCAACCCAGCACCCTGTTGGCTTTCTTTGCCACAGCAGCAGTGGTCACTCATACTGAGCTCACTGTCCACCAAGACCCCCAGGTCCCTCTCCGCAGAGCTGCTCCCCGGCCAGGTGGATCCCAGCCTGTGCCACACTCCTGGATTATGTGTTCCCAGGTGCAAGATCTTACACTTGTCTTTGCTGAGCTTCATAAGGTTCTTGACAGCCCACTCTTCCAGCCTACCCAGGTCTTTCTGCAGGGTGGTTCTCCCTTCCAAAGCACCCACCTCCCCACTCAGTTTAGCATCATTTGCAAACTTCATCAGGGTGCACTTGATCCCATCATCCAGATCACTTATGAAGATATTAAACAGTGTTGGACACAGGACTGATCCCTGAGGGACCCCACTTGTGACAGGTTACCAGTTTGGAAAGAAGCTGTTTACCACCACCCGCTGGGTGCAGCCTGTCAGCCAGTTCCCGCCCACCACATGGACCACTTGTCTAGGCCATACGGCATCAGTTTCTCTAGGAGGAGGCTGTGGTGAACTGTACCAAAAGCCTTGGAAAAACCCAGGTGAACGATGTCCATGAGCAGGTTACTCTGTCACAGAGGGTGTTCAGGTTTGTCAAGCACCATTCGCCCTTGGTGAATCCATGTTGGCTTTTCCCAATCATGTGCTTCATTTGACTTGAGATAGCCCCCAGGAGGATTCATTCCATAACCTTTCCAGGGACTGATAGGCCTATAATTTCCTGGATCCTCCTTTAAACCCTGTTTATAGATGGTGGTGACATTAGCCTTCTTCCAGTTTTCTGGGGCATCCCCCAATCTCCACAACTTCTCAAAAAGCAATGACATCAGACAGCTCTCTTAATACCCTGGGGTGGATATTGTTGAGACCCATCCATTTGCAAAAGTCAAGCTCCTGTAATAGTTCACATACCAACTCTTCCTTTACTGATGGTGGGTCCATGTTTGCATCAACCTGGATTTTTATTCCTAAGGCCTGGGGCCCAACAGTGCTAGTGAAGTCAGATGTGAAAAAAGTGTTGAGAACCTCTACCTTTTCAGCACTGTCAGTGACTAACTCACCTCTCCTGTTTAACAGTGGGGGAATATTATCCTTCTGCTTGTTGTTTATGTACTTGAAGAACCCTTTTCTGTAGTTTTTGACATCTCTGGCCCATTTCAATTCGAGTTGAGCTTTTCCTTTTCTCACCATCTCTGCATTGCCCTGGTAATGCCCTTATAATTCTCAACAGGTTATTGTCTGCTTTTCCATCTCTGGTATGCTTCCCTTTTGGTTTTGAGCAGACTCAGGAGCTCTCAGTGAAGCCAAGGGGTCTTTTCGTCCGCCTACTTCCCTTACATTTAAAGGGGATGAATTGTTTTTGTGCTTCCAAGAGAGCATTCTTTAAAAACTCTCAGCACTTGCTAGCTCCTTTATCCTCCATGGAAACTTCCCACAAAATCCCTCCCAAGTGAGCTCTGAGCGAGCTGAAGTTTGCTTTTCTAAAATCCAAAACCTCGCTCAGCTACAAAAGCAACCCACTTGCAGCTACCTAAACTTTGGGTTAAGCAGGCAGAAACAGCAGCTGCAAAGAACAAAGGGGGTGAAAAGGTTGCGTAGAGGCTGCCAGAGGGACAAAGATATTTTGTATTCACAAAAATACAGTTGTGTAAACAGGGCCAAGCTATTCTTAGAGCACTATTTTTCCCTGTGGGGAAGATCGTCTCAAAGTCCTCTACGGTGCAGATCTTGTTCATACAAATACAATGTCATGTTGCCAGTGGGAACAGAACCAGAACCAACCTCTGGGCTCTGCAGCCAAGGCGGTGTGTGCATGCATGGCTCCTACCTGTTTCAGTCTGGGATGATTACGCCAAGTACCAGCCTCACCCAGCCCAGCCTTTCTAAGGAGCACAGCTCTCCCGCTTCCTCCTCAGAAATCTAACTTGGATTTCCCATAGCGCCTCTCTGGACCACAAAGTGAGATCATTCAAATGCTTCTGAATCAATATGCTCTGAGGTAGGTTTTTTTCCTTAATCTTGTAAGATTAATTGTATGCCTTGGAACTCCCATTACTACAGTATAATTTTGATGATTCAAATTCAAATGAAGTTGTTTCTGTTTATATGAAGAAACCATGGTGTTCATAAATTATTATGCTATTCCTTTCAAAGTAGTAGTGACGCTTCTAACCACACATTTTTTTCTGGATATCCCACGAGTATCTATTAATTTATTTCCAGGTGGCCGGCTGTATTAACAACAGATGTTAGACAACATTAGATCTTATACTCAATATGTCATACTGAGTACAAAATCTAATCAAATATCTGAACAGATACATTTTAAAAAATGGAATCCAAATAAATATTCCTTATTCATGTACTTTCATTGCTCATTTTTTAAATCTCTACAACTATAATTTTTAAAGCTCTCCTCTGCCCTGACCTGGGTGCTACATTATACGTGTGTGCAGTAAATCTCCGTATGTTCTAGCTCCAGCTTGCACAACTCAAAACAGCATTACATTTAAGAAGTAGGCATGAAAAAATGGATGGAGGGAGAGGCAGGGCTGAGGCAAAAGGTGACTTCACATTTATATGAGCAAGATCAAATATAGCTGTGTTTTTATTGCAAAACATTTTCATTTTCAGTGAGAATCCTGTGTGTTGCAGGTGGTGATAGATTGGTTTCTCCTCACCACCACCCAGCTTTTAAAGGCGATTGTTGTATTCAGTAGTTTTGGACCTGTATGCCAGACGAGTATTCTCACCCAAGTTTGTGTGGTACATGCTCTCTATGTGAGCAGAACAAAAGGAAAAGAAACTATTCTGAAATACCAACCTAATACTTTTGGCTACTGTAGCTGCTATACAGCCTTGAAAACAAATCGTAAAACATGGACACAGCAGCACTACAGACATTTACTTAGTGGTTGCGCATGATTACACCCACACCAGAAAGCAACTTGTGTTGCACTTAGTATGTCAAAGAACAAAGGGTCCCAGAGAGCAGATCCGTTCCTGCAAAGAGTTTTTGCAGGCAGCTGCCATTAAGAAAGAATGGCAGATCTATGGTATCACAAATATTCACTGTTCCCACATGACATGTGCGTGACACTAGGTTCATCAGTCAAACACTATGTGGGGCTCAAAGACCATCTTTCTGGAAGAATGAATGAGAGTATAGGGTGCACACTCAGCTACAATCACACGTTCTATGTGCAGTATCAACAGCTTTCTGAAAGGGTCAGTCTTTAAAAACAGACAAAACCACAGATGGTCTTACCTAGTGGCAAACCAGTTGCACCTTTCCAGCCTGCCACCTAAACTAACGACCAGTTACTGCCCTAGTGATGTCATGTTGTCACTCAGTCCCATGTAAGCACTACTCATCATCATTTGTCAGCCCTGTATTTGTAGAGGGTGTTTCATATTAGGCACTCCCTCCTGAAAACGTGCGATCACTCACTAATTCACAGGCCCCACCACAGGAGCTGGGCTCCTCCAGGAGCACCGAGCCCCAGGAGACAGCTGTCAGTGTGCAGGGTCTCTTAGCCTGGCGGGGAGGCTGAGGGGAGCAGAGCTGGCTATGGCATGGTGCTGCACACCAAGGAAGAAAGCCCATCGCTACAGAAGTGATTGCTTGCACAAAGCTGAATCACAACCTCATGCAAAGAATCTGCGCACGAACGACGATGCAGGATGCCGTCTTGTCTATCCAACAATATGAACACAACTGATCCATTACTGGAGTCTTCATTCATTTACTCCTTCCATTCATTCTTCAAATGGAAATGATTTCATCAAATTTCAACCCTCTGAATTATTTAGGAAAACAGTTCTAGACAGAGCACTAGAGAGCAGCCTGCCAATATCTTTACCTCTGGCCATTCATCAGTCCTGTCAAGAGCTGGTGAGTTACACTGCCATGCTCCTCACAGCATGCTATTAAAGGGTAAACAAAATATAATTAACTTAACACAAAAAAAATCACCAATAACACCTCACTAAGTTTACATGGTTAATTGGGATAAATGTGTGAATATATTTGGAGCTAACAGTGCCTTCAACTGCAGAGGAAAAGTGTTCAGAAAGGTATCTGCCATCACAGCACTGCAAAATACATCAAGTTTACATTGATAAGGAAAAAATAAGTGTTACTAATGTGAGCTTACTGGTAACATTTTTTATGCTGCATAAGATCAGAAGAAATATAATAGATAGAAGAAAAAAAACTTAGCAAACCCACTAATTTTACTATCACTGAAATACCATTTAAATAAACACTGTCTATCAGAAAAGCTTTCATGTGTAAACAGTCAAAAAGTAATGACTGATAAAAACTATACAGGATTATGTGAGAAATGAAAACGCCACAGAACACTTAACTGGCACCAGAAAACAGAACTAAATCTTGCATCTTGGACAACCTACTACAACATACTTCAGCAATCTGCTTTATATGGAAAGGTCCTGATCCTACCTCTATTTAGGCAACAGGCAACACAAGCTAAGTCAAGAATTTAGTCTTACACTCAAATTACATATGCATTTACACAAAGTTGTTCCTATGCCCAGTGCAATCAGTATTTAGCAATAATATAAGGAATAAAGACTAAGAAACACTTTGCCCTTTGACTGAGCATCTATCAGCATCCCCTCCTTTCCCTTCACTCCACACACACACATCCATGCATGCGCTCGGCTTTCTTATTGCCGACATTATTATTCCCGGGACACAAATACAAAACACGAGAAACCTGTAAACTGGAGAACTGGACAGCCAGAATGGATGCTGACCCCATCCTATCCAGGCCTCATCTCAAAAACTGCACAACGATATTGTACTTTTAGTGGGGTAGTTCCTGTCCACAGCTTTTGGGGAGAGAAGACCTAAGGAAGAATCAGACCACTCTATGGTACAAGTTAAGAGAAACTGAAAGTGAGTTTTGACAGAAGCCACTCAGCAGCATAGGAAAAGTGATAAAGCAGAACATGCTTTATCCCTGTGATAGAGCAGATCTGTCTCTTCACCAGTTTCTACTGCAGACAAAGCCAGAAAAATTCTGAACAAGTTGGAGATGCCAAAGGCAGCTCTCTACAACTACCTGAAAGGGAGTTGTGGTGAGCTGGGGGTTGGCCTCTTCTTGCAGATAACTAGTGACAGGACAAGGGGAAATGGCTGCAAGTTGCGCCAGGGAAGGTTCAGGTTGGAGATGAGGAGAAGGTTTTTCTCTGAAAGGGTGGTCGGGCATTGGAACGGGTTGCCCAGGGAGGTGGTGGAGTCACCATCCCTGAGGGTGTTTAAGGAAAGGTTAGATATGGTACTTAGGGATGTGGTTTAGTGGGTAATAGGTGGTGGGGGGATGGTTGGACTAGATGATCCTTGAGGTCACTTCCAACCTTAATGATTCTATTCTATTCTATTCTTCCACAGCTCAAAGCGTCTTCTGCAGAAAAATTAGCTGAAAGGTTGGAAAGATGCCCTTTCTCTGCATATAAAAACAAAAGTCTTACTAATCAATGATCACTTTAGAGTACTGCTTACTTTCACATTTACCAGTAAGTCTCATTCCAAATACAAAGATTGTTCCACCAAAGATGACAGCTATGGAATAGCAAAACGGATCACCAAAGTGAAAGCAAGTCTGAAGCAGTATTTCTTCTGTTAAATACTGTATTTACTAAAAGAAAAAGTGATTCAATTTACCATTGAAAGTATTCCTAAATCAGTTTTCCTTTAATTAGGGAAGTCCTAAAACCTATTTAGATCACGCATAATTTTTGAACTACTACCCTAGCACTTTATAGGCTATTATGATACAGACAAGATTTATATTTTTTTAATTCAATAAGAATTAACAAAGTACACGTAGCAGTAGCTCTTCATTCCCCTGTATTTTCAGCTTTTAATTTACATTAAAAGACAGTGAATGAAGTTATTAGGTAACATTTCTTTTAATGTAGACTTTTACTGCTACTGTTTACTGTAATAATAATAATGAAGATTATAGTCACTAAAACCCCCAAATTCTACTGATAGGAATTACACTTTCTCACTAAGGTTTTTGTGGTTTAATTGTCTTCATCTAATATTGATATTTGGTACTTGGATATAATTAAGAATAGGGGAACCATTCTTAGAATACTATTCCAATCCATTAAGCAAATTTTCTCACTACGATATGAAAATTCTCATCAACTTAATTAGCACACCTACTTCTTCTGAGCCTAAGTGCACCTAAGCTATGTTTTATGATGGCCCAAGGAAAAAAAGAAACCACAACACATCAATTATGCCTCCACTCAATTGTACAACTATTTTAAAATGTGTGAACAGTTAAGACAAAATTGAAAAATTACCATAATAGGCTTTTGACACTTCCCTGCTTAAGCAAAAATTAATTCTAACTCCCTGTTTTTATGCAAAGCCTTTATAATTTCTCTAATCTCGAGTTCCCATGAGAGAGAACACAATACTTTCAAGTACAAGAGTGTGAGGCTTGGCATCTTCTCTTTTTAGTTAGGCAGTTTATTTGATGGAAGTCTAAACCGCTAAGCCTCCCTTTGTGCTTAATATAAGCCATCCTCAGTGGAAATACAAGTTAATTTAAGTAAAATGAAATTTTAGGAGGAATGCATTCTCTTGCACAGAAAGCTTCACTACAGAAAAGCTATTTTAAATGCAGCATCTGTTTCCTGGATTGCTCTAGAACCTGTGATAAACTAAAAGGCAGCAAAAATTTTAAAAGGTACTTTCACACGTGAAACTTCATAGAAACAGACTAATGGAGTAACTTACTTATCATTTTACCATATGTTTTTCAGTTTCATCTTGCGAAGTGCATAAACACACTCTACCAGTGTAATGAATTAGCATGTTCTAAGCATAAGATACTAAGCATCTTCTATTTCATTAATGGTGACCATTCTAAAAACCTACTGCTTATGTTTTACAAGATTTGCAAGAGTAAATCAGCTGTATCACTGGTATACACTTCCATACACAGTAAGGTGTGTGGATCACATACTAAATTCACAGTTATTTCATACATTTCTCTGCCCTGAATCACAGCTGAAGCATTTGTACGCCAGACGCTGTGTTTCAGCAGCACATGGTATATTATGATGCCTACAAGGCTATTAAGGTCACAGAAAGCTTGTGCATATATTTAGTCTATTCCCATGTGAGGCAGAGGTATATTATTTGCATACCATTATGCACTGAAAACCTATTCAGTTATCCCCACTGGAGACAACTCACCACAGTGACCTAAATATTATTCACTTCCAATATTTGAAGGAACAGCAAATAAATGGGACCCAGCGCAGACAAATCCAAAAAGAATCAAAACATCTAAGAATCCAGGCTTATAAATGATAAATGCAAAGGAATGCAGACCAGCGTATCACACACAAAAAATCTCATGGAAGCAAAGAACGATGAAAAAGAGTGAATTATATGCTTAATAGAGGACTACAATGTTGAGAGTGAAAATGGCTGGAGAGGTAATTTTAGCAAAAGAGCTCTGACATTAGCCAAGCTTAGTAGACCACAAAGGAAAGCAAAGAGTCTCAAATCACAGAACTCACTTAAAAATAACCTGCTTCCATTTGCAGTGACAGTAGCAGTTCTAATATCAGCTGCCCAAACCAATGTGAGATAGCTATTGATATTTTATCTATAGCACTGTGCAACAATACATAAGATGTTAGCAGTTAAGACCCCTGGGACACGCATACATTGCTTCTTCAATAACAGCTCTAATATCGTGCCTGTTTTCTGTAATCACGTACATGTACTAGCATGCCGTAATTGTCCTCCTCATTTATGTTCCCCCCATAATTACAATATTTTGATTAAACATCTACCAGCCTCTACTCACTCCCTTTTTCTAGTTATCCTTCCTGATTTCAGCATAGCCACAACGGGAGAATATAAATCAAGTATCTACATACTTTGTGCAGGAAGTCAGAAGAGATTAACATAACAGTCCTTTATTGCCTGAGTCTGCAAATCAGAATCTCTCACTGTTAACCTTGTTTTGCTTTTTGCCAACACGTTACGTGAAGTTTACTTTCAGCTATAACCATTTTTTAACCTGTCTGTTCCTGTAAAGCTCTGAGCATAGCTACAGCACAGTAGAAACAGTGACCACAGCCTTAAAATCACAGCTGTGAGCAGGTTGTAAAGCACAAAAAGGAATCATGGCACTATCAGTCCAAAGCCAAAACAAAGACGTAGAAAGATGAGTAGCGTAGATTGAAAGGTTTGTGCATACAGGATCTTCAAACACATGGCTGATTCAGCTGAAAAAAGCACAAATAATTTCTTCTGAATATAAGAAATATAACCAGTTTTAGAGTTCATGGTCATACAGCTACTACCGACCCTCCAAATGCAGTTATTTGAAGTTCAGATGAGTAAACCACAATGATCTACAGCATTCTATAAAGCCTGACATGTTACAGTCACTTCCTGAACTTCTTCCTTCATTTTATATCTTAGATAGTGCTTATTAAAAAGAAACGATTACAGGAATTACCTCTTAAAGCAGCTGCAAATTCAACGTGGCACCTCTAACAATTATAGCTACTATAGAGCCAAGGTACCTTTTCATGTGTTTTTTAATAGTACCTCTGACAATTCTATATGCTGGTGGGTATGAAACTGATGTCTCATAATCCCCGAAATGGATGACACTACATTCACATATAATGCCTCATATTACCAGTATTCTCAAGGGAAAAATGAGCATTCCCATGATATGCACAAAGGCCTTAAATTTATTTCCATTTCAACTTTCCAGAGTAACTATTATTTTCACTCTCACTCACCTGCTCATGAGAAATATAAACAAAAATTTTCAGGGAATATACATACATTTCGTCAATTTTGCCTGGTACTACCTATTCTAGCCGGCTTTAGAAAATCTGTAGTCACTCACCCAGCAAGGCTGAAAAAGGCCTTTTTTTTTTTTAACAGCAGCTCTTGGCTCACTGCTGTGCTTAATGAGCACAGAACTCTAACAGGAATGGGGGAGTGGGGAGTCACTTGAGGGGCAGCCCCTAGTTAAATTACTCCAAGCTGCCTGTCAAACTGATCTCCCATCCCACGCCAAAGGAGAATGAAGATACAATGCCAAACTTTAAATGTAAGGATTTTCGTAGGTCAGAGAAAGAGAAGAGAGACATGACCTCAGGAAACTGAACAGTTCAGTGCTATACCGCTTTGTTTAAACAGCAGGATCTGTGCAGCCTAAAATGGTCATGTTGAAAACACTGCATCCATTTCTGCTATTGCATCTCCCTGAAGAGGTGACTATTTTTGAGAGAGAGCATGGTCCAGGGGTTACCGTCACCCTGCCGGGTGTCACTTCTGTGAAGAAGTGATAAATTCGCATTCCAAGACATGACAGCAGAGGCCGGACCCTACTGATGTCCAGAGAAGCTAATAATGTACATGCATGTCAAACAGAACGTCTTGATAACTGTGCAACTAACTGCTCTTAACAGCTGTGTAATAGGGAAAAAAGAAAATTCATTTATTGTTTTAAATATATACTTTGGTTTCATTTTAAAAAAATGCAAAGCAGGAAATTACATGTTTTAATGCATAAACAGGGAAGAAAGGATGGACCATGTATGCAACATTTCTAGCAAGAAAAAGCCACCATCCTCCCATCACCAGTGTCTCTGGGCAGCTGGAACAGGCCGTGGCAAAGTTTCCCTTTATTGGCTTACAGAAAACGTTCAGTGTAGTATTTCTAGCAGGAAATGGTTAAAAACAAGAACCCCACAACTGACTGTTCAGGTTCCTCATACAAGATATCTTTCAATGCATTTAGCTATTTAGTCCCTTGTATTCAGCTATAATTGGAAGAATTTAATACTACATTCAGCTCCCCTGTAATGCTTGGTCAGCAACAAAACCCACTCATTCTTCTTTTCGGGCTCTGCCAAGCAGTGTTGCATACAGACAAAAGAAGAGTTCCCCATGCATGAATATTTTGGTAATCTCTCCCTACAGAAATGAAGTTCCTCATAATTACTACTACATTTTTTAAGATTTTTGAGATAGCATTTGAAAGAAAAGTAATTTTAAGATACTTATCTTTATTGTGTCTTGAAGACTAAGAGAAGAGCTTCCACCTAATACTTCAACTTAACAAAGAGATAAAGAAGCAGAACTTCCCCTGTAGTTGAAGAACAGTAAAATAATGATCCCAGATAGGCAGAGTGCGATCACCCACAACAGTCCTTTAACGGGAAGACGGAAGAAAAGAGACCGCTTTACAAGGTCTCAGCTTCCAGAGGGTTTCCCCTCATGCTCAGATGAAAAAAGAAAACAAAAGCAGCTGCGCCTTAGCTTAAATTACTGATGATCAGTTTTTACAGACAACTCCACATCACTGTATTCGGTGATTGGAAAGAACTGATGAGAAAAACAGCAAATAAAAAAACAACTACAGTTTACATCATCTACAAAAAATACTTTATGCTACACTCAGAAGTATGCTCTATTTCAGGAATGTTATGGCTTTGCTTATAAGATTTCATTAGGGTAACATGCTACTTAATTTCTGCAAAACACAGAGAAACAACCATATTGTTTGCGTGGACTACTGACTTACATATGAACATCCTGACTACCATCACTGACTCTGCAGTAGTTCACTAGATGAACAAATGCCTGAAAATGTTTCTGTAATGTTTTGCCAGTAAGAGATCTGTACCATCTACAACCAAATGAAGAATTTGTTTGGTGATTTCTTGAAGTAAGAGAAACGGGACTATTCCAACCTTTATTAAGTATTTATAGAAAACAGTACTATGAAAATAATTAAGTACTCATTCTCTAGATTTAAAGGTACACATTGCATACGTTACATGACTCATACACACAGAAAGACCTTGCTACTCAAGTTTTTTACTCAACCTTAAAACTAGAAAAAATATTAGAGAGCAGATGTAAAGCACATATATGGACCAAGTAGCACACAATGTTGCCAGGAATATCTTTGCTGCTCTCTGACATATTTGGTTTGGTGGTTGGCAAAACCTTGTAGTAATACCTTTTCAC
Organism: Psophia crepitans; assembly: GCA_013399095.1. Lineage (NCBI taxonomy): Eukaryota > Metazoa > Chordata > Aves > Gruiformes > Psophiidae > Psophia > Psophia crepitans. The sequence continues at coordinate 945,834 of VWZZ01008380.1, read as the reverse complement.
AGAAAGTTTGTTTTGCTCCTTTTGAGCGCCGAGTTTTCTAGAGGTAGCATTCAATTTAAAGGAAGACAAAAGAATTTAAATGATCTCTAACTTATGCAACAGTGGGAGAAATTAAACCCACATACTGAATATAATATAGGAAAAGAAGCAAGTTCTTACTTACTGGATAACATCTAGTCATGATCCCACTTGAGACCACTTCCATTAGTTATAAAATGCAGGCAAACCACCTCTACGTTACACAACTCTCAAACATATGTTTAATACAGAAAAGGATTTGAAGAAAACGATCTTAGTAAAACCCATTAATTTCTAACTCCTATACATCCCAAGTGCCCTAGATGACAAAAGGCTGGTTCAGCAAAAGGTGTACAGCACACCTGAGTTTAGTTCTGCACACGAATAGTCAGAATGCCTGAGCCCCTAAACGGGCTTTATGTCAGCTGATGAGGAAGATGATGACAGATTTCCATGACATGCATCAGAAACAACTTTTCTCATCTCTCCTCTGGAACAGACGGACATGAACACTGCCAGAACAGGGTACTGTTCTCCACATACTCCCAAGTGGCCAGAAGAAGTGGCAGTGGTAAGGGGACAATGCCGTCTTCAGTATGTTGCTTGGAACTGCAAAAGTAAAGCCTGACCTAGCAGGTGTTCTAGTGCAAGGTGATACGACAAGGCTTTTTCTTGGCTAGCCACATAGTATTTTGTTAAAATAAAACTGAATTCTGAAGTGAGAGTACTTTCTAATCTTTGATATGAAAAAAATCAGATTTTCAATCATACTGAAAAAAATTCAGTTCTGACAAATAAAAGCACTCCTGAAGAGACCTGTGCCTGTGCTAACAGGTGCAGCAAAATGTGGACCTTTTGGTGAAAGGTCATATTTTATCTCTGACATCATCTAGCTGAATATTATCAGAGTTTTAAAAAGCGAGCTATGCTTTAAAATTGTTTTCTAACACAGCTACAGGAATGGATTTTCAGTGAATGTATAAATAGCTGTGTCTAAAACTTCACACATCCAACCTGACACATTTAAGTATCACAAGTTCCTTTTGAACCTCTTAGCCTGTAAAGACACAGTAAAATGCAAGTATCACTTAAAGTACTTTAAAATGTTAAAAAAATTATTGTCCATAAACCGAAATTACTGTCTGCATCAAAAAAAAAAAAAAAAATCAAAATCTGGGCTGCTGCTGTGCTATTAAGTATACTTGACCAAAGTTCTAAAGACCACTAATGGTTTTTATAAAACATAAATAGGAACCAGGCCTCCACCATCAGGACAGATGTAGACTGAGTGTGAGAGGACCTTCTGATACAACTGCCGAAGGGCAGCTGCAGGGCAACGGACAAGGCATCAGTGTGATCCCGGAAAAGTTATGCTTTCAAGGCGGTATCAGCACATGATGGGTTAATTTTCATACCGAGCATTTCAAAGATTCTGAGCCGCATAAAACTACTTTAATTTAATGTTTTTGAAAACATTTAAGTCTGAGAGCTGAAATTGTTGTGTTATAGATAATCAAAAAATACTTCAAAAAATCTATACAACATAGCGTGTTCTATTTTCTTAATACTGTTCCAACAATTTCTGCCAAACGCTGCTAAAGAAAACCTCTCTCAATTAAATCAGCGTGAAACAGGAATAACATCAACAAATGCAATAAACTAACACCCCTCTACTATGTGAGAATAAGGTCCTGAGAATGAATAAAAACCTAATCTTAAAAGCAAAAGTATTGGGGGGGGGGGAAGGGAAGGGGGCAAATTCATTACAGAAGCACAGAATTTATGGAAACAACTTCTTTCAAGACTTAATACAGAATTGCAGCTCTGCAGTCATCTTCATGGATATCAGCCTGTGCATTAGTAACTCTGAAGATTCCCCCTCCCATCTTCTTTCTTAAATTTCTTATTTAATTCCCCTTATTGTGGACTGTAGTCAATACCCTCAAAGTAGACTGGATCTGGCAACTCCCTAACGTCCTAACTCAGCAAAGCTGATGGCGCTCACATACGTTGCTCAACTGGAATCTGGAATAGAGATACATATTTACTTGACAGGGTTAGCACAATCTCCCAGTAAGCTCCTGAGATCACAGAAGGCATTTTCCACTGAGGCTTCTACAGGTAGGTTACAGAAACGCACTGGTTAAAAACTCCACAAAACAAACTTACTTAGCACATACCTCTAAAAGGAAACTCAATCTAATTTAATTAGAAATGATCTCTAACATTCCCTCACATGAGAAAATACCTAGGAACTCTTTGTTTTTAAGTAAACATGCAACTGTAAGCCGTGTCAATTAAGTAAATTGTGCAATCACCACTACAGGCTCAAGTTAGTTTCCTGAAATACCACCCTGTTTTAACACCACAATATCTGCTTAATATTTTACAAAGGACTAAAATAAGTATGCATGTTAATCGCAGTCTGAACTGGCTGTTTCATTTTGTTTTCAATTATAACAACATCAGGAGATCTGGCATTTATCCACTGAAATGTGCCTTTCATCAATAAAACATTCTTCCATCAGTAAGACACCTGTAACAATTTATGTCTCTTCAATATCCTAAATCCTAGTTAGGCAAAATATATTAACACATAGTGACATTCAGAGCATGAGCACTGGCACTACAGTTAGGTACTTTTATTAAAATACCTTGCTGACTTGGAAGGCCAGCAATGAATATCCTTTATGATAAATGAAAACAATCTTCTCAAAGGCAGCTTCCCCTATTCTTTCACCAGACCCATTTCAACTAAAGACAAGTGCAGAATTAAAGTAGTCTCTCCTTTTTCTTCCCCCTTTTTATTTTGGCCTTACTATTCATAAACTTATTCTAAGTAGCAGCATTGTATGCACGGCTGTACGCAAACAGCCTCATTAAAAACGCTGTGTTTTGTGGGTATTTCTCTGAAAGCTTAACTTTTGCCATTTTAAAAGTTTATATTAATGACTACATTCCTTTACTGAGCACTAGCTTTCTTTTTATTTCAGTTAAAAGCACATGTTTTTCCTTCTTGTTTTTGAAAATAGAGAAAGCTACTTCATTTACAAATGTCTGATTTGGGTTCACATCTAAAAACGAATGGCTTAAATGTCAGTATTTGTTTTCATTCTGCTACTTATTTTCACCTCTTTACATCTGTCTTTTTAATTAACCATAGTCTAATGCATTAAATATAACACATTGCTGAGAACTGGAAATGTGAACATTATAGGTGTTATTCTTTTGGTTTTATAGTGCTACAACAAATTACTAGTGTCACCAATTTTGAGATCACTCCCAAAATCAGATTCTGGGTCTCCTTTCATTAAATAGTTCTCTTATGCAATTAATCAGATTAGAAAGGAAAAGGTAGTCTCTCTTCATTAGTACAATATTTTTTGAAACACCAGAGATGAAGTACCTACGAGAACATTAGAAATCACACATAAATGCCCAAGGAAAACACGTAGACTTTTAATAGTGTTGACAAGAATACATTAACAGTGAAATTTGGATAGAATTAGCAGCCATCTTGGCTACTAACTATAATTAAAACGTACTTGGGCATTATACTGATTTAGGACACTTGTCTAGTGACATGTTAACATATATCTATGCTACACATGCACAGTACTGATACCTTTATTTCTGCCTAGAGGCAAACAAGGCATGCGTTAACATGAGAGAAATCTTACACGTGATAAAGAACCAACAACAAAGGCCCATACTAAAACACAGTGACTACCCATCTGGATAAAGCAGGATAACACCACAAACACTATTGACTCTTTCTATTCATTTATTTTTTATTTCTTGTAAGTTCTTCCTTTTTTCTTAAAGTATAGTTGATCATATAGACTTAACGTGGCCCTTGCTCTACCTGTCCTAACTGTCACAAGTCGCTCAGAAATGATAGATACGTTACAATCTTTGCAGTGCTAATGCATCGGGACACTGGTGCACCCTACTCTCAGCTCACTACAGCTCCTAGAGGCACAAAAAGGGCATCACCATCCTAACAAAACCAGGGCACAATGCCCAACTCCTGACACGATAGCTAAACAACAGTCATTTTATTCTGATTCTCTACATTAGGGACATATGCAGTTCTGTTGGGTTTGTTTTGCTGCCTTGTGTGGACCACAGCTCTACACTTTCGGTAAATTTGTTATGACAAACAGGTAAAAGTATACGAAAAACAGATTTTTGCCTTTCCACAGTGCAATATTCTATTGCAGTGTACCACACAGTAGCCAAATGAACCCTTCGTGGTTATTACCCACCTAATGTTGTAAAAATATTACTATGACATTTCGTCTGGTCGACCATCTTAAAGGTTAATTCTGTTTCCTATTTGAGATTTTCCTCTAGGTGAGCCATTCTGTGCACTTTCTATTTACTGATTCCAAACAACCCCCAAACTGTTTCATTGCTCACTCTCACTGTTAAGAACATATTGACTGGCTGCCTGCTCTGCTGTTTAATTCATTTATGCTGAGAGTCAGGCATGAAGACAGAATTTTAAATGTGACATTTGCAGGCTGTTGGGTCATTTGAAGCTCCGACAACACCAGGGAGTTCCTGACATACAAACTGGTCCTGATTTCCAATCTCCCATGTTCTGAACACATCAGAGATTCTTCCCAGAGATACAGATTTCAGCCAGAAGTTTTAAAATCCCTTGTGTTTAGATCTCACAGAAAAGACCTGTACACTTTAAAGTTTTAAAATAAAGCATTATGTTTCCTTTAAGGGAAAACCAGCATTGTCTGCAGCGTGCAACTCAACTGCTTAAAAACACTGATTGACGTATTCGGAAAGATCTACAATAATAACTAATACTAATAGGATTTTGTAGTCAACTTTGACATTTAGTGGACTTTTATTTGTTCCTGTTGATCTTTAAGCATTCAAAACCAGCTCAGTCTGAAACCACAGCTTTATATAACACCATCTATCTGGCTTATTACTGCTCTGACCAGCACATAGTCCCAGTTTTTAGGTTGGAAGTTTTCCTTATCTCAAAACAGTGAATGAACTGTACCCTTTTGCCTCCACGATGAACTGTCATTATCTTCCCCAACTTTCAGGTCTATTTTTCAGAGTGTATCTGATTACCTGGAAGATTCCATAGTGCCACGGTACCATTAAGAAAACGGTAATCTGACCTATTCAGTCCTGATTCAGGAAAACTGTAATTACCTGTCTCTGAAGCAGGACTCGCTTCTACAACGTACATTTTTTTTTCCCCTTGAGAAAATTCCAAATGGCTGCAACAGAGTAGGTCTTTTTCCTTCTTTAAAGCATCACCAAGGAGGGCAATCAATACTCATGTTTTACAGTGTATCACAAGTTTTATGTACGTTATGTGGCCATGAGTGTTTCCACAAAACAGGCAGAGCCCACTGTGGCTAACAGCAAAGAATGAGCAGACATGTGAATGCATGTCAGGCATCTAATCTTCACACAGGACAGAGACCTTGAACATTGAGACAAGAGCAAGAAGGGAGCATAGAATCTTCTGCACAGAAAAGATCTCTTCCTCCTCCTTGCTATAAATTGGCAAAAGTCACCAACCAAAAAAACCCAAAAGAAAGAAACCCAAACAAACAACATGCTGTAATAAAAACTGTAGCCTTCTATTTAAGCCCAGCTCAGATGTCCATATCATCCCTCATCTGTTTACCTAAATCGATGGAGGAGTATTGATTTTAAATACAGACACAGTTAGAGCGTACAATCTAGGCAAAATCTCAATCTCTGGCTTTTTTTATTGTGAAAAACGAAAAGCAAACAAAAAACCCTACACGAAGCAGGAAGTATGACGATACTGCTATAGGTACAATAGTGCTAATTCAAAACTGTATTAGGAGGGGAGATTGTCTTCCTTACTCAACTCGTCATGACTATTATTCCACATGAATGATTCTATACTTTGGCTGCTTTTTCAGGAAGGGGAATATGATTTAGGTCAAGATGCAAATTCAAATAAATTAATGGATTTTTCTTTTCTATCAGTAGAGACACAGCAGTTTTAACAGCAACTTCTGAAGCGGCAATTGTGTCATACAGCAAGCATCTTTTCATTGCCATGTTCAGAATAAGGCTTTTATAATTTAATAGTTGTCATTTGAACAAGAATATGTTGTTTTTACACACATCCAGCATGACGACATTGATTCTCTGTGACCTAGAAAAGCATTTTAACTATTACAGATGTTGTTTATTCTCAAAGAAAATATTTAAAGACATACCTGGTGTATTATCTGAGCTACAGGAAGTTGTTCAGCATATTTTAGTGGTTCTGTTGGCAACTCATCCTTTGGAAGCCTGGGAAGAAGTTAACATTTATTAAAGTTAGTACAGGTCAAATTTCAGTAAATTTAAGAGTTTCAGGTACATTACTTTTACAAATATGGTATTTGGGAGATTATTTTGCTTAAGATGAAGAAAAAGGGCATTTTAAGATCTTAATTGAATATATGTCTTACAAAGTTGAGTGAAAGAATAATTTATACTAAACCAAAAACGTGTAACGTTGTGAATTTCTTCCCTGATCAAAGCACATAAATCACAAATTTAGCAGCAGAAACCTAAGAAGAACTTTTAAATTTAGTTTTAGCTGAACAAAATGCTGGTGAAAGCTGGACTGAAATCCTGTCAGAAAAAGTCTTATGCGCTTACAGAGCAGATTCAGCACTGTTAACAATACAAGCTTCTTCACTCAATCCTGCCAACATAATTCAAATATGGCCATCTCAAAAGGCAGGAAGGATTATTCACCGCTTCCCATTTCTGCTGCAAGTGCACAGCAGTGTTCAGCTGTGGTAGAAGTTCAACACCAAACGTTTGTGCATTTGCCAGCACAGTAATATGTACTACTAGCTTCAAAAAAGCCAAAGAACTAGTGTGAACAAAAAGCGTAGAATACTTCACAAAGAAAATGCATCACATCCCTTTAAACTTCAAATAAACTGTAGCTGCAACTGAAAAGTCAGAATCTATAAGCAGTCTCTTTAAAGAATATTTAAGTGATAGTAAATTAATATGAAAGAATGTTTTAAACCTTTCAACCATAGTACTTTCATCTACTGGAACTTCACAGCATGTGTTACATTTTCAAAGTATCATTCAAGGTTTTCATCAGTCATTCCTCAGTCTCTCTCAAGACTTCTGAATATAGGAATTTGAGTAACATGGCAAGAAATAAAGGGGAAAAATAAAAAAAATCCTACAAAAACAAAGTCTTTCTCTAAAGTTAAAGCAGAATTACTTTCAGAAACAGTGGCCAAGACATTATTTTCCCAGTTCAAATTACTACCTTATGCTCATTCTAGTCAAAAATGATACACGACTGCTGGCTTAATTTACCTGCAGACCAGCTGCCAGGTAAAAGCCAGAAACTACAGGCTTAGTCTCTGCACTGGGAGTCAACAGGTTGTGGTAAGAGAGAGAACAATAACTGCACATCTCTTCCCTTTTCCATTTCTGAATTTCTGTTCGGGTTTGAAATGCTTTTAAGCTCCAAATAAGAGCATGAATACCCAGAAACTTGTAATGAACAGAGTATGAGGAAAGTCTTACTGTATAAGACATTTAAAAGCAGAGGATGAAAGAAACATGGCAATATTTCAGATTGCAGTGACAGCCTGTCTAGAATCATTTAATGTGCATAAGAAAAATTAAGTAAGCAAGCTCTGAACTACTGAAGCTGGTCTACTGAAAGAGCTCATTTATGACCATATATATGGTTTTTAGACTATTACAGCAATAATGAACTTGTACTCACAATGTGAAATACACGGCTGTTATGTCCAACACAACCATCAGAGTTTAAAGTGGGCTCAGCAACTCCACTGCAGTGTGCAGAAGGAACGCTTCCACTCTGTTCCTTTCTACTTGCCATCATTTACCAAGTCCTGACTGGCAAATACACCACTATTTAGCTACCCACGGTCAGCGTGAATTTGGTATTATATCTGTTCTACTGGGAGCCTGTTAGCTAACACCTTGATTTATGGATACCAGCTACATAAGCCTATTTCTCAGCCACAGTTCTAGATATTAAACCACTGTACACAGAACAAAATATTCATCAATATCTTAAACACCAATCTCTACAGTCTTTACAGGGACACTGCAATCTGGAAAAAAATAACAAAACAAAACAAACCGACAGTACCTCAAATCCCCAAATTAAACACTTGAAGCTGCAAGTAACAGCTAAAATGACTATAAACTGAATGTTAGCAAGGGAAATAAAAAAAGGTACAAAGTCCTTGATAGAAATGTTTTCTGTCTAGACACAGTCAGCATTCCCTTGCATCGTGAAACACTCTCCTTGTCAAATGCAGAAAGAAAAAGACCTTTCTTCAAATGTCAAAGGATTAAAAAAGATAGAGAAAAATTATCAATTTTGAGCCTTAGGAAGCTTTACTAAAAAAATCAGGAGGGGAGAACAGTATGAACATGTATTTTGAAGCAATTGGATTTAAATTGAAATTAGGCTGATAGGAACCTTTCAGCATCAAGACAGACTATTTTTTAGTTTTTTTCTAATTTACTTTCTGAAAAAATCAAGTCAATTGAACTACACTACATTTTATATATATAAATTATAAGATATAGATTAGATAGGTGCACATTATAATATATACATGCATCTACATATATATACACCCACACAATAGTATGTACACATGCATGCATACAGATATTTTGGAAGAAAAGTTCAGAACTGTTCTCTCAAAATTTTTGCTTAAATGCTTCTTGTATGCATACTCAGTGATGTACGAGCTGTCAAGTCTATGAAAGAATTTTGATTCTTCTCTCCTGCAGATAAGCCTCCTCAACTGGATGAGCATGTATCTCAATCTTTTATATGAAACTGTATAATTAAAGCACGGAAGCTCAAAATTCTTCACAAAAAAGCTGCACAAAATATTGCCCAACTATATCCCCTACCTAGAGCAGGTCATTAACCTGAGCTAACAGGTATGATAAAGCAGTGTATCAATAAACTCTGGGCATTTGAGGTTACTAAATAAAGTGCAAGATTAACCCACAGTAAATGATATTTGCAAATTTGACAATACTAGTGTAATTTTCATTATTATGATACTGCAGTGCTATCATCTAAAGCCACTGCATGACATTTTGTCCAGTGAAGGAACACACCACGTCCTTCTAGTACCATACACTCAGATCCATCTAACAAAAATTAACTGTGAGAAGGATATGTAGGTAATTGAGCCAACCTAAAACATCAAAAAGTTCTTACTCACCATGACTGATATTTTTTTCTGTGTCTAAATTCCTAAGTATATATATGGCTTCACTAAGGTTCCCCTGAATGCTTCATTCCCAGCTCTTTTCTCTTCTTTGATCAACTACCAAAATATTTCGACACATTTTTTCTGGAGTTATTCTCATCTGCTTCTACTCATGGCTCTGACCAAGAATCAGAGCTGAACTGTTATTATATTCACTGTTCATAGCTATTTACACATTGGAAAATTGAAAGCATCTAATACAAGTGACATTCTTTTTAGCTTTTTTTTTTTAAAAAAAAAAGGAATTACCCCTAGAAGTTATGTATATTTTAAACAAATAAAAATTTTTAAAAAGTAAAAATTTTGTGAGAAAAACACATTTTTTGCTGATTTATCTTTCTAATTTTCCTATCAAGGGATGATACCTGTGACAGAAATTGAACTTTATGTCAGAGGTATCTTCCAGACCTCAGTTTTCAAGTACTTATGTACAGACAGTTTGGAAAATGCTTCAGAGTGCTTCAAAATGTCCACCATAACTACGTCACTTAGCCATACTCCTTTCAGTATTCATATTTTAACAGATACAAGCAACATAAACACTTTTGAAGAGAATTATATTACTATGAAGGCTCCACAGATCTCATTTTCATTTGTCAGAGAAAGCACCACTTTACTGGTCTAAACATTTGTGTAACAGGTATAAGGCAACTTCCTCTAGAGTTTTTTTTTTTTGCTTCTTTCATCTTACAAAGCCTATTGTGCAGGCTAACAAAGATGAAAACTGGATGATGCTACCATAAATTGCTATCCTGTAAGCCACACAGAGGAGGAAACACTGCATACAAGAGGCTTCCATGAAACACCATCTATACTGAAAGCTCCAGAAACAGGAATAAAGTCAAGACTTGTCTGTCCTGAGAAAAGGCCAGAAACAGCTACTGGAGCCTAAAATCCCCTGCAAGTGGGCAAAGAGACTATATTTTAAATAGTCTTTTAATAAGAACAGAGACTGCCAGTATGATCAAGCAACATGACTTAGCTCACAACTACGTCGCTGAATTCTCTTGCCAAACCATGGGCTGCATCCAAAACTGGCTACTCTAGGCACGTGTTACGCCCTGAACAATGTGCAAACATTGTCCAGGAGGGCACTAGTTGACATGAGCTGAAAGAGGATCAGGAACCATGCTAACAATTAAATATGACATATGGCTGCAAGACTATGTCGACCTGTCCAAATGACAAGCACAGAAGCAACCTCTTATCTGTCTAAGAAAATTACACTGGTTATCTTGGTCAGTTTTGCAAGTGGATCAAAGAAAAGCAACAATCAGAGCAGTTAGTACCGACCAGAAAGAAACTTGCTGTAAAACTGCTACTTCATTGTACACTAGCCCTAAGATTTGTGGCTAACTAACACTGGACCTCCTAGACCAGCAGAATTACCTGTAAAAAGCAATCCTCCTCTAAAAAGCATAAGGGATGGGAATGCCATGACTAGAGAGAAGAAAAAGGTCAACAGAGAATAGGATGTTCTACTGCCTCCTCCTCTGCAGGGTGGAGGAAGAGAACAGGTCAGGAGAAATATCATCTCCATTACAATCATCCTGACCTTGTTCTCCCCTTCACAGAGGGACACAAGTAAATTGGTTACTACTTTCCTCCCAGAGGTAATTTCCAGATGCCTGTGGTGGCATTCACTTCTGCTCAAAACCAGCTATGTCAGGGGAAAAAAAAAAATAATAAATCTCAGTTGATGGAATTTGCACTCAAATAGTGTGTGGCAATTTGAGGCTGTAATTTCACAAAATTAGTTGGCCTTGCTGTTTAGTTCATCTATATTTGACACTTAAACCTTTATAAAATTAAGGACTAATTTGTTATAATACCAGTTTCTCTGTATGTCTTTCAAAACAATTCCATTTCAGAAACAAAAGTAATTTTTCATGAATTAATTTTCCAGTAAGAAATGGTCCTTTCTGTCTCAATTGAGCATGACAGCAGAGTGCTGTCAACAGTGCCAAAGCAGACTATCACAGTGGCATATCAGCATATACAGCATCACGCCTGACAGCTGGTAATGCAAAGCATAAGGAGATCTTGATTTTCAGGGAGAAGACTAGAAAGAAACATAAAATCAGAAGAGAAGTGGGAAGCAGTAAGAAATAGCAGAAGAGGAGGATCTCGAAAAATTCAATTTAAAAGTTATTTTTATACTGGCACCGTGACTGCTCTTAGATGAAGGAAAGTAAGCATGAAACAGAAACTGTGGAAAGTGAATCTAAATCCAGTAAAATGTGTCAAGATATTTAGTGAAAAATCTTATTTGTTACTTATATTTGCATGCTCGCTCTTACAGAAGAAATCCTGAGAGAGTCAACGTGTGCTAAAGAAAAATAAATCCCTAGCATCAAGAGGTGGCACATTTTGCCACAAGTGCTAATCCAGCCTACGTTCTACTACACAGAATAGCTGCAGTGGCTTTAGGGCAGAGATATATTTTATCTCATGCAAGTATTACAAAAATACAGGAAAAAGAGCAACATGTGATCACTAACCAGTTTGCTTATGGCAGAAATGGGCTGTTAAGGCACTTTAGGAGAGAGAAAAGTCTAGATAACAGGAGAAGCCATAAAACCTGGTTCTCTGGGCAAACACAAACATTCACTAATTACATGAGGCAACAGGACTAGGGCCAGTATTTCTTCCTTCCTAAACAGTCTCTAGATTTGATGGTTTGGACAGCTCACACATTCTTTCATGCATAGGACTCATGCATAGGTAAAACTGCACTTCTTTGAAACAATTATTCCTTGATGGTAAGTCCTAATATATAACCACCTCTCTTGGAAACTACAGAAAATCAGGATGTGAACAGGATAAAGAGAAGGGTATCAGCGGCAAAGATGCATTGTGGAGAAAGGGGTTTGGGGATTACCTTCTTTATTTGTTGTTGATGTACACAACTCGCACTGTTCCTAAAGTGCAGTCTGGTTTGTTTGACACAACTTCCACATAGTAGGAATGAAAATACTGCAACTGCAGCTGATCGGACAGTCAGTGTGCGACCAAAGGATGCAAATAACACAGCAGTGGCCTAAATCAGACACCCCAAACGAAAAGGTTGAAATTATTAATCTAAACCTATGTATAGCACTGATAGCTTTATCGACTGTAAATACACGAACACGGTTGCATCTGGCAATAAAAAGAAAACAAAATACCAGAGTTTTATGCACCACATCAGAAAAAGTTATTAGGTTTCCTATTAAAGAGAGGCTGAAATGGGCTATGTCGGGTTTGAGTGAATAGTTTTTAAAATTGGCCATTGAGAAATTTATCTACCGTATCCACACTACAGTAGATTAAGAATTAGACCTTGGATTAACGCCAGGTACTTGATCTATCTGCTAAATCCTAACTTCACACATATTTAAGGACAGGGTACACTTACACAACAGAAGCACTAATGTACATGGAAAATGCCAGTGCTTGAAAAGATGACATCATGGTTAACTCTGCACAAAAACTGTGGTAATTAATCCTTTTCTTATCTTTTTAAGGGAATGCAAGATTGGCCTATGTTTACCACGTCAATAGTCACAAAGAAGAGAAGCAAACAGTTCCAAGATCATAAATATTTCAGGGAACTTCCTCACAATGTCTCTTCACGGCATCAGCTTCTTTAGTTAAAGAGTCAAAACAAGTCTTTCGGCTATTTAAAGCATTCAGTGTACACTTTGTTGCTGCAACCTTTGCTCAGGTGACCGTGGATGTCTCCCTCTAAAAACCTGATATATGTAATAACGCAAACAACTGCATTCACAACCATAGTACTGAGCTTTGCTAAGCTGGACAGCTGGCAGCTTACCTTGGGCGACCTTGCAAGACTGTCTAGCAGAATGCTAATGTACATCTTTTGCAGTTCATTGCTGTGGAGTTTGAAAGTCATGTCTCTGAACAGGTAAGCAATTAGTGCATATTCAAAGGGGAGAGGAGGGAGCTATGTCTACAGTGGAAATATGCAGGCATTTCACGAGTACAGCTAAGCACACCAAGATTCTTTGGTCCATGAATGCTGTGACCTCCACTTCATGATGCTTGCCAAGCCTAGTGCAGCAGGTGGCATACTATCAAAGATGGCTTAAGAAGAGGATTGCACAAAAATGAACAATACAATATGGAGATAAAGGAAAAAATAAATTGAAGGCAAAAATTATCTTTGAAGGAATGGAAAACTAAATCAGTGTTAGACACAATCAGATTTATAATTATCTGAAGGAAGCTACTGACTTGCACTGAAAAGAGAAAAATATTTTACTTCAGTGAGCTGGCCTTTACAGAGATATTCCTGTGGAATAATGCAGCAAAGCATCTTATAGTTTAGAAATGCAAAATATTTTCTGTACCCTGTTCATTTCCTTTCAAATAAATGTGAAAAATTGACCCAAACTTGTTGTACAGACTTATTTCTGGAGTTAAAAAAAACAAACAACCTTAAGTCTCTGAATGTACAGTGACTTTTGTTGGACCTGGTCATAAACAGGTCTGCTGGTGTTCCCGGAGTCTGCCTGACACATTGAGTTATAATCTGTTGCCTCATAAACTGGATAAAACTAGACTGTAACAAATGTTTCCTCTGCCTTTCTGTGATCCACACATAATTTCTTATCTAAAGAATTTCAGGTGATTAACATTTGTCAAGTCACATATTCTTAACCATCCCAAGATCCTAAAAAGAGGTAACAAGTTTATACTATGTTTTAACACAGGTTGACTAATACTGCTTCTCTGCTCTCTTCTCGCCAATGAGCTTTGTCAAAATATGTTTAGTCACTGAAGGGACTCTCTGTTCTTCCTGCTCCTATTTTTATACTTAGGCAAGAGACAAGAAAGGAATTAAAAAGAATATTAGCTTAAGTAAGCAGAACTGACTTTGCTGCTACTGGAAAACACATGACCTGTGGGGCTCCATCTTGTTATCTCAAATATTCCACATTTCAGGTAAATTAGAAAATATCTTCTGAATTAATTTAAACTTCAACATGATGACGATGAAGCACAAAATGCTAATCAAAAATTGGAGATAAAAAGACTAGCTAAGTCTCTCCTCTATCACTGAAAATCACAATTTGAAATCAGAGCTAAAAGTAGCTACTCGGTGCTTAATGTCAATTCATTTTCACGTCAGGCAGGGCTTGTGGGGAAGAGAACAAGTGTCTCCATCAAATTTCCCAAACTCAGGGCATGTTTATTCAGGCAAGCCCAACAATATCAGAGGAGCTTCTACTGATGGTCCAAACCAGTCAGAAAAAAGCATCACCCATCCAGATGAGCAAACATTCAATCTAGTTTGAAGTGCATATGTACTGTATCTAGTAACTGAGGGTGCAAAGTTCCCCCTTGGACCAGGTCCTTCCTAATTGCCTGGGAAAAATGTTTAAAAGAGTGGTTAAACACACACACAGGTTGTTATCACACTATGAATAGTAGTTTGGAAACCTGTCACTGAATTTCACAGAAATCTCAAAAAAAGACTAAACTCTCCCCTGTCACCACATCACACATGCAGTTTAAATACTACTACCAATTCATGTTAGGATTATACTTTCAGATGGATACAGCAAGCTTGCTCATTTTTCATAACAAAGTTTACCAGCAGTGTCTAATCTTTACATAGACCAATTCAACGCCAACTGCCAGTGCACAGGAAGTCAGAATAATCAGCAGGAATATATTTTTAGAACAAAGAATTAACATGGGAACGTGCCAGGATAGCAATTCCATTATTTAGTGGCCACAATTAGTCTTTATAGCAAAGTTCATATTTTGTTTAATACCACTGTTTCTTCTTGCATATGCTCAAATTAAACAATATATCTGCATTTGTTTATGTTGTTACACTTCTGAACAAGCACCTTCTAAAAACTCTGTAATACACACATTTTAAGTCCAAATATTTCTACACCTATTTCTACAACCTATGGTTCTCTTTTTTCAGTTCATGAGTCACGTAATGTACCATCCAGCTGTAATTTTTCATGAGACTGCTTAGTTCACTACAAGAATCTGTCAAAAAAGCAGTGGCAACAGCTGTTCTCTGCCCAACACCATCCTCAGACCTTCTACCTTACTCCCTCCATGCCAATCTTCCTACTTTACTTTTTCACTGCTTTACTCCAATTAATCAATGTAGATCACTACACGGAACTACAGAAATGTTGTTTCTAAGGGACTTTCAGAGATCACCCAGTTCAACCTCCCAACACCAGACCAGGTCAGCCACGGCTTTGTCTAGCTGAGTCTTCCAAACCTCCACAACAACCCCGTGTAACGTGCTCCAGTGCTGCTTTACCCTCTTTGCAGAAACATTTCTCCTAATGTACAACCTGAACCTCCCAAGCCACAACCTACAACCAATACCTCCTTACCAAAAGAAGAGTTTACCTTAATCTCCGTAACTGCATTTCAAACAGTTACAGCCTGTTATCACATTTCCCATCTTTTCAAGGCTAAGCTTGCCCAGAGCCCTCAACCACCTCTCCCAGGTTGTGTTCCCTAGGGCCTGACCATCTTGGTAACCCCTCTCCACTGTCTCAGCGTCTTTCTTGAAGGGAAAGGCCAAAAGCCAGACACAGTATTTCAGTAAGGCTTCACCAGCATCAAAGAGAAATAACAACTATATTGCTCAATCTGCTAATCATATTCCTTCTCATATAGTGCAGTAGGCAGCTTGCCTTACTGGTGATGACAGCACTCTGTTGGTTCATATTCAACCTGGTGTCCACCACCGCCTCCAGATCCTTTACAGCAGGGCTGCTAATCAGCCTGTCAGCTTCCAGCCCCTACTGATAGAAAGTGACAAGACGCCAATTGAACTTCTTTCTACAAGTGTATGAAAGAGTATATATTGGTACTGATAACGGACCCAGGTTTTCTTGAAAGAAACATGCTATACACTATGTACTCAGAAAATTAATCATAAAAATTACAGTTCTGTTCTTCTGAGAAATGGTTTACTACACAATTAAGTCTCCCCTGAACACTAGCAGTTGCATTTGATCTTTTTGGATACAAGATGCTCAGTAATACATTTCCATAAAGCAGACAACCAAGATACAACAAGAACTGCAAAACACTATACCACAAAACCAGCTGCCTCCCCTTCTGTCACCAGAGGAACAGTACTGTTCCTCTGTAGCCAACTCTAAGAGTGGCCATGGCAGACAGAACTGAGTAGCATTCCAATCAGCAAACACTAAATGCTTTAGATCCTGTCAACGCGTGTACCTAGGTAACATTATCTTGCTAAGCACATTAGGAGGACTTTCCTTCACACAAAGCCGCACAGAACGCACACAGCTCTAAAGCTTTTTGTCTTATCTCCTGGGCCATGATTTTCTGTTATTTATAGATGACTTTTGCCCTTTTTAGTCTGGGTTCTGGTTTTGTTTGTTCTTGTTAATGGCAGATGAAACCTCAAGTTCAAATACAAACACTTAGCTAGATTATATTCTCTGAGGCCAAGGTACTGCAGGTTACTGAGTCTGCCGATGTTGAACAATGAATCTATTAATGTTTGACCCTGTAAAGCAGTCATCCTTGTTCTTTATATTAGTATTTTATGGTCTGCCTTTCTGTCCTCACTTATTTCATAGTATTAGGACCAGAAAGGACTCATCTCCTGTCTACCACAGATCACTGCGTGTTAACCAGAGCACCCTATATTAAGTTCAGTGACTTTACAAACTTCATCGCCTTTAAGCTCAACTGATTTTAAGGGTCTGCTCCCAGGAACAAAAGCAGCAGCAAGTCATACTTCTCTTGGGTCAAGTACATTGCACACCACTTGCCAACCTCCCAACAGCCATACAACCTTGGTAGTTCCCCAGCCTATCCAGGCAGGCCACTAGGTCTGAGGTCTGTGGGACCAAGAGGGGGACACTCTCTCCTGCTACTCAATTCAATGCTGTAGTAGTTCCAGCATCTGCCAGCTATACAAGACATATGCCTGCATTTGCAACTTATTCCTGGTTGCAAAGCCAAACAGTCGGCTGGACAAGAGAGATCTCTAACGTTCCAAGGTGATTCCTAATCCAAATACTTGACATGAAATCCAGAATCTCAGACACCTGCCAAGTCCAGATTTCCGCTTACCTCACCCTCTTCTTGCTGGGAAGGGACAGATGCAGTAGCTCAGAGCATGCCACAAGCTATCAGCTCCCTTTCTCTCTGCAGTCTCCAACGGACAAGGCTAAAGCAGGAACAGAAGCAGCTCTCAGAGCTACAGGCATGTCCCCTCCCATCTTTCCTTCTCAGTTACCTTAAATTTTCTGTAGTTTTTTATTTGTCTTACTGCAAGAGTAAAGAGAAAACCATTTAATGCCAAAAAAAAGGTTTTATACAGAAGTTCAGCTTATTCCCATACCAATGTTGGTATGAATTCTGCAACACCTTAATCATCAACACAGTAAATGCTAAGCAATGTCTAAGCAAAGATCTTTAAAATATACTAAAGCAAAAGCTACTTCTACAAAGTGTTAAGTTCCTGAAGATTAAGTAATACATTTTTCAAGAACACCTATATGTGGGCTGGACTTTGCCCACAGTGAAAGTAATCTGAGTTCATAGAATCGTTATGCTAACAAAAATGTCTAAAACAAGGATTAATATTAAAGAATTATTTTTGAAAATGGGACTTTAACCTCTAAAATTAAACTTTCAGTATTCACTCAGAACATGTCCAAACTTAAGTTGACCATGACTTTAAGACTGTTTTATGGCAGTATATACATTAAATGGGTTCATCTGGTTTTACTCTCTGAAAAAAAACACACAGGAAAAAAAAAATCCACTTCACTCACTCTTTTGTCAGAGGATTGTTCGCATTTTGCTCTGCCTTTTAAACAAATGTAAGGGTTTACATAAAAATGATTTGCAATTTTAACTAAGACTGAAGCCCTAGTAATATTAATCTAATCTCCGTCTTTACCTCATTCCAGTGGTCTGTTCTGCCACTATTTATAAGTAATTTCCTGCAAATGTTTACAATCTACAGAACATTGTATCAGTAAATCTGAATCTTAAGTATACATTATCAGTAGATACTACCAGCATGAGACAGTACAAAGCAGAAAACATCACAATGCTAACCTGTCACTCAGCTTTTAGAACTTCAGGCTGACAATACACCTACTTCACAAGAACAAAATTTCCAGGTTGTGAAGGACTGCTAAGGTCCTTCACAACCCTATCTATAAATAATATATACATATGTGTGTGTATGCACACGTACATAAAAGGCAACTATGAAACTAAGGCAAGAATTACAAGTTCCTTGGTTCATTTAGTACAGATAATGAGACCAGATTTCTCTCTTGCCACCTGCATGTGGAATAACTAACAGTTACAGAAACAATGAAACAACTCCAAATGCACAGTAATGAGCTCAAGAAAAAAAAAATCTAAAGCAAGGGAAGCACAAAGACATGCAATAGCTGGAAATTTTCTTTCTACAGAATTTTGCATGCTACGTATTATCGAAGAAGTGTAGTAAGGAGTTTACATTCTGTTCTGCACCTTTTAACTTCATTATTTTAAGTGTTTTGAGGAAAACAAAAGTTGATTTCTAAATAATCCATTTTCTCATATGCTTTCATGAACATTCAACATACCTGTCATCAAAATTTTTAAGAGTACTTTGAATATAAGCACCATGGTGACAGGTGTATATCTTGTATATGTTCATTGCTCAGTGGATCCTCGTTCACGAGCGGGACTCCCATACACTATTGTAATATAAGTAACCAAAACAACAGGCACTGATTTTTTTCAGCAGGAATACAGAAGTATTTTAATATATATACTATGAAACCCTTCTACTTGAATAATCATATAATTCTACTCTGGTTTTGGAGTTAATGAAAACCAGAAGTGTATGATGGCAATCGAGTATACTGGTCATTTACCCAAGGTAACTAAGAAAAAAATATTTTCTTTCTGCATTTTAAGTCTAACACCTCTGCAGCAATTTTTCTATCTCTACCCTATAGAGGCTATACATTCTAACAAAATCTTACTGTAAACCTCAGGTATGCATCGACTATTTGTGGCTAGTATATGTATTCTTTATGGCTGCTGGTCATAGGCACAGGTTTTTTGTACTTTAATGTCTCCCTGCCTTCTTTCATAAAACAAAACACCAAAACAAACAAAACAAAACCAAAAACCTGCTTCTGCTGCATTTATCAAGACTAGGATGAATGCGGCAAACACACCCATCTCCACCGATGAATATATGTCACTTTGAACTGAAAAATTTCCATTTCAGTAAGTATACCGCACTGTAAAGTACTGAACTTTCACCAGAGAGCTGCTTAGCGACTGCAGTTATTGTCTTATTACAGAGTCCTGGGCTGAAACATGATAATCTCGTATTTACTGATGCACTCTATTCACTGAGAGAGAAAGGCCTGAAAGACAGACATAGTGGGGAAAAAAACCAGCAACCAGAATAACACCTGCCATCTCAAGCTGCCCACTAAGCAGCCAACATTGTCAGTGCAGCACTCGCCCTTCAGCTGAGGCTGGGCTTTTTTCAGTATCACGTCAGAACTATGGGACCATCGTCTTCTCAGAAGAGTTGGCAGCAGCTGGGGGTCCACTGGGAAGCCATATGAACTCTGGTAAAATATGATTGCTGACAAGAAAATGACAGTGCTGATGGCTCTCAGTAAGTGGAAGACCCCAGGAATTTCTAGTTATCTCAAGAATGTCAGGTTTTTTGTTATTCAAATACTTTTGCTACCCATCTTATGGCTATAAAAAGATGCTGACCAACGATCAGCCAGCACATCTTTAGTGAAACTATCATTATGCAAGAGGTCTTTTCAATGGGGAGAATGAGGAAAAGAAAAAAAACAGTTAAAAAAATGAGCCATTGAGAGATTATATATCCTGAATTCCAGAACATGATATGGCACTGCAACACAAATTGATGTTATATTATAATCACCTCCAAGAGTACAATGAAAGGGTATTTCCAGGTTCAGGGTTTGTTTCACAGTTTTCTGGTTTGTATGTTTTTAAACAAAACATAATAGAACAACCGATCTATTAGACATACTACACTAACCCCTACAGACCATTCATTGAATTAAATTTCAAAAACTGTTTTCAACTTGAACCTTATTTATCCCACTTCCATCAGGACAGTAAATTACAGTACACTGCTGTAACATACTGCTTGAAATCTGGTTTTCTCATAAACAATTACTTTTAACTGTATGTACACAATACTGCTGTAAAGGCAAGCAAATCCAAAGTGAAACTGGCAGAGGATAAATTGCAAAAGAGACATCCTGAGAGAGAATTCTCCAAGCAGATAAGCCTGAAAATGTCTCGGTAAGCCCCTAGGAAGGATATTACTTCACAGCAGTCACTTGTGATAGCACAGCGAAACACAGTGGAAGTCCTCTGCTACTTCCTCTGTGAGCCACCACCCCAGCTATGACTACACCATCTACATGGAAAGAGCAGCTTAAGACAGAGTGAAACGTTAAATTTTAATAACTTAAGTACCTAATCACAAATGAAAAAACAAATACTATATTTTAATTTAGTGAAAGACCCTTTCCCCAAAATCATTCATGCAGAGAGAAGTATTTTGCAAGGTGATTTATTTGCTTGCACCACCTAGTGGGTTTAGTTTAATCCACCAAAACAGCCAGGAGTTCAGCTGTGTTCCTACCTTGTAACATTAGTGACAGACCGCATTTCAAGCCTGCACGACCCACTAACAGCACTACAAAATTTCCACGCATCTATAAAACACAGTACCAAAAAAATTGCTAGAAAGCAATAGCCCTTTCTAATTTGAAGTACGTCAACAGTACTTTGTCAGAGCATACCATACATAATCTCAACAGCCTTAACAGATTGTGTTATGTGATAACAAGGCCGCACACTGAGATTTAGAAGATTTCTACAGGACTTTTGGATCAAACCTCTGGCAGAGGCAGGCACACAGCATGAAGGGCTCTGCCTGCAGGAAAGGAGGCACAGCAGGGAGCAGCGACCACCTGCAGCAGGACCAAGCAACCTACGATGCCTTCGTCGTAACAGTTCCTGGTTGCTCCATCCCAGTTTGTGCACTGCCTCTGCACAAAACTTCACCATGTGAATACCAGCCACACTGGAAAAGTTCTTTCCTCAGGTCAAACCCCAACCTGATCATAGACTTCATTAAATATGCCATTTAAGACTTATATTTAAACACTGAACTAACCCAGAATCCATTTTCTCATAGTTATTCCTAAGTAAGAATTCACATACTGTAATAAGAAGTCTGTTGCATTCGATCTGGAGTAGAAGTCATTCTACAGAGGCACTATAGAATGTTTTTCAGATAGGGCAATTAAATAAACGAGATCAGTGCCAAAGTGCTTCCAACTCTCCCGCCAAGAAGTTTCCAAAGTAAGGATTTACAGAAATTCACACCATCTTCCTTTTTTACAACATTATTTCAGCTTAACCAGATTCAGTTCTCCCTTCAATATAGACATATATTTGTAACTCATACAGTATCAGAGGACAAAAAATACTATGTCCACTTTACAACTAGGAACTCACCACAAGTGTTTCATTTGAATTCACAGAAAGACTTCGGGGAATAATACAAAATTTTTTACCCTTCTATAAACTTCCAGATGAGAGGAGAAAAAACATTTTCATTTCACAGTGGTTTATAAAATAGCCAAAATCTGTTTATTCAGAAGCAATGCTTTTTTTTTTTTCCCTCCAGAAGAAACATCCACTAGTAACAACTACACTGACATGTACGCTAAGCCCCAGGCTATGGTACTGTCCAGGACAGTTAAGTACCATCTACTGCTGTACAATAGAACCATATTCTAACCATATCGGAGGGTAACTGCTGCAACCAAGCAGACACCAAACACAGACCTTTGAAGAGACAGCAAGAAGTGAGTCTGACTATTTTTAAAAAAAGGATAAAGTGGGTTTTGTTTCCCTTTTTGTACTCAAACTTCTAGATTACTTCAATAATCATACAAAGCACTCTTTCAGGACAGAACATTAAAGTGCATTTTTCATAGTTTTCCTATTTGCTTAAGGTTCCAACACAGGTCATTTTGCTCTATGAGGACTAAGATTGAATTTAAAGTCTTAATAGCTGCATAGGAAGTAGAAATGATGCATGCAATTTTATCCCGTGTATGTTTTGATGTTTACTTCGGTAAAATCTAATTCTGCACCACTGTGAAGCAATATATAAGCAAAACACTAGGCTTCACACCCAGTATCGAATCACTGCACACTGCTGACTCCATTCAAAAAGACAATAAAGTATCAAAGCTCAGCCTTCAAATTAATCACCCATACCAGGAACATAGGTCCAGACACATAGGCAACTGACTGTACATGTTATTTTACATAAACCTGTTATGTATGGGCAACTCACCCCCCTAAACTTACCAACACTGCTTGCCCTTGAAATTTTGTTGTCCAAGAAATTCAAAGCTGCCTCTGCCACTCCTGTACCGAAGGGAGTGCTACAGAGTCACTTGACCCAACATCCCATCCCATGAAAAACTTGCAGTATTCCTACAGTGGGACCATGTTCATTAGGAAGACTTGTGGTCATGTTTATACCATGAAAGGCATTTTCAAAGCCTATTCTACCACACCGGTTAAAACTACAGTCACTTCAAAAACCATCTACAGAGAATAAGAAAAAAGCCCTCACAAAACTTTCAGCCATTTTTCACCAAATTCAAAAAAGAATCTCCTTAATAGTGTCTAAACAGACTTCAACACTAAAACTTCTTTACTAATAGTGGCCCCCGTTTTTATTTCAAAAACTATTTGCTGCTTATCAGGGATTTTTAAGCGATGAGAGCTGAGTATTAATCATATTTGCCTTAAAAATTTCATTTTTACTTTTTAATGCCTTATGAAACGGCCCAGATATTTTCTGTTACATTTATCTTCTTTTTACTTAGCTTCTGTCTAAAGCACTGGCGGTTGCTATGGTAACTTTGGCTTTTTTCCCCACTGTTCATGCAGGTTTTCATCAAAACCAACGACTTTTTTTAATCTTATCTGCTCTATAACAATAGTTCCTTGACTAAGGTGCTGTATACTGTACCAGCTGAGAATCCTGGTATTTCACAGTAGTAACTGGAAAAATGGTAAGTTTTGGTAAATTCTGAAAATAAGCAATTAAAGTGGGGGGTTTGGGGGGGATGATTGGTTTTTTTAAGTAAGTACATTTCTTTCTTTCTTTCAATCTCAATATTATTGCAGTAAAATATACTAATTAACTTTATAAAGCAATTTTTGAAAACAGTAATGCTTACAGAACAAAAGACCTCGTGTGATAACTTTTTTTGGAAAAAAAAATAATCACTCTTGTTTCATACAGACTAAGCAGGACACAATTAAATAAAATGAGAACTGAGTTATTTTCCACACTACAACTGCAAATTAACATCAGTTTAAATCTTCCTGTCACAGAAAAAATGATTTTATAATATATTTCTCAAGATTAGCACAGTCCATCATCAAGTTGGTCTATAAACTGCAGGAAACAAACTGCAAATGCCAACAAACAGATGAAGTATCTGCAAAGGCTGACGCCATTTCCAAACACTCTTCGCTAAGATTCTATTTTAAATCTATTTTTCCAAGAATATTTATGTTTAGGGCTATATTCTTCAATGCAGATTTGTTAAGGAATTTTTGCTTTTCATTGAATTAATGCAAAGGTGATGCTCTCTAGATATTTCCTGCAGGACAGTATCAACATACAGATAGGAAGCACCTCTCCTAAGTACTTACCACCTTACTCACAAAAGGTAACTCAAACACAGGGATACAGTCAGATCTAGGTGATTAAATAATTACACAAAATTCATCCAATATAAAGGACTGAGCATTAAAAACAAATCTACATCAAGCTATTAGCAACAAACAGATTAACGATTTCACTCAATAAACAAGGTCCAAAAGTAGCATACCTGAACTAAAGCTTTACTCAAATACTGTTACCTGCATCTGACTCCTAACTTAATTCTGTTTGGTCCAGCTCAGTAGAGTAGGTTACTGAAACAACCTCTGGTAAAATTAATTCACCTTTAACACCGTCATCCTCCTAAGCAGTATCAATAATATGAGCAAAATTTAGAAAGACATAAAGGAAGAAAATTACTATTTCATAGAATTCAACCCTGAGAATGATTTTGCATTAGTTCGTTTGGGGATGGACTGTATTCAATATCCATTTGCCCCAACAATAACAACTCACCTTTTTGTCATATATTACGGATATGACATTTTCTTAATTTCAGGTTTTATAACCAGAAACACATAATGTGTTTTGACTTGGGTAGGTATATTGATTTTCTGATTCCCTCCTCTCCTATTAACTTTCTTCAATTCAGTTTGAAAAGAAGCACACCTAAAAATTACTCTTATTTTACAAGAACAATTACCAGTGAGAATAATTTACAATTTGCTTCACTTCATTTCAGCAATTTTGTTTCTTTTCAAATTTCTTGTGAAGTTAGCTTTATTATATAATTATTCTTTTGTACAATTCTGATTACATTTAGCAAAATAATCTGATTACTAGATGAGCACAGTAGGCACAAACTGCATTAATACATTAATTGTTCCCTGCTACAAATTATATTACACTAGCTTTACTGAGATCGCAGGTGTTACCATGTGCAGGTTGTGTATTCATGTGGCACATGAAAACATGGTGGGATTTCCTCAGTAGGTGGGATTTCCTTTCTAATGATATCTATATCAGCCATAGTTTCTACAGCTTCCTCTTATGCTCACAGCCAGATATAGGCAGCACTCGCATAGCAACTAGGTCTGTTCCACAGCTTGCATTCTAATCGCTGACATGTAAAATGAGCTTCCCCCCCATTTCTTATCCAGTCTTGTAAAGGACTTCATTTTACATCCGGAGAAAGTGGAAAGAAGCAGTTATAAACCAGTAAGAGACAATTACCTAGGATATCTAAAAACTCAACTAATACCTCTTGGGTGATGGACTATCAGAAACAAATTCCATGTCACACTACTAATCACCATTACTCTAAGGCACATCTCTTGCATCTATTACTACCAGCCATAAAACTTAACGTACATGTACGCAAAATCCAATACAGTGATAATCTTTTAGAAACTGCACTGTAATTTTACATGCTTTATATTTAGTATTAGGGGTTTGTAAGAAGTCATAATTTGGCACATAATTACCAAATGACTCATGTATACTCTCTCATGATGTTAAAGAAATAATTAAGTTTGCATAAAACCCTGACAGTGCAATATAATAAGAATTTTGTGGCCAGTAATAGAAGTCCTCTGTTTGCAGAATATGTACACCACCAGTGTTCTTTTCCCCACACACACACTCCATCACCAAAATGAAGCAGCATTTCCCTCTCTATAACCTTTCAACAGTCACTAGTGGTGCTGCAAGCACCCCCAAGAATGGCAACTGGGGATGCTGTTTTCATGGTGCTGCTTAGATGTTTGCTCATTAGTAACTGCACAGATAAACACACATCACTTAAAATACAACAATTATTACTATAAAACATTTAGTGCGACCACTGACATAAACCACATTTGAATCTATGGCAAGGAAAGTCTTCCTGCCACAGCAAGTGTAATACTTTCTCCTGTCCTTCCTAAATTACTTTATAAACTCACAAATTAATATGCAGTCTAGTATTTTTCAATAGTGCCATTAGAGTAACAAACCACATAGAAATATTGTGGTTTAAGGACAATTTTCCATCTAACCACATTTTTTGTGCACATACAGTTTCCAGTTTAAAAATATTACAGCAGAGTGCAGATTTATCCATTTTACAGATACATCGTATGTTTTTATGGAGACATTCGTAAAAGCTCCTAGGCATCTAATAAGATAGAAGTCAGCTCAGAATATTTTATAATAGAGTGACTATTAGTAAAAACTGTATCAGAGGAAAACCACACACAAAGGAAAAAGGAACTAGGGCACTCTGTTTGACAGCTAAGGAAGAAACAGAGGTTACGTCCTCTATGGTGGAGATTTAGAGCAGTTTCACTTAGTGGCTGTTCTGCTCCAATTCCCCAGATAAAATTTAGACCTACAGCAAGCAGTCTTCATTCCTATTTTATTCTAGCGGGAAGTCATGGTTCAGACTCTTAAGTAACCAATAGAAAAAAAAATACTAGTCAGTGGGGAACTATGAAGCTTAAATATTATGTTACAGTTAAATTGAGATAAACCTTACAGTAACTACAGGATTCATTATATTCTCACAAACTAAAATGAGTCATAAATTGCTAAATATATGGAGATATAACTTTTGTCCTACTATTTCAAACAGAAAAATACTACTGAAATTTTAGAGCAGCTGAAACATACCTATGGCAGCATGTCTCATTTGCAGGTAACACAGGACCAAAAGGCATCCAGGAATACCAGTAACCTTCCGATTTTTTATTTTTTTTAATCTCATTTGAATTATTTATAAATGTAATATTATATGCACTACTCCACCTGTCAATTTTAAATAGCTACTGAGGAACTACAGGAAAAACATACTCTTTGTCAGCTTCTCTTTCAGTTTACACTTAAATAGTTTTTCTGATTGCATAGAAAATCTAACCATTCCTATTCTTTGAAGTATGTCGTGGCTCTGGCCAGGCCGGGGTTAATGCTCAGGCCCGGGCCAGGTGAGCCGGGCCGGGCCGGCCGCTATTCCACACCACGTGACGTCACGCCCCTATAAAGGGACTGGCCGGGAGGGGGCCGGGGCTGCTCCGGGACGGTCTCGCTGCGGGCTGCGCCTCTGGTCCGTCTGGTCTGTCGGGTCGTCGGTCGGTAAAGTACTGCGTTTGTTATCGCGGCTGTTTACATCCCAGGATAATTATTGCAGCCCTATTGTCATTTCCCCTCTCCCTTTGTCGGCCCATTAAACGGCCATTATCTCAACTCGAAGCCATTTGCCCTTTTGTTGCCTCATTCTGCCCCGTGTTTTGCTGCCGGGGCGGTGAGCGAGCGGCTGCGTGGGGCTCGGCTGGGGCTGGGGCCGAACCACGACAAAGTACCACGCTGTTCAGGAGAAATTCAGATATATAATCTGCAAGCCAGATTTGTCCCTAGTTTAGGAAAGCCTCTGCCAGCAGAACTGTCGCCCCAGACTGTAGTTCCAGGAAGGCAGCCATGGGGAAAACATATTGGCACCAAGCAGCCCCAGCCCTCCTGTCCTTCGAAGAGCCCATATGGGGTCTGCGCAAACTGAAAAGCAAGTCGCGCTGTCCAGCAGGATGCCTTCAGCCACTCTGGCTAGCACGTCCTCGCCAGAGATTAACTCTGCCCCGTCCACAATACAGGGCCCTCAGTGAGGAGCAGAAAGACCATCTGTTCTCTCCTTGCAGTTAATCTCCCTCCCAGGGAGGGCAGCAGGCTCTGCTATGCCAGCAGAGCACAAGTTAGAGAGACTAACAAACTACCTGGGACCAGCTACAGTACGGATACGGAACGTGGGATATGCATTTTAGTGGCTCACTCTGATAGCTAACTGGGCTTTTCTAAGCAGAGTAAGTGAGCCCAGCTTTGGCTTAAGATCATGCCACATCCCAGGCCAGCAAAACTGCTTTCAGCAATGGCTAATGAGATGGGGGTACTTAGATTCCTAATGCTACATGTGAAATCAAACTTTTTTGCAGACTAAGTACAAGAGGTAGCCCACTTCTACAGAGTACCCTTCCACACACCTTCTGACACTATACAAATCCAAACATCTGTCATTTATCATTCATCACTGAAAAATCAATAATCTAATAAACATCTTTTAAAATATTCAGCCAACATAAAGAGTGAAAATTTTAAAATTATAATCCATTGAAGAATATTCTGAAAGATTAGCAGTTTATTCTTCAATTAGAGTGTCTAAAAATGTACCAATACATTGCCAGTATTATTCAGTCTTTGCACCTGGTCCCTGCAGAATTCTTTTGGTTTTTTACTTTTTACATAGCAATTACACAGAGAATTACATAGAAAATATCACTGTACAATTAAAAACCCAGCAACAGGAGGCAAGAGAAAGGTGCAACATTGTTAATTCTTTCAGTATCTGATCAATCATTTTCTTCGT
This sequence comes from Psophia crepitans, assembly GCA_013399095.1. NCBI lineage: Eukaryota > Metazoa > Chordata > Aves > Gruiformes > Psophiidae > Psophia > Psophia crepitans. The sequence goes on along the minus strand of VWZZ01008380.1, from coordinate 917,360 downwards.
ATTGGAACAAATTTGTATGTCAGCTAGACTTCGCAAAGATTTTTTAACCAGTACGAATAGAAACTTAAAAATAGCTATCACAGAACTCAAGGATCTTATGCTAAACCAACTGTGAATACCAATACTCAACATTAATTCTTCCCTTCCCCACAGGAAAGGAAATTCTCACCTCCACTGTGGTCTTTTCTTCTCTTGGGAACTACTGGATTGAACTATTCATGCCTGAACACTGGGCAGGAGTGTGAGGGAGACACACTCTCCCTCTCCAAATTTGATTCTAAATTCTCGTTCCTGTCAGTCACCAGAATGCTATGCAGGTAATGCTGCACTCTCACTAATTCCATAGAGGATGTACAAAGTGAAAGTGGAATTCCCTAAACAATGCTGGTGGTTTCAATTTATACTTTTTGGAAGTTCAATGATTTGAACCATTCCCACATCCGTAAGAAACAGTTTGGCTATATAAAACCCAAGTAATTTTAGTTTGCAATGAAAATATTTTTGTTCCATTTATATGAGAATATACCACTTTCAGTGGTGCTACAGTGCAAAATATGAACACACCTCTACACGTATACACACGGTAGGAAATTCCAGTTCATTTTGTGAAAGAGAAATCCTGCCTGTCTTTATGTTTCAAGTTAGATCAGACCTCTGGGCAGATCACTAAAGGGTTTTCATGTGTTTTAGATCTTCTACAGCATTGTGCAACGTTGTGGGCAGTTTAGTCTTGTTTTTTAAACAGTAATGGCACAACGGAGAGGGCTGTCACTGTTCCATGAAAGCTGAACATCCACAATGGCCACTATATTCCCTTGCAGCTCCAGGAACTTCTGAATAGTAACTAGAGCCAACTGAATTAAGTTTACTAGGATTCAAAAGACACTGCTACATATTCAGCCCCTGAATAGCTATTCCTCCAACTACCTTTGTATGGCACTTCGCTCTTTTCTTCTTTTTCCACTTCAGGGGATGCAAAACATTCTATTGTGTTTCATTACTTTTTGTTTGTTTCTCCTGGTATTTACCAATACCAACCTGTCATGTAATCATGGTCTTCTGCCTGCAAAGAGGCTGAATAAATTCCATTTTGCAGCAAGTTCATTTACAGAATTACTTTCTGATCAATCTCACCACACAGATAATATTCTGCTGTCCCAGGAAATTTCATACAATAATCTTCGTAGTTTGGGCACTTTGGTAGACGTATTCAGCATCTGTTATTTCCCCTCCCACAGTTTCTATAGATTTCTGATACCCTTGACCAAGCACATAAAACAATCTCATTTTGTAAAGTAACATTAAACAACGTTCAGCAACCCACCTGTAAATCCATGCCTTTATGTGATCAGAATTGCCTTTTGCAATCACCTCTAGTTATCTTTCCACCCTTTGATGCCATTGGGAATTCCTTGCTTTCCCGTTGCCAGAAATTCGCACTAGTCTATTCAAGCAGCTAACTGGATAGAAAAGAGATGCCTAACAATAAGGCAATCTTTTGGGTTTTTTTTCAGTTCTGTTCTTTTCCCCTCAACTCACATTTCACTTTTTTGCTGAAGAACTACGGCCCTTCGTATGCTCACTATGAAGCTTAACTTCTCCAAGCACAGTAGAACCTTCAGAAATATGAAGTGCAGGGAAACATCTATCTTCCAGACCATCATTCAGCTCATCAAAATCAATAATAGGGCTTCAAGGACTTGAATTTAAGTAATAAATTTAATAGCTCTTGTCATAGAGCTCTGGTCCACCAAATACCTGACTTGAGAAAAGTTTCTCCTATTGGGAGGGCTGGGAGATGGACATAGAGATCATTTTACAGTCTTTTAGCCATCAGTTATATAAATGTGTCGTGAAGGCAGAATGCCCCTTTCTCCCCCACAGCTTTGGACAAGATATGAATTCTCAGCATCAGAAATCTCTGACCATCTGGAAGGTAATCCCTCAGGCACTCAAAACACAAGTGTAAGCTTTTTCACAATATCGAAAACAGGGGAACACTAAGAGCATTTGCATATGCCTTAATAACATAAGAGAAAAATAACCCAATCACCAAACAGTAATATTGCTTGAGCCCTGGAGATTTAATAGCTGTGTGTCCAGATTAATTTCTGGAACACAAGGAATGCTAATGTATGCTTGGCCACTAAATTCCAAAGACCTAAGTCCCATAATCATTTTATCAAGCTGCCTGTTTGCTGTTTGCTTTTTGCTCCCAGTTTTTCTACCGCCTAGAAAATTTCTTCTTAATCACACAAGGAGTGTATCCTAACAAAACCATCAACAGCCACTCTGGTACTTTTGACTAAATAATAATATTAGACTTTTATTGAAATTACATGCTATGTCAAAAAGTGCTGAAAACCTGTTAAAATTACATGAAAACACTGCCTGTGTAGACTTATGCCAAATACTACAGCTGTTTGCATGGTCTTCTTGAGCAGCAACAAACACTACACAACTACAGAAGTACCTCTAAGAATAGACATCAACGTGTATTTAGCACCTGGACAACAAAGCAAGATCAAGCCAGGACCTCCGTATAAAGAGCACTAGAAAGACTAACAGCACTTCAGGAGACTAGAATTCTAAAGCAGCCCACTCAACTGCAAAAATAAAAGCAGGTAAAGATCGCACGAGGGAGAAGAGGTGAAGAAGAAAATAACAAGATAAAAGAACGCTACACAGGAAAGGTGTAAAAAGGAGTGAGTAAACAAAATAAAAAACCTAGACTGAACATCTTATGATTTCTGGATATTCTTAGCTATCTAGGTGACATTAAGATCTACTAGATTTAAAATCTCTCTCAAACTGCCACGTAACAATTTTAGATGTTACCTGTCCATTAGCTAACACTATGATGTGCACAAGTCAATTGGCACATGCAAGTCACTTATGAAGAACATGCAGCTTCTGGACTTGATTCAAAAGCTGACGTTAATACTGCCATTGACTTGCATGTGCTTCACAGCACCTCGACAGACCAAGAAGTTTGTTTTGACGTCAATATCTCTTAAAATTATATATAGGAATAACTATATGTAGGTTCAGCAAAGTAGTGCTCTACTGAAAACACGAAATTATAGAGCACAATCGGGTACTAATAGTTAAAGGTTTCTCATAGAAGAAATGTTGGATGCCACACAAAACCCCATGAGAAGTTGGGGGGGGGGGCGGGGGGGGAAGAGGGAATCATCCAAGACCAAATAAAATCTGACTGATGAGCTATAGTTTTGCAACAAAACATTATTTTTTTTACAAAAAAAAACCCAAGATCTGTCAAAAAGTATGGTCAAACAAATCCTTTCAAATTAACAAATGTTAAAAAGTAGCTTTGTACAATATATTATACCTTGCTAAATAGGGACTATAATTACCAAGAATAACACTCTAGTGTATTTAGTCTTCCCAACACAATTTATACCTGCAGTTACTTTTGATGTTGTCAGTCATCCTTATTTATTTTATACTGATGGTACACTAGTGAAATTGTACCCTATTATATAATTTTTCCTACTATAGCCTTCATATTAATTTTAGTTGCATTACCTTGAAAAGTTTTTACACTAACAGGTATAACAGCATACGTACCCATGTGCATATGTATATACTGCTCTATCTTTAGGGAAGCAAAAAAAACCCAAATATATTTACGAAATACTTTAAGAAACATAGCAATAATTTTTAACAAGTATGAGCTGACGCATCTTTTTTAATTACTTGTAGGCTATTAAAATACACATGGATCAAGAAGTCCACATTTAAAATTTATTCTCGTATAATTGTAAGATATTAGAGAAGAATATACTGCATGTGTAACGGATTAGTGTGTTTCATGAAAAAAATTATGAAAACCACCTGAAGATCTTTCCAGGAAAAAAAAACAAAAACCACCAAAACCAAAAAACAACCCAAGACTACCTGGAATTATCAGCTTTACAATCCCACTGTCAATTCAATACAGATTAGTAGAGGTCTGCTAATTTACAAGCACTTTTTCTATTTATACACGACTCTGAAATGCATTAGATCTCCACACAGTTGCTGTCCCGCGTGAAAAGTGGAAAATAAAGTAACAACCTTCCGTTACCCCCTCAAATTCACAGCAAGTAACAAAAAAGTTCAACTTCTCCATTTCTTCCCCATGTAAAGTCACTTCAAACTGACGATATAAAGGGGGCCGAGGGGGTGGGAGCCACGAAGCCCCACGTTCAGGCCACTACAGACCCCTCCCCGCTGCGCTGCTCAGAGCCCCGCTCCGGGGGCGGGAGCTCGCCCGTTCCAATGCTGCCCCCTGCCGGCCCCGGCCGGGCACGGCCGCCACCGCGGCTGGGGCTGAGGTGACATGAGCCCTGCGCTGGGTGCGGGCCGGCCCAACCTGCGGCTGCACCGCGCAGCACGGCCTGGCACCACACGCACAGCAACTTCCATCTTTCAAAGCCGTCGCATAAAGAGGAGGTGGAAAATACCAAGAGGGGAGGAGAAAAAAAAAAAGAGGGGGGATGTGAATTTATCACTGATGTAACAGCAAATCAGGGTGCGAATGACAACTGGGAATTTCTGTGAGAACAAGAGCTTCCGAATTAGTTCTAAAAATTATTTATAAAACTTAAGAATTGCAAATCTGAAGTATCTGATTAAAAAACAATGAACAGTGATCTCAGAACAAACCCCATCTTTTTATTTTAAGAACAGCCCACTGAGCTGAAGAGCATCCACTAGCCAAAAAAATTACCTACTGTTTCACAAACTGGATCCCCATGGATTCAGGAACACACAACAGCAGCTTTACTTACTGAGCCCATCAAATTGAAAATCAGTGGTGGAAAAGAAGAAAGGACAGGAAAGAGACAGAAAGAAAGACACTATCACACACAAAAAATAAATCAATTGAGACAACGTTAGCTATTACCATACTGCAAATGAACCAATTACAACTATTCTGTTACACGAGCATCCTTCCTAACACAAACGGACAATTTATTTCTTAGGAAAACAGTCACTGCCAGTAGTGCCACAATTCTTAACAGAAGTATTAAATATGAAGCCCAATTCTCAAAAGCAATGAAACTAGGATGGTTTTATATGACGCTGTCTTTAATTCATTTCTCATTGCCCTCAAGAGAAATATTCATCCCAATTTTTACCAATGCTTTCCACTGATACACATCTTTTCCTCATGATAGGTGCTGAAAAGCAGAAAGCGTTCCAACTGGCAGTAGAGTTACAATCCAAGTTTAAGAGACATACTAAACTCCGCAAGGCTGCTTCTCCGAAGATGCAGGATTTCTTCTACTTAATGTTTTTCTCCTTCATTGGGATTTAGACAAAATATAATCAGCTAAAGCCCCAGAACCCCTCGATTGTCAGTTTTTCTGCTAATATAGGTAGTTACAAACCCAGCCAGGACTACAGCAACTGCAGAACAAGCCCTCTGAAATGAACGTAGCTTCGGTTGAAACTGCTATGAAGAAACAGCAGAGGAGTCTTTTACTTCTTAAAGCTTTTACTCACGAATATTCACCTACTACGATATGGACAGAAGGAAAGTCTCTTCTGGTTAATTAGTAGTTGTTCTTTGCAGGAGTCTCAGCCAAAGCCAAAGGAAACTTCAAAGGCCTCACTCACCACATGTCACGGCTTGTGCTCAACATGAAACTGCCAGTTGTGATCTGCTTGCACAGCTATAGCTCACGCTGACTTGGATCTGTATTACGAAGTGATTGCTAAGCAGTTGTGCAACAAAAGAACAAACTTCTATTGAAAAGATTTGGCAAAGTCACAGCAGTGGGTTAGATGAAAACTCCAACAGTCTGTCAGCAATACAATCCCAACACACATTCATGCATCTTTACCCACTGTCTTTGTTATCAGTGGTTCACCTCTTGTTCATTTGGTCTTAATGCCCTTATCTGCACATATGACACTTGTAACTTTAAAACAAACAGATCAGATCTAACACACACTACTTCAGACTTCAGAGTTGAGGTCTGTATTTCACTTTGTGATTATGCTCTCTAATGCAAACATTCTGCAGCCTTCTACTGCCACCAGTGAGGAAAAGGAAAAATGTATCAAGCTAACATTGAGGGAAGGATAAAACAAAGAGGAAATTATTTATAAAGGAATGAAGCCAAGAGACTATATTAAATATTAAAACAATAAAACCTCTGCAAATTATCTTTTCGGGAAAAAATGTAACTGGAATGCAATACAGAAAAAAGGAAGAGACAAGATTTTGCATAGGTTTTGTCAGAATAAAAAAAGATGATCTCTACACTCAGTAACCAATGCAATGCATTAAAATTTGTACTAGTTGTATACAATTGTGACTGATCAGATACTTCTAGTTAATACTTGCAAACCCCTTATGCAGCACAAGTTCAATTCTATATGACTTTTTTTCCTCTTCACAAAGGCTTTTAAAACAGTACTAGACATGAACAAGGATCACTGGAGCAGCTCCCCTCGGAGACGCTATTCAAAGGTCACAATTTGTGAAGTGTTCTGACTTAACATCCTCAGACAGACGTGTAATGTTTATAATATCCTTTAAATAAAACCAGAGTAACTAGTTCTTAAAGAGCAGACCCTCCAAAACAGCATTTTTAAAAAGCATTAACATTTTTAATTATTAAATTCCTTTCGAGCTGTAATTCTTAAAGTTGTTGTAGTGAAACAGATCTCTGTCATACCATGAGGTATTGACCTCAGAATTCAGTTCAAGGAATTTAAGTACATCACTATCCATACAGTTATACTACAATTTTCTACTACTTTCCTATGAAGTGCGTATTTTCTTCTCCATTAAAAACACACAAGCTAAAGGAGAACTATTTAGCTATTAAACCAGCATGTTCCTATCCCTTCCAGTTTCACAGATTTAAGTTAACCAGAATTGCCATCATAACATAATACAGCTTTCATTAAATATCAGAGCCTTTCACAAGGATAATATTCCACTCTGCGCATGTGCCCAGTTCTCAACACTGCTCCCACGTGTCCAATTCAGTAATGTGTCAGATACCTAAAAATCCTCATATGCTGATGCCAAACTAACTCAAAAATAAAAGGTGAAAATCCCAGTCAGTCATTTCCTGTTTCAGAACGGTAGCTGTCCAAAACCTATTTGTCTTTTTAATTGTCCACAAATTAGAAACCCATATAGCTACGTTTCCATCATGGGTTTTGACTGGCAAAATGTCTATTATTTGCCAAAAGCTTTTTTATTCTTCACAGAAAAAACAAACTTAGTGTCACTAAGTACTATTCTAAACTAAGGACTCACAAAATTAGCTTAAAATTTATATGGTTATTACTAACACACCTGATACAGATAGAGTATGAAAATAAAATGCAAAATACACTGAACCATGCAAAATTCTGAGGACCAGAGTTAGTTATCTTTAGAACAGAACAGACTAGTTCAGTTGGAAGAGACCTACAACAGTCATCTAGTCCAACTGCCTGACCACTTCAGGGCTGACCAAGTTAAAGCATGTCATTACAGGCATTGTCCAAATGCCTCTGAAACACTGACAGGCTTGGGGCATCGCCCACCTCTCTAGGAGGTCTGTTGACTGTTTGACCACCCTCTCGGTAAAGAAACGCCTCCTAACATCCAGCCTAAACCTCCCCTGACTGCTTTAAAGTTAATAGAGCTGCTATCCACTAACTTGTTCTTTGACTTCAACAACAGTAAACAACAAGGTAGGCAATAATTTACATAAATTTATGGGTTGAAAAATATTTCATCCCTTCTATAGCAGACTGTTTCAATCTTTTTTTTTCCCCCCCTCCCAGAGGACAGTATCATGAAACAAAAGATGCAACAGAAATGGAAGTACGATGCTAAATAAACTCTACAGCACAAGCACATCTTTCTTTACAAGTTCCCAATAGGTGGCAACAGAATACCAAAAATACTAAGTAGTTTGTAATTCTTTCTTCATCCACAATGTAATGGAAGCTCCGCTACAATTTATATCAATGAACTTGCACCAGCATTTTTATTCAAATGCCATTTCAGCATCAGAAAGTCTCATGACAGTTAATGTCAAAAGCCAGAGAATTCACAGAACAGAAACAAAGAATTTACTAAAATGCCAGTTGTTATGAAATGACTAACTTATACTCAGAGCTTATCTAAGGGAGTAAACTATTACAAGCAGGAATTTAGAGTAACAAAGTGTTTCTGCATATTAAAGAAGAAATGCTAAGGAAGAAAGAAAATTTTACAACTAATTTTTTTTTTGTTGTTGACATCCACGCACCTTGGTCTTTAGCAGTATTCATTTACAAGACTGAATATAGGGGTGAGCACTTTTAAACAAAGTTTTCAGCTGACAAAACCCAACTTTATCAGTAGTAGTCCATACTAACTCCCTGACTCTTTGTAGGAAATGACAGGAAGTCAGAGTTCTTTCCTTGACAGTTACACAACTATTTTGTGTAACTGTGGCACAGAGTTATACAAATCAAATCTAAATAATGACTACTCACGTGCTTTCAAAGTCAGCTAAGTCACTGTCCAAAGAAATTGTCTCTGTTGTAATCTCCACCTTTCTCACACTGCCAAAGAAGTCTGTTATCAGAACGTTTTGCGGGTCTCGCTGAAAGAGATCAGTTCGGTGCCCAGGCGTGGAAACACACAGACTTTTTGGACAGACCTGAAACTGGAAACAGAGATGGACAATCATATCCTGTCCCTCATTCATCAACAGTCTATACACAGACCTTCCAAAATGAAGTTGCTATAAAAAGAAAGATAACTTGCATTAATTTCAGTACAAGCTCCACAGCCGAAAAAAAAGGATTAAACAAAAACATTAAAAGGCATAGACATGATGCATTTGAGAAAACCTTTATGCACTAACTGTGCTGTTTGAGTTTAGAAATGCTTCTGTGAAAGCCAACTGTCAATTACTCCTAAGTAATTACATGCACAAATGTATTTCTGAATATAGATGGAGCAATAGCTGCTATAGGCTTCCAAAAAGCACAAGTGGGTATAAATTCTTCGTGTTTACCAAAGGGAGGCAGGCAAGATTAAACAAGCCTTGATAAGCAGCTAATAGTAAAGGCTTCATAAAGCTTCATAGCGAAGCAAAAATTTCCATTCTGATTGAAAAGAAAAAGTTTTATTTCTAGTTTATAGCCTGTGAAATATGCAGAATTAGGATATTCAAATATCAAAGCTGGTTTATGTACATTACGTTCACAGAGACATCGTATAAAACCTACACATTACTTATATACCTTATTATTTGTTTTACCTATGTTTTTTGACTACGTATCAGATCCACTATATACAGCACACATCGTAATACCTGGAAGACAAGAACAGCACTAACAAACTGTTTCCAGTTGACTCAATTCTGTATAGAGGTGCATTTGCAGAAAATAAGTAGACATAATGGTAGCAGATTTGTTGTAGCATGTAAAACGTCTGTCAAGACAGCATGCTTATTAAATAACAAGATTATTATGTACCAAGGTAGTCAAGGCAAAACCAATGCACTTTGGACACAATGCCTTTTTGTACAAGTCCTACCACACCCACTACTAAAGTCTCTAGTATTTCCCCATCTGGACAGATTCCTTATTTAAAGGGATCTTGTAATGCACATAATGTAATACAATAAATAATAATTGGTTTGTATGTTTATTAATAATACATAGCTTAAAGCGCCACAACATGCAGCCCAAGGCCTCACTCTCTCTACTCTTGTTGATGAGCTTGGAAAGTTGAGTTGATGTCTCAATCATTAGAAGGGACTTCACAACCCTGCGCACAACCCTACTAGACACAAGAGCTAGACACGCATCTGTGGTAGACAGGAGCACTAGCTCTACAGTGCTCTGGACAGTTTCATGAGCAAACGTTGCTGTCCATTCAACTGTCTCATGAGCAACCCGCAAACCACCTAGTAACAGCATAGGTTACGCAAGTCCTCACATGTTCCAGCAACAAAGAATATTTAACAGAACAGATTAATGTACAGGACTATGAAGGATGCTCTCCACATGAGTGCTTATCCTCTTTAAGTTCTCCAAGTGATTTTCACAAACAGGTTCATCAGTCGCTGGATTTATAAGCTCGATATACCTAATTACATCATGGATCAGTTCTTAGAAGGTTGCACTCTTAGGACAAAGTCACAGGTCCTAATTACCTCAGTGCAGATTCAGCCTCAATTAGGTCATGACTGACAAAACCTGTGAGTTTCAGTCCATACTCCCTAGCAGAAATTCTGTGCTCAGCCTGACACAAAATGCATGGGCTTGTGTGGCTCCTTCTCTTAGGAGAAGAGGGCCCTAAGTTTAAGAAGCTTCCTAGAGAGAAAACAATGTGCCTGGCTTTTCTTCACAGAGGACAGATTCTATCTCCCCATTCCTCTTCTGTTCTATTACAGTTTCTCTTTCATAACTTGTCTTTTTTTGTCTAAGTCTGTAAGCACATGGCATTAGGCTGCTGGTCCAAGGAGACTTCAGCTCACTTTCACCTTCCCGTACAAGCACACATAGCCACTGAGCTCTTTTTTAATGATTCCCAACTCTCTTGTTGGCAGAGTATCACACAGCTGTTAAAGAAAAGATAGGGGCAGACCAAATCTCTCTTATCTTCCTTGTTAAGTGAAAATGAACTAGACTGATCAGTATCACACTTCCCACACAAAGGCACTTGTCAATGCACACAAACCCTCTTAAGGTTCATTTTCACCGAAATGCAATCAATTTTCTTCAACTCTACTCTAAGGGCACGAATGTAAAAACTAAGTCTCTGAAGTAAGCTATAAAAGCTAACTATTTGTTTTAATCCTGCTATTTGATGCATAACCTATGCTGCAGTTACACCATTAAGTCTCTCTTCCAAGCTCTCAAGAGAGTGTAAATGTCCCAAAACAACTGCATCAGCACTGAAAGTGGGAAATTGATACTACATCCAAGTATTTCTAGCCTGTCCCACAATAATTTACTACCATAAGATGTTGAGATGAATCCTGAACAAAAATGTGCAATGACACTGAGAAGACGACTTCAATAATAAAAATCTACCTACCCAGTACCAATGTGAGAAGACAACTGCAAGCAATTACACCACGGCAGACTAATAACTGAGGTCTTCCAACAAAAAAACCAAAACCAAATAAAGGCAAGCACTGGCTAAATGAAACACATTTGTTCATGCATCTATTCTTCCAAATTTTTTAAAATAAGATACTATCCAGATAAAGCTAAACAATTCCAAATCTTGACTTTTCTTGACAACATTTTTAGCTATTTTATGACAAACAATGCCTCATTCAGAAATTTTGTTGAATCTTATTTTAAAAGTTCAGATGTATGACATTTCAATTTAGTCTTTTGGTTTGATCACAATTTCAAAAAAGTGAAGTCAGTCATTTGCACAGCTTTATGCTATCCCTTAGCAACACAGATGGAGCAGGTGGGGAGTAGGTGGAGTGGATTCTGAAAAAGAGATGTCTCATTCCTTGCAGGAATGCAATATCCAAATCTTAGGTAGATGTGAAGAGAAGCTGTTTTAAGACTGGTTGGAAAAAAGTAAACAGCTGATGGGATAGAAGTGGTAACAAATACACTACTTCTAAAAAAAGCAGACATTTGACATATCAGAAGGTCAAACAACTAAACTTTAGCTACTAATTTTAAAGCTAGCTAGTGAGCCACTTAATATGTTATCCCAAGTTTGGAAAGCATTAATTTAAAACAAACAAACAAACAGAAAAAACACCCACAAAAAACCCACACAAACAAATCAGACTTGGAGAAGCCAAGCACAACACTAACAGTGCACCCCAGTACCAAAGTATCTTCTGTAACTGTTGGCACATAAACAAGTCTACGTCCTTACCATGGACTAACCATATGCCATTTTAGAACTCTTAGATGAAGGCCTGAAAAGCACAAACTTCAAATCAGGAGGTCACATGCTGAAATATGTGCGTATTATGACTCAGTATATGATCATCACAATTCACTATATATTCAGGATATCTGGGTTCACTCTCTTCCCTTCCCAGAGCAACAATGAGCAGATTGACATATGATGACTTACATGATGTAAGGAGTTTACCAGTATGGGATAACTCCCCACAGCTCTTCTTGAGTATTTGGCATACAAGCAAAAACACAAGGGAGAAAGTTTAGGTATCTTTTCCAAAGAGGTAAGCTACTTGGCCAGCTAACAAGTCTTCTACACTTTTCACAACAACTGGATTAATATCTAGCTGGCTAGACCACTTATACCCCTTCCCAGATGGTGTCTTATACAGTAGAAACTACTGTTCATTTTTAGTGACTTTTTTTTTTTTAAAACATCAATTAATTTTCTGGTTTACAGAACAGAGTTCTAAAGTGCTGTTTGAATGAACTGGCTACAAGATGATACTTAATCAATAGACAACTTGCATAACTTTAAAATAAATCTTGTTAAAGAAGAGTATCTGTATCCCCGTATCAGAAGGTATTACATTAGAGGACAAAATTTCATTCCCATGGTAGTAAACGAATCTTGAATCTTAGGCACTGAATCAATTCTGTATCAACATAAAATCTGTCAAGTGTGGGCTGTTTAGAATGAATTCTACTACACATCTAGCAGCCAGGCGAACACCATTCTCTGTAGACAGAGGGTGGCATAAAACTTTTGAGCAGCTGCTCCTTTTACAGAAATGAATCAAAGACAATGTGTTCTCTAGGTGGTGGCTCTTAGATCACTGACACAGCATGTCAGGACTTACAGCTACAAGGCACCAAAGCATAATGTATTACTACAATGAAACTAGTATCGGAACAGGTATAAAGGGTTAACAGAGAAAACAGAATATGGTTACTTTTAATGTCATCTCACCAGTGTATACATCGAACTGTTAGAGGCATTTTCCTAAATTTTGCCACAGGTTATCTGGTTGCTTTTTTTTTCTCCTGCCTCATACCTGAAAGTTCCAATTAATACTAGCAAATTAAGTTAAATTAATTGCAAATTAAATTAAAATTTGAAAAACAATGTCAATGTCTGCATTTCCATGTCTGCAAAGTGTCTGCTATCCATTAAGCTGATTTTAGAAGCTTCCTGCTATAATTTTCCACATTCCACATACTTCATTCTATTGAAATGAATATTTAATACTTTATTCATTTTTCAATTAATAAAAAAAAAGTAGCTAATTTTTATTATTTTCTTTCTGTAGCCAGTAAACCACTTTCACGCTGAGGAGAATCCTTAAAGTGTTGCACTATAACTACATTTAATAATGGCAAAAAACCCTCCTCTCAAAAGTTGCTTTTGGCGCAAAAACCAGAGAGAAACAGTAGGGGAAAAAAACATTTGGAGAACCCTATGGACAAAATAAATTATTTTTGAAACTGAAAGTTATTAGCATATTCCTGAATGCTGAGTATTCTACTTACCAGGTCATTCATATTTGTCTGACTGGCTGGATGAATTTCTTCCAAGAACTCTAGCACATAGAATGTGTATCTGTCCATAAGATGAACGCCAATCCCAAGATCAGGTTGATGCTTAAAAACAACACACAGCAGTTATTGGGCATTTGCAGGAAAGACCAGAATGTAAGAGCATGTTACAGAAGTTAAGCACAATTTTTTTTGGCCTTAGGCAAATTATGCAAAGAAAATGACTAGCCACAAAGAAACATATTGTTGACAAGCTGAATAACACAGAACCACAGAATCACAAGGGTTGGAAGGGACCTCGAAAGATCATCTAGTCCAACCCCCCACCAAGGCAGGGCCACCTAGAGCACATCACTCAGGAACACGTCCAGTCGGGTTTTGAATGTCTCCAGAGAAGGAGACTCCACAACCTCTCTGGGCAGCCTGTTCCAGTGCTCTGTCACCCTCACAGTGAAAAAGTTTTTCCTTACATTAACTCGGAACCTCCTATGCTCCAATTTGCACCCGGTGCCCCTTGTCCTATCGCTCAGTGAGCCCGAGAAGAGCCTGGCTCCATCTTCCCGACACTCACCCTTAACATATTTATAAACATTGATGAGGTCACCCCTCAGCCTCCTCTTCTCCAAGCTAAAGAGACCCAGCTCCCTCAGCCTTTCCTCATAAGGGAGATGTTCCACTCCCTTGATCATTTTAGTGGCTCTGTGCTGGACTCTCTCTAGCAGTTCCCTGTCCTTCTTAAGCTGAGAGGCCCAGAACTGGACGCAATATTCCAGATGCAGCCTCACCAATGCAGAATAGAGGGGGAGGAGGACCTCCCTCGACCTACTGACCACAGCCCTTCTAATGCACCCCAGGATGCCATTGGCCTTCCTGGCCACCAGGGCACATTGCCGGCTCATGGTCACCCCCCCATCCACCAGGACCCCCAGGTCCCTTTCCCCTACACTGCTCTCCAGCAGGTCAGTCCCCAACCTGTACTGGCACATGGGATTCTTCTTTCCCAGGTGCAAGACCCTACACTTGTCCTTGTTAAATCACACTTGTCCTTGTTAAATCAGTTTATCTTCTTTTCTCTAAGCTATACCCTGGTAATCTCCATGTTTGCCAAGCAGGGAACCCCTTCTGCCTAATGGTCCACTACAGATTTGTGGGCTGCCCTGAGCCACTTAGGACTTGGAAAACAGGGCTGGGAGAGAGCTTCTTTTACAGCACTGTGCAGGTTCAGGTAATCCTCACCTGCTGGTTTTGGGCTGACAAGGATCTCCCTCCTATCACTCCTTCTGTAATTCAGCCTGGATGCAATTACAGCAGGTGAAGGGTAGTGGTTCAGGGTTTGGTTGGTTGGTTTTTTGGGGCTTTTCTGTATATCAAGTGTAGGAAGTCCTAGGCTGAATATCATCAGTAGTCGTCTACTACATCTCTCTCCGTAGTCTTATAAAATTTTGTCCTATCCTAGACAATGCATAAACTGGCCAGCAAGTACAGAAATCCATTGTTAGCCTAGTTCTTCAGGACAGCACACAAACAAGCAGGAAAAGTACACTTACAGGTTTTGTCAAAATTGTATTTTTAACTCAGGCATTCTGAAAACTGTCTTCACAATCACTAAAATCTACTTACTGATAAAGAATCTTCTCCAACTTGGCTGCTAGCCAAGGCCATTATATTAGGTGAATAAAATCGTTCATACATGGATGCTCCTTGACAAGTATCAATAATAAACAGCAATTCATTGTACCTGAAAGAAATAAAATGGCCTCCTTACCCATCTCTCTCTAAACTGAAACAATATATACATACTTTGCTTTTTACTTATCAGGACAACTGCTAGGAACCTAAGGAACAGAAAAGTTCACACTGATTGATTGTAAGACGTGAGTTTAGTCAAAGAGATATATTTGAGCAGCTCTAACTGCAGGAAGCTGAAAACAAAAGTTAAAACTCTTCTGCCCACATGCAAACTTTTAAGAAATTTTATGGACAACAGATAGTATCACTGCTGAAGTTATCCAAGGCCTACTGGTAAGAATTCAGGCATGTTTGTGAAATACAGTACGTAACCTCTAAATAATGATTTTTTTTCTCACCGTCTTTTCTGCCACATTTGTTCAAAGGCATCAGCAAGTTCTACATTTGTGATTTCTTCAGAATCTTGAAATTTTAGGAAACCGTTTCCACCATGGCCTGACAGAAAAATCAGAAGTTAGGCAAGTATGTAAGTTAAAGGAAGACATTCAGACTGGTTGACCATTTTTCAAAAAAACAAAACAAAAAAAACCACAACCACACAATACCACTCCCCTTCCCCAGTTCTCTTTCTCCAAACAGATCTAAGCAAAAGAAAATATTAGCAGATAAGAACAGTTCATACACACCACTTAAAGCAGAAACTGTACCTGCTAAGTACTGTCTTACAGGTTTTTTCTTAATTAGCACAACATGATAAAAAGAGAAGAAAATCCTTTTGTTGATTCTTTTTTGTTCGGACTCTTGATGGGACTTCATGCTTTCACAAAGGCCCATCCAACCAAATAACAAACATCAATAAATTATAATTACCTGTCATATATATTAGAATATTGCTTCTGTCATCAGAAAGAAGACGTTTAGATCGTGGTGTGCTTGGTGGGATTCTTCCTGTCAATACACGCAAGAAGTTTTCAACAGTAACCTAGGAATAGAAGCATAAAGTCATTTTCCAAAGAGAAAAAATGTTGATTAATGACTCTAGACTGTGTTACGTAAATTAAATAATGGAACACTAAAATATGCAGTGCATCTAACCACACATAATATTGCTTGGTATAAACTGCATAAACAGACATTTTCTGTTTAAGGTTTTACTGCAGGTTCAGAGTCATATGGTACCTTTTACTTTATCCCACTAACATCAGCCTGTTGCTTTATTATAGCCAATAAGTCTACTACCATTATAATTTCTAATCAATTTTTCTTATCAATTTTTCATTGATATGAAAATCCGTCAGCATATAGCTTTATTCTGCCAAAACTGCTCATGTACTCACTAAATGCTCTGACATTAGTGTGTGTTACCATGGAAAAATAAAACTTTAAATTCCCCCTGTAACTCAGGAAAAACAAGATCAATTTTCGTTGCGCAAGTCTTTGAGTGATCAGGTAAGACCTATCTGGTGACTGTAAAGCATCCTATAAAACACCACTTCCTCTTTATGCAGATGTACCCACCTCAAATGCTAGCAACAAATCCATACTCAGGAAAACACATTATTAAAAGAACATCTCTATTTCAGTGTTGTATCTTCACTTCTTTACACAAAGCTTCAGAGAAATAAAACATCTACTATACACTTAAATATGCTCCTATAAACCTTTAATAATGATTATATAGCACTATTAAACCATGCAATCGATGTCCAATTTAAGATCATCTGGTAAAGACACTATCTGAAGAATATTATACAAAAATGAAAAGGTGACAGAATGCAGATTTCTATATAGCAATTACTTTACAGCAATGATTAGGTTATGTTTTTTGTTTTATTTTGATAAAAGCACATGCTTAGGATTAGAAATTTAAGTAGGTCCTCCTACTACATATTTCACTTGCACACCAAAATTTTCACAGTGGTGTGAAGTGTTTGCAAGATGAGACACTCGCCAGCCATTTCCAAAGAGAAATTTCAGTAGTATGTGTGTATTCCTAATACATAGGAGGAGTTCTACATATTCAGCTATTGAGATTCCATTCTTTAAAATAGCCAATATACAACATCTTTCTAGAATAATAAATTTCAAAGACAAAAGCCAAGTATCAAGGGGGAGAGGAGTTTGTTTTAAACCTATCACTTGACAGAAACAGAAATAGAAACATTAAGGTTGGAAGAGACCTCAAGGATCACCTAGTCCAACCGACCCCCCCCACCTATTAACCAGTAAACCATGTCCTTCAGTGCTGCATCTAACCTTTCCTTAAATACCCGCAGGGACGGTGACTCCACCACCTGCCCATAATAAAAGCCCAGGCCAAAACCAGTGATGTGAATAGAAAGACTTCCTCAGGCTTCTCAGATGAGGTATAAATCTTTAAACCAACACTAAGAACAAACACATGGTGATTTAATTAAAGTGCAGTCACCTCATAGCTTCTGTAATCCACTTCCACATCATCTCCATAGACATTTAGCTCCATGTTTTTATGGCTAAACACAGTAGCTGGTTTGGGATTTCTAGGATTGCATGCCATATCATCTGCCAGCATCAGGACAATATGACTATGGAAAACAAGATAAAAACATTTCAGCCATTCTACTTTTACATAACAGTCAAATGGAAATTACAACAACATTGTCCCACGATCACAACAATAGCTTATAGCACTAAGAAGATTCCTGGAATTGTAAGTAAAACTTTGCTCAGTTATACACTACTTCCTTGTGTACATCCTGACCATTGTAAAGATACCACACATGGAAATGCATCTGGCTGGTTTTTTATCAACAGCATTAAGTTAGGCCACAGATGAGCACCAGAGTAGCTGACAGCAACTTCGTGAAACAGACTTGCCTAGGCCTAAACCAGCAAGACACTTCACAAAAAAAATTGGACATTTTTATAGGGCACTAAATTTCAGGTAGCTCCACAAAAAATATCACACCCTGTATGCACCTTCTCAGATCAAAACAATTATGACAATTTTTTATTACATTTGAGGAACTCCTGAACATTTCTCAAACTATTATACTCCATCTGATGCACTACTGTATGATTCTCTCTGTTAATGGAATTTTCCTGAAGAACGTAAGTGGGCTGACACAACATTTTGTCTTCTTTCATAGTACCAAGAAAAAACCCACAACCCAGAGTTTCATAGTGCCAAGAAAAAAAAATCCAGCACATTACAAAGCTGTTCCAACTTGTATGCAGCCAAAGATCTATATTTCACCTGGCAAGGTCAGGTTTGCATCAAAATATGAAATAACTGGAGACTGTTAGAATGTGCCAGAAATGCCTGTAACAAGGTAATGTCATTGCTTTCTTTGGATAATCCTGTCTTGGATATAGTTTCTCCTGGACTGTGATCTTTGTGTTCTCCCAAACAATACATAGGAAAGGAAAGCTCTGTATCCTGCAAAGACTGCTGCTAATTCAGACTCTCAGGCACACAACTATAAATTAAACTGTGTCCTGCTATTTAAACACCATTCCTGTACTTGTTATCATTCACTTATATGGCTGCATGAGCACTTTAAGAGTAAAGTTGTTCTTTATTAAGTGCTGATAAACTCCACACTGTAAAAAAAAACAAAAAACCACCAAACAAAAAAGGGGAAAAAAAGGAGGGAAAGGGACAAAAGGAGGGGGGAAGATCACAGTAACGGACACAACATGACGACAAAAAGAAGAGTGGGAGGTGTCGTGGTTTTACTCCAGCCGTTGGCTGGGCACCACATAAACGCTCGGTCAGTCCCCCTCATTGGAAAAGGGGGAGAGAATCGTAAGAGCAAAAGTGAGAAAACTCGTGGGTTCAGGTACAAGAGTTTAATCAGTGAAGCAAAAGCCGCGTGCACAAGCAAAAGCAAAACAAGGAATTAATTCACCACTCCCCATGGCAGGCAGGTGTTCGGCCA
This sequence comes from Psophia crepitans, assembly GCA_013399095.1. Classification (NCBI taxonomy): domain Eukaryota; kingdom Metazoa; phylum Chordata; class Aves; order Gruiformes; family Psophiidae; genus Psophia; species Psophia crepitans. The sequence goes on along the minus strand of VWZZ01008380.1, from coordinate 898,311 downwards.
TCCCCAGGGCAGCAGGGCTCCGTCACGCGTAATGGGTACTTGGGAAGACAAACGCCATCACTCTGAACGCCGCTGCCCCCCCCTTCTTCTTCCTCCCAAGCCCCTTATAAACCGAGCATGATGTCATATGGTATGGAATACCCCTTTAGTCAGTTTGGGTCAGGTGTTCTATCTGTCCCCTCCCAACTCCTTGTGCACCCCTCACCATCCCGCCGGCGGGGCGGTGCGAGAAGCCGAAAAGTCCTTGGCTCTGTGTAAACATCGCCCAACAACAGCAAAAACATCTCCACTATCACCGCTGCTTCCAGCGCAAATCCAAAACACAGCCCCATACTGACTTTCTTGAAGAAAATTAACTCTCTCTTAGCTGAAACCAGGACAGGAGGGAAGAGACAAATAGACAAATGCTGTCCAAAATAACAGAAGCGTAAGTGTTCAAAAATAATCAAGCTAAATTATTTCACTGGCATAAATATGAAGCTGTAATGACAGAAGCCAGAGGAAGACAACTACAGATTCTGTTTTTCTCCACACATGCACAGAAGTATAAAACTATTTTTACAAAGAGGTATCATTAAAAGGAAATTAGTTGGAAGCAAGTGTTGAATATATGCCTTACAGGTTTACTGAGATAGTCAGGTGTACACTCATTTTTGAATTACATTCAGAAAAGAATATTTCAGACTAAGCCATCACTAGCACTCTATTTTTGCCTGGAATATGTCTATTAAAAACAAGAATTAATAATTATGCATCACTCAGTAAAAGGTTCTACATAGCAGTAGTAGACAGGTGAGCACAAACATGCAAAGTTTGTATACTGTATGGCATTCTTAAAAGCATAGGAAATGTACACAGCAGTTCTGTTTAACTGTGGGATAGGGGGTTCATATAAGCAGCAAAACAATCTAGGTGTCAACTTGCAGCTTAACTGTTAAACCAAAGTAATCTAACTGTATCACATTAATGCTATCTTCATGATGTAAAATTTATGCTGCATAATGATTCCAGGGATCAAGAATTATTTCTGGATTCATTTTGGCTTTGTTTTACTTTAGCAGAACTTTTCACTTACCAATTGCAGTATTGTGCTCACATGTCAACAAATCAGAGCAACTTAGTTATAAAACCAAAAAATCATTTTCCTAATGAATTCTGTTGTTGGATGGCAAATCTATTTGAAGGACCAAATTGACACGGTTCCATTCAAAATGAGGCTATGCACAAGCCACTCCAAAAAAACCTAACCCCAAGAATCATTATAAATGTCTGCTTTTAAGATGTGATTTTGGGGTTGGTTTTTCCAGTCATCACTCTCAATGAAGTTTTGCAGCAAAGAAAGGTAGAAATAGTTTGTCTAAGGGAGAAACCCACTCAAATCCACGTAAAAATTGCCACAAACAGGATAAAATAGGCTTCTCTCTTTCTAGCTCTTCTGCAATGTCTTATTCTTGACCTTAGTCTAAAACATTGCTGGCTTTTTGAGATTCATTTCCAGATCCTTGGGTATGGGTAAGAAACGGATCAGGTTACTGAACAACCAAAATCCCCAGTCATGCTGAGGTTTTTGCAGTGTTTCTAAAACTGCCACCTACTTTGATCTTAATGGTGAAGATGGATAGATGCACAGAAGATGAAAGTTCTCAGGTAAGGGTAGAACTAGTGAAAGAATTTCTAAGGTAGTGCCTAGGGCACCTATGCTTCAAAGGCTATATGGGAGAGAAAACAGATGCTTCTGAGTGAGATGCGCAAAAAAATGTCATATTTCTGTGCTTTCAGCCCACAATGCTTAGGCAGTATGTTCCCTTGGATTTATAGCCCCCAAATGCTTCCAAAAATTAGGTTTCAACATCCCCTCTTTCACAAGGTGAGAAGTCACTCTTAAAAAGAAACACAGGAAACAGGATGATACTGTCAATACATTCACAGTTGAGTGGAAGCTAAGGGGGGACACCAGATACTGTGGTTTTGGACTTGGAGAGAAAAACGTCATGCAAACTTAATCCAGTAGAACACACAATTTGCAATGATGGAGCAGGCCATGCCTCTTTAGGCGGACATGCTGGAGAAGCTGCCAGACCTCTGTACTAACATTAAAAACCAGGACCACCAGGATTTCCATAGGAGCCTATCTACATATAGCCTATTCAACAGACATTGATGCATAAAATTCACTTCCACAATTCTGGTACAAGTAAACTACATTTCAAAACAACTGGATAGAACTGTGCCAATACCCCTAGAATTTCCAGTGGGAACACAACTAAAAGACACTTCAGAACAGTTTGTTCACTCTCCTAATCCTGTTGTCAAGAAGGGATACTATTTTAAACATTGTGCTACTGCTAAAGAAGCACAGAAAGCTTCTGGTTTCTTTAAAAACATCACGTAAAACAGATTTTTCAAGGCTACTTCCAATATGTAGAAGCTGCTTTGTTTAACGCCTCCAGAGACTGTCGGTGTAGCTGCAGATGTGGAAGTCTTACGTTTTAGTACAGTTAGGGTTGCTAACACCTCCACACTGACAGGAAATTAAAGCACAGCAAAAGCCATATCTCAGAGTAGTACTGTCATTGCTTAATGCATTTATCAATTTTCCACATTATGCTTTCACCCATTTACTAAGCGGTACATTTTTAGTGCCCAGATAGCTCCTCATGTTTTTAATCTAATTAGCTAATTCCAACTGGCAGCTTTATTATATAACTTGCTGGTTTTCCTTTTAAACAGTATTGCCACACTTTTCAATACACTGATGTGATCACATCCTTCCTTCCTTTTTACTTTTATCCAGTTAAACTGGGATGAGAAATGTATTTTTATACTGCTTCAGACAACAAAAGAACATGAATAGCACATTTGCAAGGAATTGCATTCACCAAGTTCCCCTTACCTATCAGGAATGCCCAGTCTCTTGACACTTCTGTATACTGAAAGAGTATTTGCCACATGACGATAATTAAACCAGAATCGAGATGTACACACCTTCAGTTTTTAAGAAAAAAAAACAAAGCATATTAAATAGGATGAAAGATACAAATTGGCCCAGCACATTGCATCAGATGACTGTGATTACAGGAGTATCAACAAACTAGTAACAAATCAGGAAGAACATAGCAACACCAAGAAACTCATGATATAAGCTATATAAATCTTTGTTGTGCCAAAGCAACAAATGCTGAAAATAAAAGTTTTTAAAAAAATGTTCTTAACATACTGAGTCACGAAAAATTGTCATAAACCCCAAGTAAGTATAGAAACTGGCACTTAAAGGAATAATTCAGCAGAAGTAAGTGGATAACCTAATTTTTTTTTCCATTTGCTTTCTCCATATCAAATGGAAGAAAAATCAAAGGAAGAGTTCTCATCTCAATAGCAAGTCCATCCTGGGAGTGTTCGTGCACAAAGGCATAAGCAAATTCATGCAAAAGTCACACACAGGTGAAACTACACTGAGGATGTTCGCATTTAAGGAGTCAAATGTAACAAAAGAGCTAAGTGAGCTCTAACCAAAACCTGTATACAAATTCTCAAAAAATCTCAACAGAGTTCAGGTTCTACTGTTTTAACAGGGGAAGTGTTGGGAATCTGCCATTCCTGTACTGAAACTATTCCCCTAGGTCAGATATTATTTAATCTGTCCTCAAAAACCTCAAATCAATGAGATTTCAGAAAACTTCACAGGCAATTTGCTGTACTAGCCTTACTAGCCTTATCATTGTCCTTGTGTTTAGCTTCAGTTCACTACTTTGTTTGCTCCACACCAATGACAGCGATTCTCCTTTAGAGACAAACTTCCTTCCCTTTTACAAGCCCTTCAAACAAAGGACGAAGCATTTTAGAAAAGGTGACTTTAAAACCACAAAAATAGAGAAGCAGTAACAAGCACCTTTAGAGTTTTTTAATTTTTCAACTTTAAATAGAAACACCTTTAAGCTACACTACGTAATATCTTTTTTCTCCAGCCTTTTCATAAATGAAATGAGTAGTAGCTTAAATAAGAATAAAAATTCAGCCTGAAAGGATCCCCTTGCATCTTGATCATCCCATCCGCAGGAATTTCACAAAAGCCCACGGGAATCAGTCCACGAGAACATTTTCCTTTCAGCAAGATTTAAAGCTCTGAAAACTAACTATGGCCAATCTAGCTGTGACATTTCAAGACATTATCATCTGCCCCTTTTCCTCCATTACCTCCCTCACAACACAGTGGAAGATGTATCTATGCTATAAATATAGCTATTCACACTGCAGCATATTCGTTCATATGACTGATAAGGTGGGATTGCAGTACAAACCCAGGCTTGAAGTCCACAGTAGTAGTAAACCCCACCCTATTTCGCTGCTTAAAAAATTAGTGACAACTGTTAGAAAGCTTAATCACGAAGTACTGAAAAATATAATCAGCAAAGAATCTGCTGAGGACAGAAAGCACATCTCCTTGGACCTAATTTTTCACTTTGTGTGGTTTTATGGATACCAATAAAAGCACCTATTTCTTAAGAGTATTAGAGCAGTACTTGATGTTTTAATAGCTTCAAGTTTGTACATTGTAGAATATAGAAATTATTCCTTCTAATGCAATTAATTACTGTTAACTCATTTTATATTGCTCAATTTTAGTATCTGGAAAACAAACAGCTGCTACTGAGTAATTACAATAGTGTTCTGAAACAAATTAGTCATTAAGACCTGAATTGTGATTAAGAACCAATTGTGTAGCATGATTCACAGCTAATAAAAGATTCATGGCAAAGAAAGAAAAAACAACAAAAAAGAACCTAGGATAAGAACAGTTGATCTAAACATTTTGTTGCCTGAATTTATTTTACTGCAAGCCTCTTATCACAAGTTAACAGACTGTGTAAGAACAAAAATCAGAAATAGTTATCTTTCTGGTCAAAGAGAGAGACATACTTCTCTGATACCAGGATTACATTTTTGTTCATATGCAGTATGGTAATTTAACTGTTTTAATGCCATCAGAACTTTTGTTTTATGAATCCTGCCATACAGCTAGACGTTTTGAGTGCCTGAAACAAAGCTATACTGACAAGATAATTTTATTCTAGTGTAATGAATTTGCAGGCACAATTTCACACTTATTAATTTTCAAGTCTTTATCTTCACATTTCATTTAAATGAGCAGAATTCTTGCGTGACTGTTGCAATTACAGCTTCAATGAAAAATTGTCTACTCTATTGGAAGAAAACAACCTGGACTATCCTTACCAAAACTGCCCAGTTATTTGTATGTCCACTTCTAAAGAACTGTTCTGCTTGATCCTGAAAGAGAAAATACGAGACTTTTTTCAGCAATAAGAAATAAATCACTGCTCATGTTTTTGTTGTTTGCACAAAACAGTGTTCAATGCACACATTTACCACACCTTAACACTGAATAAACCTTACAAAAACTTCAAAAGAGGTATTTTTCTTCTTCCATTTTGCACATTTCACACAAACTAATTGCTCCAAATCTTTCCCTGAAACTTGCTAAATAACAACACAGAAAGAACTATTAGTCACTTTCAGCTTAGCTAAAACAAAAAGCCCACACATCTCTATTCCAAAGAACACTCTAAGAACAAAACAAAACGATTTATTGACCTACAGCTTCTTCCTTAATGAGAAAAGGCGCTTGGATTAATTTCTATTTTCATTGTTCCACTCATCTTTTCAAAAGCAGGTGAATCTGCAATTTTAACCCATTTTAAATCTACAGTGGTTACACTTATCTTCTAAAATCAGGAGCTATGACAACAACAACCTTCTCTATGATCTGTTCTACCCACAGTTCCCACCAGGCTTTGCAGAGGGCTCTTTCTATTTAACAGCATACATCAGGACACAGAAAGGAGATAAGACTTCCCAGAGCTAAGGCAACAAGTCTGACACAGGCCAAGCATCCAGACCTGCTGATTTTTAATCAGACTCTGTTAACTCTCTGAGGGGTACTGGGCTGTGGTTCCACACAGATACATGTAAAATGATTCATTAAAATACATATAAAGTACACTGTATTTCAAGCAGCAAACAATACACAGTAATTCAAAGACTCTAAAACTATTTATATTGGCTATTTTTTGTCCTATTTGTAAATAATTTCAAGTACAACAATTTGTTAATAAAGCAGAACTCAAAAGCAAACAACACCCCAGATGTAGTGTGGGCAGTGTGCAAAAAGCATAATTACTGAAATACGAAAGGAGTCCCACTTGTAAGAGATAAATACATTAGCTCCTTCTGTGTGTGAGTGCCTCCCACCTGCGGCAGGGGCACAGCCATCAGGCCCAGGTGAGCACGGGCAGCTCGACCGCCTCTGAACCCGCCCCACAGCCCACCCGGCCTGTAGCCGGAGCCTGTTCACACCTGACTTCACCAGCAAACGCCCGGGAAAGGACCGTAAAACACCGACTGCTGAAAGCGACACGGAGCAGCCAAAGAGAAACCGCGTTTCAGAAACTTGTATGAAAAAACCGCTTTTTTTTCTTTTTAAACGTTAAAGAGTTTAAACAAGTTACACCTGCCTGCCGAGCCCCGTTGTAGGGCCCTACAGGTTGTGGGGCACTAAACCCCCGGGGCCAGGCGAGCAGCCGCCAGCGCCCCGCGCGTCCCGCCCACGGGGCAGAGCGAGGCGGGGCCGGTGGGGTGGCCGCCCGCCCGGGGAAGGCGGTGAGGCACAGGGCACCGTCCCCTCCTCCGCTCGGGAGAGCCACCCTCGGGATGCGCCCGCTGAAGCCAACCCAACCCCTCCCAGAGGGCCACAAGCGCCTCGGGGCAGCGACACCAGCGCGACCCCAGAGCAGCGGCTGAGCGGGCAGCCGAGGGGCAGCAGGTGGGGCTCTGCCTGAGGGGAAATGGAGGGAACCAGCAGCACAGAGCCTGCGGCGCCGCCCAGCGCCGCCCGCCCTCTCTCGCCGTCGGCCGCTCCCACCAGCCTCCGTACCTGGACGCCACTGGCGAGCGCTGCGCCGCAGCACGCCAGGAGCAGGGCTGCGGCGGTGCGGACCCAGCAGCCAGCGGGCACCGCAGCCGCCATTTTACCGCGCCTCCTCCACAGGACTCCGGGAGCCGGAAGGGGGGGAGCGCGCTCTGCGCGTGCTGTGCACCGCCTCCTCGGGGCGGGCAGTGCTGCCGTCGGCTGCCTCTCTCCGCGGTCCCTGCCGCATTTCGGTCCCTGCCGGCGCTTGGGCGAGGGGTGTCAGCAGGAATAGTGCCCCTTTCTCCGCCACACCAGGTGCTTAGTCGTTTATCAGTGCTCCCACGGCCTTGTCAGGCCCTGGAGAGCTTGCTTGAAACTCGATTTTTATAGAGCTGAGGCAGTAATGGTAGCAGATCTCACTGCCTTGAGCCATGTGCTGCTCATGATGCCTCTGCTGGCAGGTTTAACACAGCCCTACCCTGACCTCGTCCCTCCCTGACCTGTTGGTTGGACAGACCCTGCTGGCCGTGGATAACGCTGTGGTTTCACATCTCACCTTCAACCTGGGTGGCTCCTGGGGGTGTAACAACAGCCGTTCCTCTTAGTGTTCCACCAAAAATACAGTCAAATCACTGGGCTTTGTTGAAGCCGCCACAAAGGCAGGGGCCATGCCAAGCCGAGGATGGCCTCAGGCCTGCGGGGCAGAGCTGCCTTGGGAGCAACAGGGAGAGCTGGGAAGAGGGACCAACTTTGGTGGGGAGGAGAGGGTGATCTCCGAGTAGATCTTCTGTCAAGATGCCTTGCTATAGACTTGCCTTTGGCGCATACATCCCTCAGAGCCGATGAATCATCAGATTTTTATTTCAATCTATTGAACCACTTGGTATGATTCTTTCATTCCCACTAACTCATCCTGTCACCACCTTTGTTCAATTGCCTGATGCCTTCCATTAGTGAAGATTCAGAATCTGCTCTGAAGCATGGAAGCTATTTCCTGCTCTGTGTACTTGTCATCAGTAATGACTTTCTCAGACAGGAGCATATTTCCATGTATTGATGTTGGAATTTCAATAACATCACATTTGCTGTCTGAAAGCATCACTGGTTTCCTTGATAAAAATAATCACCTGTGATTAGATCACCTCTTCTTTTTGTGCCTAAAGCTAATGAACTTACACCCTTTCAAAGACTATAGCTACCAGCTCCCGTCGTGCCTGAACGCATCTCCTGTGTGAGCCTTTTATGAACCCACTGAGAAGCGCTGTGGGCATCTGTGTCCCTTGGTGCCTGCTTGTAAGCTTCACTGTTGATCTTCTTAATGTGACCTTAATTGTGTTATTCTCTGCAATACTTTGTAGTTTTAACAACATTCTTTTAAGGTCACTGTGTATTATTTGCTACATAAGACCATTTACAAGGGTTATAGATAGTTGGTTCTGCACTGTACAGAAAGGTTTAGCTGGCTCTTGATGTAAAAGCGTAGCTGCAAACTGATCAGCCTTGTGTCACACGCTGACTGCTGCAGTGTGAGCAATGTTTGGATCAACTCCAGTCAAGTCACACTGCAGGTGTTACAGGTCATATTGCTGCCTTTCCATCCTAGGGCAGAGACAGCGCTGAGTTAGGGCAAGCTCAGCTTCACAAGCTCATTGGGATATTCCAAAAGAATGGCCATTATTCTCTCTGATTTACATGCTGCATAATACAGTGCATAGTTCACTTTTTTAGATCTGTCTCTGGTTTGCCTTCTGAATTCCCTTAGCCTACTTGAATATATTTTGTAATGGATCTATTCTTCTACTTCTGGCTTTTATTTCTTTACAGTCTTGGTCTTTCATGGATTTTAGTATTCATCAGACACACACGAGCGTGACAGTGCTTCAGGCATTATTACTGAAGGTGGTATCACTTCCCTGCTCCCCACACCCTACCACCCCCCCCCAAAAGATAGTACCAAAAGCTTTGCTTTAAATTTTTTTTCATCTTTATACCCTTAAGCAATTCTCAGTACAGACTTGGTGCTTGCTTCCGTGCCTGTGCAGGGGTTTGGGGTTTTTTTTGTCTAGAAATTAAGCTCTGTGCTGTCTGCTTCAGTTTCTTCATTGTGCTTTGTTTTCATGCTAGTGACAGTATTTTTCATGCACTGAGTCTCTTTAGTTTGTCCTTTGCCACAATGTTTCTTGTACCTCATGCTCAGTAATTAGAAAGGATCCCAAAATGATTTGTAATTAAAACTACTGTTTAAATTTGTAATTTAAATTTGTAATTAAATTTGTAATTAAAACTACCGTAACTGCAGCTGGTATTCACATTGGTGCACCTCTTGGTGCCCTTCCAGATTCTTTCTTCCTCCAGCAGGTTGCTCAGGCCCTAATCCTCTAATCTATACCTTCTAGAAATTGCCCTCTAAGAGCCATTGCTCAGTTTGCTCCTGTCCAGCATGGAGCAAACAAACCTAGCCTTCCTCTGAGGAGGGGCAGCAATCCCCAGTGTAACCCCATAAGCTCCTAAGATGGGGATTTGTGCCTACTAGAGTTTACCTGACACTTTGACTAGAAACTTTTTTTTTCTATACCAAAAATACCAATTATGTATCTTTAATTTTGTTGGTATTAACCTTGATTATATTACCTATGTGTAGCATGGAGTATCTCTTCCTTCTATACTCTTGATCCTCCCTCTGATTTTGTCAGACTTGCATGTACTACGTGATAATCTTCTACTGTAGAAGATAAAGAAATATCTCTTTGGCTGTATTTATTATGCTTCCAAAAGAAAAATGAAAAGGAACTCTTGCAATGAAATAAGTCAACAAGACTGATTCTTAAGGAATCATCAATAACAGCTCAACTATATTATCTCACTAAAAAAATGCAGATTCATTACTTTCTTCCTTTTGGCTATCAATACAACAAATTAAAACATTTGTACTGACCAAACAAGTGTACTACAGTTTGATATCTGAGCTGATAAAATGGCTGTCTTCAAATATGGAACCTGAATGAAACAACAGTAATCAAATTAATGATTGATCTTACTCATTTGGGGTTTTTTCCATTTCTGTTAGTGGAAGATTGGCTTGACTACAGAATGTTTGTACTTTGAAAAGATTTACAATAGCAAAGTAATACTGATAAAAAATATGCAAAAAGAATATGGTGAGAGTAACAGATACAGAAATTCCAAAGGCAAATAACTTGAAAGAAGTCTTGCTTCTATCATTATCGAGCTGAAACAATTGTACTGAACTGTGTTTATCAATAGATTCTGTTTGGACACTAGTTAAGCACATTAGAGCCTAGACCTTTGTTCATCCATAGCATTAAGCTGCTTACTTCTACATCGGAATCAAACTACACAATATTTTTGACTGTTATTTACAAAGTGAGATAATAGACATCATTTTTTACAGTGCTTTTTGAGGTCAGAATAGAACACAGGTGAAAACCTTGAAACCTATCATGAAATACAGTTGACATTTATTCTTAATGAATTAACCACCTACCTTGTCATCAGTTCTGTTCTGTCATTAATGACGCAAATATCACCAGGCATGGACTTTCCATAACACTGAATTGTGTAATAATCCAGTATTTTGTCTTCAGAAGACATGAGGTTTCAAACCATTCCAACAACTTATCCTGTTGGTGAAATAAGTAAAATATGAGAAAACAAAATACAAAAAAATAGTGGCAGCTTGTTTAAATAGTTTGTTAGGTACAATGGCAGTCATGAAATAAGAATGCACATCAATAATGCTCTCAGTAGAAAAAATGCTGAAAACTTTTGTCAAAACTTTCTTACTTATTGAAGATAACAAAATATGTGAAAAATACAGCAGTAAAAAAACAAAGTCTTTTTAAAATTAATGTTTCATAAAGGTTCATTTCCAAATAGAAAATTCATGGGTTTCTTAATTAGGAGGAAGATTAAAATCTTAATTAAATTGCCCTAAATAAAGTTAAGTTTAAAGCCATAGTTTTACTCTTGATTTCAAGCAGTGCATATAACACATTTTTATCCCACTACTAGTTCTGAGAACTTTTGTGATAGATCTGTTGTGTCCCAAATACACCAAGTATCTGAATGTCTTGGGAGAGTCCTCCCTGCAGTGATTGAGCTGAAGTAGTCTCAGCTCTGCTGGTTAAACTAATTCAAGTAAAGGGCCATGGTGCCGATGGACTCATTTTAGCTCCCAAACCATTACTTAAAGCAATTGTGTGTATTCTTAGACCACTCTACAGCCTGCAATCTAAATATATCCTTTTGTCTTCCAAGTAATTTTCCTCATTCACAAGCAAAGGGTTTTTTTACTCCATTGAGGACTACTCATCAACTATATTAGAAAACAAACATAAAAGTTTTGAAAATTAAAGGCTGCATGCACAGCAGCTTTATCTGAAAAAATTTTAGATTTAATATTATGGAAATTGTATTAGAAATAAGATATATAGTGAGCACTGAGTCAACTTTAAAGAAGGTTATTCATACACCAAGTACAATAACATCAATTAACATTAAATATTTGAACAGTGACTAAAACTGAATACAGTAAATTGCCAGGAAAGGTTATGTAGATCACTGTGTGATGCATACTGAAATGTTATTAGAACTAATTAGTAGAAGAGAAGCAAAATTTAAGACAAGTCCAAAAATAGGCCATTAAGAAATTTAAAGAAATAGTCTCAACAGAAGGAATAATTTAATTTTTAAAAATGTAAATATGTATGATGGTTTTTCCAGGAGTTATGGGGCAGAGGAGATCAAAACAGCCCAAAATATTTTTAGACAAAAGCCCACTTGTACTTTTTAGAGTAGCTGCTAGGCTGTGAACAAAAGTGTCAGTGGATCAGCAAACCTTAATAATTTCCCCAACTACTCAAACTGTGTGAAGCAGAGCGTTTGGTTTCCTCTTTAGCTTCATTTAGTAGGATGCTGTAAAAGCTGCTACGGATCAGGTGGAAAGTACTCACGCTGAACTAACTACATGGAGCATCCTTCAACACACTATAAATTCTAACACCATGCTCTTTGAAATTAAAAGCACCTATTACTTTAAGTGTATTTACTGGAAGCTGCTCCCAAATAGAAATGCTAGAATGACTTCATAAATTGAAATCACAATGCTTGGGAGCCAGATTTTGCTATGATTTATAAAAATGCAGTATTGTTGAAGTTTCCTTCTGTGTGGACAGCCAGTAAAAGGCCTTTTCACCATTCCAGTGCTGGCACTCAGTGCAAGGTGGAATTTTACTTGAAAAATTAAATGGGCTATTGCTAAGCAGAAAGTCTGGATGAAACCAAATAACACAATCAGCAAGAAAGTAAACCGTGACTAGGCAATCCCCCAAATACTTTCCTTCTTAAAAGCCACATTGTGGCCTAATTTGATCAGGATATTGTGCAAACTGAAGTGAACTGCCCACACGAGAATGCATTCAGTTACAAAATCTATGGAAATTTTTCTATATTGTTCTGCAACTCTCCTATGAACAAAAAAATTTAAACGCTTTCTTTTTAACTGTCTTTATCTTTGTGTTAAGGAGTGTTTCCTGATGAAATTTTTCTAACTGAAAGAGACCATCAAGAAAAAGTTCCAGTGATAACAGGAATTATCAATACATGAATAGGTGCCTGTTGTTTCTATGTATCTGTCCTCTTCTATGACCTTAACTAATTGTTTTAGCTGCTAAATATATAGTACATGAAAATGTAAAAGCTACATTTACTGCAGGTAATGACCTGTGACATTTTAAGGTAGGCATTCAAATTTACATGTTCATTCAAGGTGATTGATTTTTATATGGAGAAAAGACACCAATCAGTCAATCAGTTTCAACTATCACTGCCTTAATGGATGCCTTTGCAAAAGTATTATCTCAGCGAAAATTATCTTGCTGCACTTTAACTCTCTGACAGTTAACAAGGATTTCCTTAAACAAATTTTTTCTCATTATAACATTATGTAAATGCTGGAAAAAATAATCTTGCACTTGGAAAAAAAGACGATTACTAACAACACTTTATTAAAGAATAATCATTGTGTGTGTATATATTAAAGATTTAAAGCATCAGAGCCTGGTATGTATCCCAATTCCATAGACTGCTCCATGTGGTATTTGTGGCAGGCTTTTGCCTCACCACCCTGTACAGCTCCTGTTACTGAAGGAACTCCAAGCATTCAGTGTTAATTTCATGTCATCTTGAAACCAGGAGACTTCAAACCCTATTTGAAATTTTGTGTATTGCTACCATATATTCATTTTTGCTCTTTCATCTGATTCTGTTTGTCTGCATATTCTCCAAGATAAGGAAAACAATTTCAATTTTTTTGTGTGTTGTTTTATATTATCGTGTTGTTAGAAGCATTTTTAATACAGATTCTTTTCCATGGCTGGGTATTTATCACAGAATTCTAAAAGGGTATTTAAAATTAAGGGTGCTGAACATATTTTGCCTGCCTTATATCCTCATCTAGGAACCAGAACATATAAACCATCTTTTCCATTTCCTTCAGTAATTCTATATCCAGTAATGATGATCTAAAATGGCCATATTTGTTTTCAAACCCTCTTGTAAAATAAATTCATCCATTAGGCTGTTTATCTGCTCTGATTTCTAGAAACCAAATGTATTTTCTCTCTCAGAGGAGATCTTCATAGATTCATAAATGAAAAAAAATTGATTTGGAAGGGGAGTATGTTTGTGTGTGTGTTAGTAATACTGAATGGTAAAATCAGTCTTTTTCCCAGAAATTGCTCATAACGCTGTTTCCATAGAAGAAGTCAGCTAGGAAAGCTGTACAGTCTACCTCTACAAGTCATGATTCTCTTTTCCCTAGCCCAGATGCTGATGGAATAAAAAGTTTTAGCAGAAAGTCAGGAAAATGCAGTAGACTATCATTAACTGTCAATCAACTTATATAGAACAATAAAATGTCAGCTACATTACAGGGTAATTTTAAAAATTCTCTCCAAAACTGATATGGAGGTGATTTAGCTGTATAATGTAGAGAAAGAAGTAATTTAAGAGGTCTTTGAATATTTATATCTTTTCCAAATAGTACCAACTCAGCTATAAGCCAAAACCAAAAGAAACAGTAAAGACTATAGCAGAGTACTCAAATCTGATCCATTTGTGGTGGGGGTTTGCCTGGCAGGCAGCTAACCACCACATACTCCACTGCCCCCAGTGGGATCGGGGAGAGAATTGAGGGGGAAAAAAGTAAAACTCATAGATCAAGATAAAAACAGTTTAACAGGAAAGCAAAGGAAGATATTATAACAACAACAACAACAACAATAATAATATACAAATCAGGTGATGCACATTGCAATTGTTCCCCACCCACTGACCAATGCCCAGCCCATCCCCAAACAGTGATTCTCCTCCTGGCCAGCACCCCACAATTACACACTGAACATGATGTCATATAGTATGGAATAACCCTTTGGCCAGTTTGGGTCAGCTGTCCTGGCTGTGCCCTCTCCCAGCTTCTTGTGCACCCCCAGTCTTCTCGCTGGCAGGCCATGAGAAGCTGAAAAGTCTTTGACTTAGTGTAAGCACTACTTAGCAATAACTAAAACATCAGGGTGCTATCAACATTATTCTTATCCGAAATCCAAACCACAGCACTCTATCAGCTGATAGGAAGAGAATTAACTCTATTCCAGCCAAACCCAGGACAATTTGTTACACAGAATATATCTGCTACAGGAGAAGAAAAAGAAAATTACTTGCTTGGTGTTATTGTTAATAAATTATTTTCTGATTCATCAGATCGAAAACATTCAAGCACATGGTAAAGTTAATAACATCTTAGTTCCTCACTGTCCCAGTGTAGTCTGAGAGCTGTGAAAGACATTTTAAGACTGCAAACTTTGAGATTTTACAATTTGTTTAATAAATCAGGACAATGAACATATTATTTATTCCAGTTTTATAAGATAACTTGAATAAAAGTAAAGAAAAGATATCGACATGTCCTGCTTCATGAACCCACTAAGATCCAGAATATACAAAGAAAAACATTTGAAGCGAGTGATCACTTTTTCAAATACACAAGAGTCAAAATAGTATTTTTATCATTATTTTCCTGAACATTTATGAATAAATATGAAAGCTGCAGCCACAGAGTTTGTCACTTGTACAGCTTTGTCATTTTATAGTAACCTGCTTCTTGAGACAAGTTCACATAGAAGCAGAACTTTGCAAGAAGTTCTCCTGGAAACAGCTATCTTTCACAAGTTTCTCCGGCATCCTACCTTGTGTCATGACTCCAGCACCCAGCCAGGGTGTATTTGCTTTCCAAAACAAAACTGCCTCATCTCTTAAGAGATATTAGTAAGACAGGGCCAAGGGTTCTGTTCAGCACTGCAGCTGAACAACTACTTAGTTTATTGGATAGCATGACAGGAAAAAAAGTCTTGGTGATTCAAGAAGTGCTGGTGGTTATTAGTAATTTAAAATTTAAAACTACCCAGTATCAGGCTGTATCCAATATCAGGCTAAACTCTTCTTCCATTTAGCCAAAAGTTTTCAACCTGTGCTTTTTGAATCTGAATTCAGGTTCAATCATCATATGACAGTTTCATCAACTGTTCTGTTATCGTTGCTAATAAGCCATCTGGCAGGGTGTCATCTTCTACTGAAAACAGGTGTTTGATCCAATTCTCATTTGTTACACTGTCAAGACAGCATTCACTGAAGTTAGTGACTAAATTCAGGCAATGTTCTTGTACGTCAGCAGAAAGTCAGGATGAATTTCGAATTAACATTAAAACATTTCCATGGTTAAAACATTTGCCAGTTTCTCTCATGTTGCCTCTCAACTCAGCTCATCATTAAGATGCAATTTCTTTGTCTTCCTCCTGTTCTATATTCTGATTTTTCTCTAATTATTATGTAATGTGCATATTTTAATCTCTATATATTGTATTCTATTCATTGCAGAGCAAGAACAAAAAGTTCAATGGATGAGTTAAAGAACCTTAGATTGTTTAAAAAATTATTTAACTCAATCAAATTTAAAAATCCCCCCCCCAAAAAAATTGTTCCTGACAATAGAATTCAGAGTTGTGAGCCAATACGTGGCTAAGTTACAGCCTTTCTGGGTTTAGAAAAGAGGGTTTGGACAGTCATTTCCCACTTTATTAGGTACTATGAAAAATTAGCAGAACTTTAGCTTTAAAGAAACAAAGTTCGTTAATAACCAAACACCAGACATCAGTGGCTGACCAACATTTTGACAGCTTCTGCTTTGTGGCGAATACTGAATACACACTGAGTGTGGGAACAGGTGAGTCTTCATGTTTCACCAGAATGCTGCCGTCACTGCCGTGATCACTCTCACAAGAG
This sequence comes from Psophia crepitans, assembly GCA_013399095.1. NCBI lineage: Eukaryota > Metazoa > Chordata > Aves > Gruiformes > Psophiidae > Psophia > Psophia crepitans. The sequence continues at coordinate 882,029 of VWZZ01008380.1, read as the reverse complement.
CACATGCCAACATTATTCCACTGTGAATCCTAATTATAAAAAAAATTGTGATGTCACAAAACAAGATTTTTTTCTTCCCTTTTATTTTTTATTCTTTGGCACACATAGACAATCTGACCAAAACTAATAGTACGTTTGTTTGACTAGAGTGAAAACAAAAATCTGTATTTGTAAATGTCCTATGTGCCCCTTTCAACCTGAAAAAAGCCCAGTCAGGAATCCCCTTGACTCTAGGTTAAAAGAAAAAACAGACAGACAAACACTAACTTGCACCTTTTCCCCTATGATTTGACATCACAATGTGTCATGCCACTATGAAGATACACATATCAAAAATGTTGAAGGTTTCTCAGTATGAGCAATCCCTGAAAGCATGATATGACTCTTCTAAGCCCTTCATGTAGGACGTTGGCATTATTTTAAATTCATTTAGCTTTCCATTTAAAAGAAAAAATCAAGAGGCTTATCTTTTCAAGAGCTGTACTTTGTATCAAGGTGATTTTCAAGTAGGGAAGATTTTCGCTGTATGACTGAATAAAAAGCTATAGAAATAATGTCCTAAGGCACTGGTCCATTATACCACTGAAACAAAACCCAAACGGTAAGGAGTAGGGACTCACACCTTCAAACAATTTTATGCTCCATAGTGTACAAGGACGATGTCTAACAGCTGGGCTTGAATTCTTTTCTATTCCCATCACCACCATCCACAAGTCGTTATTCAGTTCAAGCCCATTTTAACTGATTTGTGCTGTGTTTGTGGGTTGTTCGTTTTCTTTTCTACAGCTACCTGAATTTCCTTGGTTCATAGAGAGTAAAAAAAAGATGAATTGAAATTGCTTTATTGACAGTTATCTATTTGGGGACAATTCATAGATCAGGACCTTAAAATCTGTGGTTGGATCCTTAGGACAAAAAGGCAAGGAAATTAAGACTTTATTGGGAAAAACAGCACAGCATATCTAAGTCATTGAAAATTCAGTATCAAATTATTTGGAGTGTTTATGAATCAGTTACTGAAAAATGGTAACTGAGGAAAATAAAATAATCCTTCCCAAAAGCAATTTCTGTAACATTGCAGTGGGGGGAGGGAATTTCAGTTTAAGTGACATAAAATAAAAGCAAAAAGCATCAGGAAGCTGTAATGGATCAGACTGAAAGTCTGTGTAAGCCCCCAGGCTGTGTTTGCACCTCTAGTGACCAGCTGTCCTAGGGTCTGAGTTGGGACCAAGGAAGACCTCTGTGGGATCTCCTGCTTTCCCTCTGCCTGAGGCTTAAGGACTTCCTGAGGTGGTAACCTTGAATTTATTAAGTTATATAATGCCTGTACAATATCCTCATGCTATCTAATTACTAGGAGCCAGATCGAGGCTAAGGACTTAAACAGAAAAATATGCATGACAATTGGGAATTACTTAAGAAATGCTAACAAAACAGCCAAACACTAACAACCTATGACTGGGAATGGGGAAAAAAAAAAAGACAGCAGTGATTAAAAAGCAATTTGGCTTGAAAATAAAGATACATATGAATAGCAAATACATCTATAACAAATCCTAGAAGCTGCAAGAAATATATGTGAGAGACCTAAGGACTGTTAAAAAGCTGAGAAGGGAAACAAAATCATATAAACCCTGGTGGTCAGCATTTACAAGAGCTGTTTATCTGAATAGAAAAAAGAAAAGGATCCTAACAATATTATTGGAAGATGCTTGCATAGATATAACAAAAGAAACTGGAAGCCTTCACTAAATATTTCTATTCTGTGTACAGAGAAATAATGAGATGATGTAATTATATCACAGGAGGGGGATGAAACTTTCTCCCTTACAATTGCAGCCCAGTAAGTTTCATAAATAGTAGCCACTAAAAACATATGCATCTGCATATCTGGAAAACTTGTATCGGAGTTTTAAAACAGCTGGAAAGGATGTTTTGGACCTCTAAGAACCCTTGAAATATTTGCATTCTGGCAATATGTTAGACCAGTGCTTTAGAAGGGTGGAGGCATAGGGAATTACAGGCCTGTCCTTTGAACGTGGAACTTCGGAAAAACCCAGAACTGATAGGAACATACCAGAATATAGTTTATATGGAATTTAATTAAGGCTAGTCAGTGCCAGTTTCTGAAAACAGATCCTCACAGATCTATCCACAGATACTTGTTCGAGGTTTGTTTTGGCTGATGAGGAAAAATGTGCTGATCTGAGGGCATTTATTTAGTGCTGCAGGGTATTGTATTTAGGAGACCTGAATAAATCAAAATTAACACACTGGTCTCAAAAGTGAAGTGTAAATGGGAAATTAAGTGACTTTCTGGTTTGGTCCCATGGGAACTGTGTTTTGGCCACATGCTGTATAACAGTTTTTTTGATTACAAAAAAAAAAAAGATAATCACTGGTACCGCTGCCAGATAACAAAGACTCACAAAGGGGGCAGCTCATTGGGACTGAGCAAGCTGATTTCTTGGTAAATTGGCTGAAAGCAAATACATGAAGTTATACATCAAAGAATAAAGAGCAGGTGTTGATCCTAGTGTGGAGGAATTTGTGTGAGAACACAAAGCGGAAAGCGGAGCTGCTGGGAGCCTGCTAGATAAGCAGCTAAAGGTGAACCCCATTGCGACACCGAGGCCAGTGCACAAATGCAGTCCATCCGTTGGAACACAACAGAATGAGGACTGGGGGGACCCTCTAGGCAGGCTGGAGCACATCAGTACCTGGCACTGGTGTGACCGTTTCTGGAACAGTGTGTTCCGTTTGGTGCCTTCCCTGAAGATGCCTCATGATAAATTGGAAAGAGTTCAGGGAAGGGTCACAAGAATGACTATACTGTAATTGGAAAATAAAAGCTACAGGTATTTAGTTTATCAGAACAAAGGTTAAGGAGTGACTTGATCATAGTGATTTTTTTCCCCCAGTAGATTGGAATTTGCATTCTCAAACTTTTAAGAGGCACCAACCTGCTTTCTTCCCTCCCAGGTTTTACGTATCTTGGTGTCCACAAAAGTTACATAAAATGTCAGTTCTGGGACTCTGTGAGAATTAGATCCAGAGATTAGATTTTTCTAGGTAGAATTTTCACTACCTTTCAATTAGTGATTTAATTAATTTAAGTAACCTGTTTAGATAGCAGTAGAAAAGAAAAAAAGATTTAGCAAAGTGGAAAAGAAAGGGGAAGGAAAACAGCAAGTTTACAAAAAAAGTTAACACCACTGTAGCAAAAGAATTCAGAAACAGGTTTCTCATTGAAATGAAAGGATCATTTTAGCAATCTTGGATTAATTTACACCACAGCAGGCACAATATGAGGGTGCAAATAGGTTCTGCATTCACATCAAAATGCATATTATTTCTGGATCAGAAGCATATAATTCAGTATATGCTCTTTAAAAAGCTACACATAATTTAACTTACAGAATCTACAAAATCTAACTGCCCACATCCCTTGCACCAGCCTATGTAAGTGCATCAATCCAGGGACATCGGTTCTGATTTAATGAAGACATCTAGCAGAGCAGCAGCTTAGTGAAAAATGACAGCCAGTTGTGCTTGCACAGGCACTAGACAAAAAAATAGAAGACACTTATAAAATATCAGGGCATTCTGAAGTGAGTTTTGGAAACACAGAACCTAATTAAACTTTGACTGAAGGCTATGGGTGTTAGGTAATTGGTTTAACCAAGAAGAGAAGACCCAGAACAGCATACTCCAGCTGATCCCATACTAATTTCATATGATTCCTGCTTCATGTATTTACTAGAGGAATCGATGAGAATGAGAATGGAATCATCCCAATGGTATAGGATCCATAAGAAATTTTCAAGATGACTTTCCAGAACCATTATCATTTTGACAGCAAAATTTTGTTCTTTCTACTGTAGCATCTCCTCCACCAGAAGAGGTAGGAAGTGCTAGGAGTATAACCAAAGAGATCCTTCAGCCTCAAGCCCGTACCACAAAAAGCTGCCTGTAACTTCAGTGCTCGGAAGTTCAAATCCATGTTCCCATTTCTGTGAACTTTTTTGCATCCTGTGCTATCTCCTAAGGCAGTAAAACCGCTTCATTTCCATCCACACCCTTGATCAGATACTGTTCAATGACAAACAACTAACCTTCTAACAGCTGCCTCTACATTACCTACATACCTGAAATGACAAATAACCCAGCTTTGTATTTAGTTAATATATTCTTAATCCTTTGCTGCCAATGCTCTTCAGAGCCTTTGAGAAGCATCCACCTGTGACCCTGATTCAATATGGGGATTTTGCCAAAGGCAGATACATAACAAATTACTTCTAGAAGGAGGTACTGTATTGTTATTAGATCCAAAAATATCCTTTCCAGATATGTTTCACACAGTGTGACAGATTTCCTAAATGGCCATATTTTTTCTGAGGTGGTAATTTCTGCAACATAGAACTTGATTTTGTGCAACAAAAATCAGATTAGCTCGAAATAGCTCTTTTTTGAACAATAATTTAGATCTGCATAATGATAACAGTTTTATGGCAGAACAGCCAGAATTTTTATTTTCTGTTAGCATTATCTAACAGCAAAATGCCTGGGAGCCTACAGTAAAAAACAAACATCTCAGACAAGACTGTACACAAAGATTTTTCACATTCCTGAGGAGGATGCCATGGAAAGCATGTGAAAGGAAATGTTTTTCTCTATCAATCCAGGACATTACATGAGATACTAATTTACCCATAAATGTTGACTATATAAAAATATATATGCTGAAAGCCCATAAATGGAATAATACAGCCAAATTTAATTGTATAAATGAAAAAAACAACATTAAACCCACAAAATTCTAAAACCACAGCTCTGTTTTCCTAAATAGAATGGCATCTTCTTAGGAAAGATCTTATTTTAAGAAATATATATTTAATTTAATTCAGTCTTCCACTTGTCAAGCTTTATTTAAGGTCTTTTAAAGGCAGTTATATGTCCTATCTTTTGATTAGGTCATTAGCACCTACTTTATTTTTTTTACTCAATCAAAACTGGTTGTTTTAAAATCTTAGCAAGAGAAAGTAGGGTTAAAGCCACATGCACAGCTCATGGGAGCATTAGAAAGGCTGCAGATGAAATGAATGCTCATTAAACTCCAGCAAAGACAAAGGTCTTCCTTAAATATATGAAAGGTGCCAACTCAGTGACATTACTGCAGCTTCCCTTAGCGGACACCACTGGATTCGTAGAAAACGGAGCTGGAAAGGATCTTAAGCTGTCTAATCCAAACTTCTTCCCAGAGATACTTCAGCTGAAGTGGAGAACAGGCCATCCATCAGTGAACTGCTGCAAAGGCACGTTAGTGAGTGCCCTTCAAGTGGAAGTTTCTGGGAGTAACTGGATCACTTGAAAAACCTTCCAGTCCAATTTGTCAGAAGATCATGAGGCTGTCCCTGGGGCAGTGTTCAGCAGTTCGGGGAATGAACAAGGACTGGAAGCCTTTCCAGGAGAAAGGAAAGTGTCTACATAAAAAGCTGGAGGCAGGGCAGAGGACTGAAGGCAGGTCAACTATAGAAGCAGCAAAACAAGAAACATGGCTGCAGCCAAGAGGGAGATGCTTGTCAAATGCATTGAACCACAAATCACACACAACGGAAAGGAGCTTCTTAAAGGATTCCTGAGAAGATGTATCCTATGTCTGACAAATACTGAGACAGGGAAAGCAGTTGCTCACTGTTGTTTATATGCTTGCGCTTATGTAAGCTATTTGTTAGGGTGTGCATCAGTCAAACTACATGGATGTTGTGTTAGAAAAGAGAATTAACAAAATTAAAATCTAATTGGAACATCAGACTTGATATAGGACAATTAAGCAACTGAAATAATCTACTCTGACTTCCAGTATGCTACAAAATATCACAGAAGCTCCCCCTTACTTAGGACTCCTCAGAGCACATCTAGAATAATGCATCTCATTTTGGGCTCCCCAGTAAGAGAGAGATGTTGATAAAGTGGAGTGAGTTGAGTGGACAGCCACAAAGATGGTCAGGGATGAGAGCACTCGCCCTTGAGGAGAGGTTGAGGGAACTGGGCTTGTTCAACCTGTGACAGGCTTAGAGGGGACGTAATAGCAGCTCTCCAATACTTGTGAGGAGGTTGTCATGAAGATGGAGCCAGGCTCTTCACAATGGTGCAATGGTGGACACGAGACAAACTGAGACAAGAGAGGTGCAAACTGAAAGGAAGAAAACCCTTTCTGACCACGAGACCAGGCAAGTACAGGTTACCCAGGGAGGCTATGCAGTCTCCATCTTCGGAGGTTTTGCACGGTGAGACTAGATAAAGCCCTGAGCAGTCCGGTGTGACCTCAAGAGCTGCCCTTGCTCTGAGCAGGAGGTTGGACCAGAGATGTCTTCAGGTCTCTCCCTGTGACCCAACGATCACAGATGCTCATGAGTGATCACGGTCTTTTACCAGCCCAAAGCATATGAAATGCCTCACTGTCCGAAACACCAAAAAACCGATGCCAAGGGCAGGGACTGCGATATCCCGGGAACCTTCCTCCACCTCCGCGCTACACCCGCGCACAGCCCTCCCCGCACTCGCTGCCGCTGCCCTCCCAGCGTGCGGGTGCGCGTGAGGACGGCGAGAGCAGACGGTGCCTCCCGGGGAGCCGGGGTCCGATCTCTCCGGGGACACCCTGCCCGCGGCTCACAGCCACGCACAACCACTCGCCGCCCCCGCTCGGGTGCCTCGCCGCGGGCAACCCCTGAAACTTTCCCCGGCAGCCTGCGCACGCTCTTCCTCCCCGCCGGGGGAAAACGTGCTCTCGCTCCCTCCGTGCAGCGGGGACGGGGAGGCGGGCAGCTTGCCTCCCTCCTCCCCCCCGCCCCGGCTCGCCCGCCCGCGGAAGCCTCGCCGAAGCTCCCGCATTGCACCGCCGCACCGCGCCGTGCCGTGCGCGGGGCTCGGCGCTGCCCACCCGCGCCCCGCCGG